>JARHVA010002057.1:0-600000 GCA_037957365.1 Torreya grandis
AAATAAGTATAAGTAGGAGAAGAGGATAGAGAATAAAATTAAATCGAGATACAAAAAGGAATATAATTTCAAACCCCAACTAAAATATACCACATAAAGATATGAACCAAATTGACCAAGCACCATTCCCCATGTTACCTGCTATCATGAATAAGAAAGAAACCAAGAGAGATTGAAGAAGTTTATAATAGTTACATAGAGTATAGTGAGGACATAGAAAGAACAAGATAAATAATATATAAATCTAGTTTGCAAATAATGAGACAAAACATGATGAAAATATCGATTATTTTGAAAAGATACAAAAGATGTGGAGGAACACCTGTTATTGTTGGATTGTTAGTAGAAGAATTCATGGGATTAATGATCCCTCAGATAAAATTATTTGATTTATTGTGGTATACCCTAAGGGATGAAACATTGAAATGGTATATGAACATAAGCCCAAACTATAATATGGCATAGGATGAAGTACAAAATGAAACTAAAAATGAATTTCACTATCCTAACATACCAATAAAGAGTGTAACTAAGTTGAGACACCTTATACAAAATTAAAATGAGATGGTGAAGGAATATAACCAATAGTTTAAATAATTAATACAAAAGTTATAATAACCATTAAATTAAAGATAGAGGATAAAATGGTTCATCTCAGGGTTGATTCCATACATATGAGCTTCCATGGATAGAATCAATTTTATGACAATTTTGGAGACATTATAAAAGGTAAAAATATTATAATCACAATCATGGAGAAGGGAGAATTATTATAAAGATAAAGGGGAGTTATAAAAATTGAATAAAGAGTTGACAATTTTAATTTTGAAGGAATAAATTTTATTGAAAGGAGAAATAGGATATTCTATCTCACCAAAAAAAATATAATTCCAAAAAATTGGTGTGTGGTATGTGGTAGTGATTGAAACATGGAAACATAGTGCCCGCATTATGAGATACCAATAAGAGTGGCAACATTTCAAAAAATATCACCAAAAACATATATAGAAATGTTAAGGTGTGGAATTTGTAAAAGTTAGTACCAACATGATCAGAAGATGTGCCCAATTATATAATAGATTACATACACTGACTGCAATGAATTGTGGAATACTAAAAAGGAATTTAATGAATATAAAGAGACACTAATAATTTATAATCACATACCACAATTGAATTAGAGTTATATCATAAACCTAGTGGTACATGGTTATCAATCCCAAATATAATATCAAACACCACCTCTACTAAAGTTAAATATGAAACCACAAGGTCCAAAAAATAAATAACTTAATGGTTACCAAGGAGGAACAAAGAGTGATATTTTTTAATATATTGCATAGATAATAGAGGTGAACAAAGAGGAGGATATTGTACACACCCAAAAATTACATGGTGCAACATTTATTAAAAAATTATAATGATGATGCAAGGACCTATTGTCCATTGATATTGCACCCTTGGGGAGGTTTTTCAAGCCTCTTCCCAATTTAGTGAACCATTGGATTACCTCTAGGCCTATGGGTTGCCTATAGTAGAGGTAAACCTCTAGGTTTAAGGGTTAGCTCCCTAGATTAGTCTTTGATAGCCTATCATATGTATTAATTGATTTCTTGGATGGAAAGTGATATAAATAACATGAAATTAACCTATTATAATGATTTGATACACCAAATATAATTCCACAAAACACACTTGTATTTTTACTAAGAAAGAATACTAATAAAACTAACCTCAACTCAATGTCCATATAACACAAGTGTTTCTGATAGAGGAAAATTTATATGCATATCCATAAGTAGTGTTGGGCCCCTTATTTAAGTAAATAAATGTTTTATACTAGCATAACATCCACATTGTCACAAGGTAATCATTTTTCATTATGATTCCATTTTGGCCTTTTGGCTCCAACTACAGGGTTTAGTACATACCTTACATTGACTGGCAGGTGACTAACTAGTTCTCAAATCTTTAAGTCATCTTGAAAGATTAATAATACATGGAAAATATAATTTAAATCTCAAAAGGTGATAGATTTGGTAAGAATTATCACCAAGATTCCATCTCAAAACTTGGTGTGTGCATTCCACCCTGACGGAGCTGCTCCTAAAGAGCTATAAAAAAGAGCTTGAGCTAGTCAATGCAAAAAAGAGGGAGAGGAGAAAATAATGTAGTGAAGATATGGTAAATTGAAATTTCTTGTATGCATGAATATAGGAACCATTAGACTTAATAGTATATATTCCATGAAGGATCCATTTGTAAGCACCCAAGTTTTCCTGTGAGCCTTTGGGTCATTAGGTAGTTTGAGCTAAGCATACTCTATTCAAAATGCCATGAATTATATAATATATTTTATTTGAGATTTAATTAATGGCACATAATGGTTGTAGCAAATGTGATATTTGATTTATGCATATTTGGTATTGTTATTTGAATGCATAATGACTATAATATTATAGTTTCAATACATGTATGCTAACGATGTTATTTATGATCTTATGGATTGTGTGATTTATAGAGTCCCTATGATAAGTGATGATGTTATCCATAATTGGTATAAAGACTAAGTATATAGATCCTACACCAAGGTTTTCTTCCCTTGCTAAATGTATGAGCATAATCTAAGCACTTAAAGTGAAATTAGTCCCATAACCCTTCAAGTGTCGATATGATGTTAGGATTATTTTAAAAAAGGATTATACCCATATGAATTACACATTATTGTGCCCTTGGATCTACTTAAACATTATTTGAATTTACCAAGTCCCATAAACTATGTCTTGTACCATAGCACAACTAGCCCAACACGAGCCCTAGTTCCTTCTTAACTACACTTTGAGTGAGTGTATAAGACTTGTGCCTTATGTGAATTGATGTTAGTGTAGTCAAATGTAAAATATTGAGTGTAAATGTAATATCCCATGTTATCACTTGGTTTTAATAAGCCAATAATTGACTAAGGTAACTATGCACTCTTTTATAAAACATTTTAGTTCTATTATCAGGACTCAAGTTTAATTTAATTTTTGTAATAGTTTACAAGAACAATGTACTGACTCTCTCTAAAAAACATCAAGTACTAGTTGTAATAGGTTTAAGATAGATTTTTGATAAAGAATCCAACCTAAAAAGGACAAAATCCAAAGAAATGGGTTTAGAATAACCTATATGATGCTTTGTATGAGATCTTTTTCTATAAGTTACCTAAGCATGTGTATCAATGGTTGGATGCATATTCAACCCGATATAACAAGAAACTATGGACAACATTATGAGTGGATGAAGGAGTGCCTAGAGAGGCTTGAAAACTTGGATTCTACTTGGACTAGAGTAGTTGATAAATGGTGGAAAGGAACACTAAATAGATACATACTTGAGTTTGTAGTCTTAACATACTCATGCCTTTAGGAAGCTGAGTAGCAATTTTTATGTGACCTTAGAGGCACATTTGTGAAGTAATTCAACATATAACTCAAAAATATAATGGTGGATTATAGTTTCAAAAACTTTGGGTATGGAAGGTTAATGTCTTTCACGTATGAGCAATACAAAGGTGGAAAAGGGGATGTGTAGGTGAAGCATAATGGAAGGGGATGAGAAAATTGGCACCTAAGAACTTAGGAGATAGACTTATAATAAGATATGGCATAGATTTATGGAAGATATGTAACTTGTAAGTGTTTATAAAAACCATAGTGATAGATAAGGGTATGGGGAAGGATCTCTTGAAATACAATAGTGTAAGGATGAGAGAGATAATGAAATGATAGATCAAGATCAACACTTGAAAGGTGTATAATTTATTGGGTTCCTATAGGATTTGGTGAATGAAGATATGTTTAATGTATGTACCCCCTTTAAACCTATGGCACATTATCACATGCTATATCTCCCACTTGAATAAAGTATAAAAGTAATAACTGGCTCTATTGACATAGTTTTTAGACATTTTGCAAACTTAGAGTACAACTTTGTGATTAAATAGATCATTCCATAAAAGGGGGTGAGAATTTATACCTCTAGACCATTGGCCACTAGCTCACCAAAATATAACTTAAGTATAAGAATACAAACTCAACTAATGTTAGCAATGCAAAGTGGATAACAACCCATAGGAAGTGGCTCAGTGCTACAAGTAATATAGCACCATGGACATCTACTGCACCAATAGTAATGATCGGACCAATGCCTAACCTAGTGTTTGGAGGCATTAGAAGACCACCACCAAGATATATGCCAAGGTCAAGTGACTCAGATCTTATCTACCCCCACCAAAACAAATCTATTATGAAATGGCCATGCACTTTCTAGAGCATCATGGCATGGAAAATGCTACAAATCATGTGTTGAAGTATGAACTATAGTGGTGCACATGGGGCATAACCTAATCAAAGCATAAGGTGACCTAGTATACAACCACTCTACTTGATCTCACCCATATTTGGTATAATAAATCTTACCCTAACTAGGCCATGGTTAATTATGATATCGTGACGGATGTATTCTTAAAGGAATTTGACATTCTAAATTTTGAATAGCAGAGCATCACAATGTTAAAAGATATTACTCGAGGACTCTTAAAAATCATGTACCTATATGATTCAAGGTTAAAGACTCTCTTATAAAATCTCCCATATGATATTCACCCTTATCATCATGCACAATGGTTCATTAGAGGGTTACTAGTGTCATTTCAAAGAGCACTTTCCATGAAGACTTTTATAAATCCTCATGAATCACTTGAAACTGCACTTAGAGATGAGGCAGTTATAAGTTAAGACATTAGGATCAACCAATTTATGGAGGTATAGATTACATCTATATCCTCCTAGGTTAAAAATATCGATGTTATATATTTTCATGATGATTAAATTGGACTATGGTGTACTAATTATGAAGCAAAAGGACATAATAAAACTAATTGCCCACAAATGAGTGTGCACACTTTACTTCTAAGCTATAAATTCTATTGAGAGATGCATGATGTCTAAATTTTTCCTCTATTACAACACACCATTAAAGTGAATACAACCATATATTTTTATTTGTGTGATGCCTACACCCATACCATGACTAATTGTTGGGTGATTGATGAAATGCATGAGAACATGGAAAGAGGTGCATGACATGCCACTATAGTAGTTAAAGGGAAGGATAACAAAGGAAATAAAGGCTACAGTTAAAAGAGTATAGGATTTGGGATACAAAGAGGTAATAAAGGGTGAGGTGGAGGATGTAGTGGTGGAATTTTCCCATCATGCTCATGTTATAAGTGTGGCTCGATAGAACATTATTAGCATGACTACCCTACACATCCTACATGTGGGTATTTTCAAGGGTCCCATAAGGTTGATGAATGCCCTGACTTATACAAAAATTTAACCCAAGGCAAGCTTGACATAGACAAGGGTGCAAGAATGATTAAGCATGAGCAAAAAATAGAAAAATAGAACCCAAGGCACAACTAACCCACACAAATATAGTCAAAGTGTAGGTGGCTACTCATAGTGGATTCACCACTTAATCATTAGTTATGCCAATACCTAAGTTATGCCTAGAATATGAGAATAAGGGTTACACTAAGTATATAACACAACCTAAACCAAACATCTCACCTTACCTAGACCCAACATGCTAAAAAGATGTATTAAAATAGGCCATGAGTATAATCTAAAACTTGCAAGGGGAGCTATAATTAGAATGAGACCTAGAAGCATAGGTTTCTCCCTCTCAGAAGAAGCATGATAGCTAAGAGTTGGAGATATAAGAATTAACTAAGATCCTATGCCTCCTATAAACAAAGTTAAAACTTCCCTATTGAATAACTTTCTCTTGAAACATGTAGGTTAAAATCAAGTTGAGGTCATTGTTCCATGCATAGAGAGGGCATGAAAATTTTATCAAATGGAAAATGTATATTATGACCAAGAACTCATGGATTCCACTATTGATAGATGGTCTATTTGTAAGTTCTTTGTAGACATAGGCATCGAGGTCAAAATATTGACCAAGAATAGCTAGGAGAAAAAGGGTAGGCCAACCTTGAGGCCTTTCCCTCATCTAATATTCATGGCCAATAAGACTTGAGTAAAACCTATCAAAATTATAAATATCATAGTTGTAGATATCATGGGCACTAAATTCTACACTAACTTTGAAGTGATTGGGTTAGTAAAATAGGACAACTACCTAGTGCTTCTAATAAGGCCATGGTGTTATGAAAATAATGTAGATATGCACTTTAAAAGGCTCTACATCATATTTAATAATGGAAAAGAGAGGGTAGTTATACCCCTCTCAAATGACCAAAAACCCCCCTATGTTGAGAGTGTGGGCATTGAGGATGAGATCAACCACATATATAATATCATGGTGTATAACATTGAGACTCTATACCTAAATGATCAAGGAGTCCTATCTTGGGAAGATGGATAATCATCCTTAGATACTATTGATGTTGCCCATGATTGATGGGTCAAGGAAGCATATGGTACCATTAGTCAAAGGTGTTACTTGGTATGCATGAAGGCACCAAAACTAGTAAAGATAGGCTAGGTCCAGATTGATTTCACTTATAAAAAGTGGGTCCCTTACACCAAGAAGAAGGGAAAGATATTTTTTCACCTTAGTAAGGTAAAACTTACAGCACTCCCAAGCTATGAAGTGAGTAATCTAGTGTAAAATTATGTTCAAAACCTTGAATCATGCATCCTAAAAGAGGTGGATAAAATGGGTACACTAGTGTATACATTAAAGAACATTTATGCTCATCAGTGGGTAGTGTAAAGTCCTAGCTTACCTAATTAAAAATATATGAAGGAATATGTTTTAAATAGATTTAAAAAGAGTAATTAGGACTTGGAAAGCTCAACATACTATGGATAATCTGACCCCATAGTGCATGTGTTCTTTTTTGAAGAAATGTGGTTTGTCTATGATGAAATACCCTAAGGAATATATGGGTGCATGCCTTCTATATGACTTTAAAAACTTAGGCAAAGGCATGGTACGTTGTTAATGAGATGCACCATGAGATAGCCAATTAGGATGAACTTAAGGACTAGTTTATTTACACCTTCTCCTTTTTTTCACAAAACCTTGAACTAATTGATCCACTACAGGTAGTTTGAAGGTCAATGTTTGAGGACACTGCAATATTAGAAGAGAATTTAAAATACATGTTCAGTGAAAAAGGGTTGACACTCCTAAATTTTTTTAAATATCAAACCCTCAATAGTGACTCTAGTGATGAGGATGATGAAACATATAAGGTGCATAATTGTAATAATTTGATAGTCAAAAGAAAGTTAGTATGCCAAGTTGAGGATAGCACCCCTAAAGAAGACCCTAACCACCTTTAGATAGAAATAACTAAGGGTAGAAGATAGGTCAAGGATTTTCACTAGAAGAAGAATGAACCCTACTGCACAACATTAAAAACTATAAAGGCAGATATCAGTGTAGAAGGGGAACCAAAAATTGCTACTATAGGAGCCTATTGGTCTAACATATAGATGGCACATATTTTTGATATATTAAAAGAGTTATAAGACTTTTTACCTTAGAAATAGAGAGACATGAAAGGCACACACCCATCTCTTAAGAAGATGAACATCAAGCTAGTTAATGGTGTAAGACCTATCAAGAAGCAACCTTATAGGATGAACCCCAATGTTTATACCAAGGTAAAAATAGAGATTGATGGTATGATAGTCATATGTGTCATTTATCCTATATAAGAATCTAAATTGGTTAGGCCATGGTCATCATCATCAATAAGGATGGGCACATCTAGATTTTTGTTGACTATATATTATTAAATGTCACCAGCATAACCAAACCATTTCTAACTCTATTCAATGATGAAGTCTTGGATGGCATCATAGGTTTTGAGATATACACTTTTAATGATGGGTTCTTAGGATACCATCAAGTCCAGATCAAGGAGGAGGATAAGCCCAAAACTACCTTTATGAAAAAATGAGGTTATTTTAAATATAACATGATTCCCTTTTTATTGAAGAATGTGCCAACCGTGATCTCCCAAGTGGTGATCACTACCGTCAAAGAATGCATTCTCAAATTCCTCCAAGTATATTTAGATGACTAGACTATGTATGGGTTAGTGAAGGATTGCTATGATAACTTTTGCATTATTTTTGAAAGGTGCAGGTAGTTGTATATTTATTTGAACCTAAATAAGTGGGTTTTTTCAATGCAATTTAGCACTTTACATAGGCACATCATCTATAAGGATGGTCTACTTATTGATCTAGTGAATATTTCCAACATCCTTCAACTCTAGACCCCATAAATATAGAAAGATATTCATGCCTTTTTTGGACTTTATAGGTACTATAATAAGTTTATAAGGAACTATCCCAATATTTTGGTACTATCAGAAGAGTTATTACAAAAGGATGGCCCATTATATTGGGGCATAATGTGGGAAGATGTATTTGAGACCCTAAATCTCAAACTAGTAAGCACACTGATATTACAATATCTCGATTGGGTGACACCATTCCATGTCCATGTTGATGCATTTAGTACTTTGATTGGTGCCATTCTAGCATAACTAGGTGAAGGGAAAATGGACCATTCCATTTCTTTCACAAGTAGAAACCTGACTAAGGCAAAACATAACTACATCACAACTGAGTGCGAGTCACTTGCCATGGTCTATGCCCTATAAAAGTTTTGGCAATACTTATTGGTGACCCCCTTAATCTTCTTCACTAATCATGAGGTACTTAAGTACTTGGTAAACAAACATGTTCTCCATGGGTGCATTTATTGATGGATTTTTTTATTTAAAGATTTATAGTTCTCTATAGTAGTAAAACCTAGAAAACAAAATTTAGGCCTAGATCATTTGTCCTACATCAAATCTGGTGATGTGACATCACCTATAAAAGATGATATGCTTGATGTGAAACTTGAAAGAGTGTAACACATCTTTGAAGACTTGGTAGAGATCACTACATTTATAACATTTGGATTTGTACCCCAAACCATGATGATTAAGGAGAAGAAGTAGCTTATAGTTAACACAACCCCTTTTTAACTCATTAGTGGGGAACTATACAAGTTGAGCCATAATGAGGTCCTACACTAATGTGTCCTAGAGAATAAATGGTATTCAATATTGTAAGAGGCACACTAGGGGATGGTTAGAGGCCATTACAATGGGGATAATATGGTGTGCAAGGTATTATAATCAATTTTTTGGTGGCCAACTCTATTTTATAATGAAAAAGATTACACCAAAACATATGACATTTACCAGTGCATGGGGAAACCAAACCACTAGGATGAGATGCCTCTCAACCCCATCCTTACCCAAGAACCATTTGAAAAATGGGCCATTGACTTTATTAGTCCTATTACTCCCATTTTGAGGCATATAGGTGCATGATACATTCTAGCAATCACAATTTAGTTCACCAAGTGGGCTGAGGTCATGCCAACCAAAGATTATATAGTCTCCACCATAGTAATGTTTATTTTGGAGAATATCATTAGTCACTATGGATGCCTACTTAGTTTGACTAGTGACTGTGGTGCACACTTTATCAATGAAAAAATTTAGATGCTACTGACTGAATATATTCTAGTGCACTATAAGATGAAACCTTATCATCCCCAAGTGAATGGCACTACTGATGCATTCAATAAGATATTGGGAACATGCCTCACAAAGATATGCAATGTTGCTCACAAAGATTGGGATGACCTATGTTAGTAATATTATGGTCCTATCACACCATGTATAAGAACATAGAAAAGGTTACACCATTTCAATTATTATTTGGAAACAAGGCTATTTTACCCATGGAATTTATAGTGTCCTTATTATGCATTACACATATTGGTCTATTGAATGACAAAGAGTCTTTAAATACATGCCTATAAGACTTGGAGCGCTTTGACAAGACACACACCCAAGTAAGATGGATCCAACAAATAGAAAAGGCAAGCTAAAAACTATGGCATGATAAGCACATCAAGCACAAGGATTTTACCGAAGGTACACTAGTCTTTTTATATGACTAAAAGTATCTCAATCACCTAGGAAAATTGTAGATTAGGTAGATGGGACCTTATATCATCCATAATATATTGGAGACTATAACATGTAAGTTATGCATGTTGATGGGTGAAATGCTCCCTAGGTATATCAATGGTAATATATTAAAGCCTTATAGTTACTAGGATGGATCTTGCACCATCAGACACAAACTTCTTATTCATAATTCAGTTGTTTAGAGTTGATCATAATAAAATTTAGTGTAAGCTAAATCTTTCCTTATGTTTGTTTTGTTTGTGTTAGGTGAATAAGTGGGGCATGTTCAGGCCCATAGGAGAACTCTTATGGTACTTACATGCATAAATATAGTCAAGTGAGCTGATAATGGATGTTATTTAAGTACTTGAGGTCAGACACCTAAGTTTCTAGGTGTGTGAAATTTTCCATGTTTGTACACTTATGAGTACAAGTTGTTAAAGGGAGGTGCACAAGATGCTCATGCACAAGAAATTAAAAAGAGAGAATGAATCACTAGAGGACCAACACAAGGATTTGTATGGGGTAGAGAAGGCTAAAGAAAGAGACATGAAAGCATAGAAAAATTGACCAAGAAAGAGAGGTGAAATTGAAAAGAATTAAAGCATGAAGAGGATATGGAATCTAGGAGGTTGAATTGTGTGCATGTGAAATGTTGCACCTAAGTTGCCAAAATAAGGGTAAAGGTTATACCAAGGTGATTAAAGTGTAAGAAAAATATTGTCAAGATAGATGGCACCCACTCAACAGTCGGTAGGAAGTAACCATTTGAATCACCTATCACTTCACTGAATAAGTTGTTAAGATAATTTAATGTTATGATGGTGGAAGCACCAAGATCTATAATAAATGAGAATTTGGTGGTTGGTTTTCATGGATTTTATGGGTTTATAATTTTGTTTATATTTTAGATCAATTACTAATATAATCATCCAAGATTCCAAAAACATTTACATAGATCCCAAAAAAGACATCATATTATGGGGCATCCTCCATTAGCAAGCATAATAATCAAATGTACAATATAGAAATGGCTCCATATAGGTAGCCAAAAAATATTAGTATCATTAGTATCCTTAAATAAATAGTAGTAACATCTAAATAGAATTATAAAAAAGAGAAACCACCCCAAAGGTGTTATATTCAAGTCTATGGGTTCTACACCCTACTAGTTTAGCAAATTTAAAGAAAAAAATCCACACACCACACCATTAATCACCAACCATTAATGAGGTAGTTGAAACTAAGGTATAAAGGGGTGAAATAGAAACTTTGAAAGGTTAAAAACCTTGTGAAAATCCAAACCAAACATAGAGAGTTGAGTAGAGTTGAAGCCACATAGGTCCACCACAAGAACAAAAGGACACCAAGAAGGCACAGATGGTAAAATAAGTAGCCATTATAAAATGAGAGGTATAGTTGGTAGGTGTTAGAATCATAGTGATAGACATAAAAGCAAATGTAAATCTTTCTTATATAAGGATTAATTTCCCCTCAAGCTCATGGTGGTGGAGAAGTGGGTGTCCTTTGCACACATGTGAAAATTAAAATATTAAAACCATCATATGGGGAGCAATAGGAGCTCAAATAGGACTGGATGGTTGACATAAGAAATAAAATGAAGGTGGGCACTACACTCTTTTATCTCTCCATTTGAGACAAATTGGTGACCACCAACACAACCCAACTATTCAAGCTTCCAATCTTTGGTAATCTAAAATAATTGGTGTAAGTATTCCTCTCACATGTACATGGTGATAGGTTTTACTTCACATGATGATATATAAAGATCTTATTACACCTCATTAGTAGGATCATAGGAATATTAGGTGTAGGGATAGACATACATCATATGATGGAATATTATGTGGAGGTTGAGAGGGTTATGAGTCTCCTAGGATACTACAAGTTAGGGTTTGCATTCCCTGGCAATTATATATAAGACCCTAGTACCAAGGCTGTGTCACACTAGGTTAGATCAAAATTATGACTTGGAGGTTGATGGTATGACTGTATAAATACCTAATTATGTATTTCCCACCACATGGTGTAAGAATTGAAGTTTAACATCTCCAAATTCATTATCAAGGAGATTTTTAAGAATGCATTCAAGTTCCACAAAGTGCGTGACACTTTTAGGTGGGGTATCTACTGATATTGATACTGATGGAGTAAATCAATATGCCAAATGAATATTATGATAACCTTTGGGTATTCCCACCCCATATTAAATCCCCTATAGTAAATTATCAAGACTTCATCTGCCCTCCTATCTTTTCACAAAATTACAAGACAAGGGTGCAAGGGTGGTATGATAGATATATCAAGGCATTTGGGATTGAATGGTACATCCCTCAAGATCTCCCCTAACACCTATTAGGAATGAAACCCTTTGCTATAATGCAACATTTAAATTTAGTGTTCTTGGCACTCATAGATGGGAACCTATTCAAATGGCTTAAGTTACCTTATACATTTTCTACCAAATATTTCATGGTAGCGCTAAGGAGGATTCCCAATGCACAATAACTAGAGATCTTGATGAAGATAGTGGATCGAGATAGGAACAAGTTTAGGTTATAGTATGTTCATCCTAGATCTAAGGCCATCAAGGATAAGGAACATGACTTCAATGGATATACATCCACCCCATCCAAAGGTAGAATATAAATGGGCACATTTTCAACCTTTATTATAAAATGAATCCACATAAGAAGGGTGTCAATCCTTAAAAATATGATGATCACCCCCTCCTAGTCACCAACGAAGGAAAGGTTATGTCAAAAATGTAGGAGAAGACCCTATATAAGAAGTGGGGTAAAAACCTTGAAGATATCATGAAGTGCATTAAGTCAAAGATTGCCTCTAGAGAACAAATTACACCCCTAACTCCTAAGAAACATGTAAACTTCATGCCAAAGACTACTTATAGTAAGAATCAATAGAAGAATAAGACTAAAAGACAAATTATGTTCCTGACTATAACTCTAGACAAGTTAGAGAAAAAGGTGACCCTTATGTCTATAATAAAATAAACTAAAGAATAAAGAGTAGGGACATACATCATGCATGTAGAAGAGGAGGAAGAAGATCCAAGTGCCAAGGATGTGTAGGAGGCCCTTCAAAGTGGCATAACCATCATACTTGAATAAGTAGAGTAGATGTAAATCTAATAATATAATTAATAACCCTCCATACCATTTCTATAAATATAAGAGGAGAAGAGAAAGGTGTGGAAGAAAATGGGATTGAGTGAAAAAGCCATTGAGAAGGTACTGGCACTTGAAGATAAGTGCAGACTAGCCCAAGAAAAGGAAACAACCAAGGTAGATAAAAATACCAAGAATGTTATTTCCAACACAATACTAGTGATTGAATCAGTCAAGCAAGTTCCTAGTGCCTCCACCAAAAAGGTAGAATATGTTGCATAAGAGGCATGCTTGAGTAGTGAGGGGGTGCCTAGAGAAGAAAGGTGATACTGGTACCTTAGAAAAATAAAATAAGATAGCTAAGGAACCATAGTAACAACAAGGTGACACTATAACTAAAGCGATTACCCTAAAGGTGAGTATTAATAAATCGTAAGAGGAAGAATTGGACAAGGGGGATAAGTTTGAGGAAGAAACCTCTAAGGAACAAATAAATGAGTCCTCTAAGAAAAGCATAGAAGAGAGCGGTGGTAACAGTGAAGAAGAAGGAGAATAAATAGAGGTGGTCATCATAGAGAAGGATGACATATAACTAAGCATAAGGGAAAAGGTACAAAAGGGATGGGGGGGTGATGACATTTACATGTTTGACATCATGCACCCCCAAGCTACCACAACTAGGATGTGTAAATAAAATATATTTTCATTTGATCATTATATGGATGAGCCTCACTTAAAGGTTATTAGAGTGGATAATTCAATATTATAAGGGCCTAAGGAGGGTTAGGACTCCGTCCTCAGTAAACCTTATGCCATAAACCTAGTTTTATCTATGAATGTGTTGATCAAGATGGCCATCGAGGTTACGTGTTAAAACATTATCAATGATGGTAGGGAAAAAAATTGGAAATATATCCATAAATAATCCCAATATGAATCACAAGCCACTAAATTTCAAGCTAAATCAGATATGTGAGTACATAGAGATGGATGAGCCATCCCTTTTGGTTAGTGTCAATACTTCAAACCTCTCTAAGTTTGATAAAATCTAGTGCTAGCGGAGCAGATGCTCCCAAAGTTAAAAATTGGGTTAGTACAAGAAGAAAAATAAGATCCTTGCATCACTCTATAAAAGGATCTTATTGGTAAACTTTATGAGGTATAATACCTATTTGTGAAGCTACAAGATAGCATAGATATAACTGATGCCATTTTATGAGCTTATGTAACCAAACCTCAGTCATAGATGTATGCCTTACATAAGTCAATGAGGAAAAAGAGAACTTGATGGTGTAGGTGTACTTAATGAGAAAGTTAGAGTGGGAATAGATCATGGGAAATTTTAATGCACTAAGTACCCAAATAAATGACCAAGATTAGAAATATAAAGCATTCTTTTATGCTCTATAGATGAGAGAGCAGAAAAGGATAAGACAAATTTAGTAACCTTTCAAAAGGAGATAGAGAATACTAATGTGATTGCACTTAGTACTACATCCACTAAAATATATAGTGCCACTAAGTCTTTTAATAATTTAGCATCAAGCTTAACGAGAGTGCATTCAAGTTCTTCTCTCTAAATACCTTAATATCCTAGTCTAAGGGAGAACTAGAAATTTTATGTGGGTTAATGTTGGGCCCTTGTTTTGGTAAATAAAGGATTCACACTATCATGACATCCACATCTACATGAGTCAATCATTTTGTATGATGATGACATTTTATCCTTTTGGTATTAGCTAGAGTGTTTATCACATACCTTACACCATTTGGTAGGTGGCTAACTAGTTCCCAAATCTTCAAGGTATCTTCCAAGATTGATTATACATGGTGACTATAGTATGAATATCACAAGTTGATAGATCTGACAAGAATGATCATGAATTCTCTAGCTCAACACTCAAAATGTGAATTCTACCCCTGTAGATTGACTCTTGAAGAGCTATAAAAAGAGTTTGATTCAATTGATGTAAAAAAGAGGGAGAGCCAAAAATAGTGCAGTAAAGCTCTAGTGGATTGGAATTTTCTATATGCATGCATCCAAGAACCATTAGACTTAGTAGTATGTATTCCATCAAGGATCCATTTTTAAGCACCCAAGCTCACCTATGAGCCTCTAGCTCATTAGGTAGTTTGACCTAAGCATACTCTATTTGAAATGCCATGAACTATATACTCTATTTTATTTGAGATTTGATTAATGACATAGAATGGTTGAAGTAACATGATATATAAGTTATGCATATTTTGTATTGTTATTTGAATGTGTAGTGATTATAATGTTGTAATTTCAAAACATGTATGTTAAGTATGTTATTTATGATCTTATATATCACATTTTTTAATGGATTCCATATGATAAATGATGATGTTAGTTGTAACTAATATAAATACTAAGTATATAGATCCTAAACTAAGGGTTCCTTCCCTTGATAAAAGTGTGATCCTAGTCTAAGCACTTAAGGTTAAATCATCCCCTTGACCATTCAAGCACTATTATGATGTTAGGCTTAGTTTAAAAAATAATTGCACCCATATGAGTCTAGGATTAGTCCACCAAAAGGCTTGCACCTATAGATCTTGAGGCTTATCCCAGAGAGGCTTGTGACCTTGGATCTACTTAAGCCTTATTTATATTGACCATGTCTCATAATTGATGTCTTGCACCATGGCACAACTATCACAATGTGAGCCTTGGTTCCTTCTCAACTATACTTTAGTTGATTACATAATGCCTATTCCTTATGTGAATTTTTTCTGATGTAGATGAGTCTAAAATGTTGAGCACAAAGGGAATATCCCATATTTGTGCCTAGTTTTAATAATCTAAGAACTGATTAAGGACACTATGTACCCTTTTCTACAATAGGTGGGTAAAAAGGAGGTATGATACTAGACACTACTAATCCCTCTCAAACTTAAAAACATAATTGAAAAACATATACTCTTCATGAGACTTTTTAGAAGAGATATCACTCACACAAAACATGCAAGAGTAAAATGGAAGCAAGGAAAAGACATTCATCAATTAACATCCAAGTACACTACTTGACATACTTAAGAAATAGTTTCAAAGACAAAACCAACTTAAAAATATTTATTCAAATTCAAATCAATATTTCAAACTAGTAGAGCTTCACCATAACAATTATGGATTTAATACATATGCCAAAATGGCTTACATATATAAAGCATATGATAAGAGAGAGAAGAAGTGAAGTTCAAGAGTCCCAAGGCAAAGTGTCAATGTGTTAAAACCATTTAAAATTCAAGAGAATGAAGTGGAAAATAGGTCATGAATCTATCATATATAAGCATCCTCCTAAATTTCATCATTCTCCCTCAAGTTGGCATAGAGACCCTTCACTATCCTTCTTAAAATAACCTTGTTTGATGATGAGTCCACTTGACTATCTAAAATTGATATATAAGTGTGTGAAACATACACCCTAACCTAAGAAGGTGAAAACATGATTAGTGTAGATCATGCACTCTTCCAACTGACAACCTCTCCTTGACACTTGTTGTTCACTATTTTTAGGCATTTATTAGCCCTCTAAACCTCAATTCTCACATTTTTCACTTGCATGACCTATATATGTTCAATGAGTTTTGTTGTAGAAGTTTTAGACACATTGTAATAACATATTTGAATTTTTGTCTATCAAATATACCTCCATGAAACTCAAAACACACTTCTCACAATCACATTTAGGTAGTCACTCTCTCCTCACTATGTTATTCAAAACTGCTTGTAATGAAAATTCTATCAGAGGTAATTTCATGCATAATTGAGGTGAGAGGTGATTATGGGGAGTTATACAAAGTACTTAAACACCTCTTACAATGACTTTCATTCTCTAATCCCCCTCTTTACCTACAACTCAACTCAAATCCTATAAGAAACATTTAATTGGGCATATTTTTACAAGTGATAACATGGATTAACTCGGTGAAAAGGATATTGGGGGAGTTTTAGACATGTATGAAACACATGCATGTCTATTATACCCCTCTTGGATGTATTTCCATTCATTTTTTCTCCATCAGGTTCTTAATAGGGTTGTAGGAGGGTTTTAACTCATCTAACTTCTTGGCAATGATTCATAAAATATAGATGCTTAACCTTCACAAAAATTCCACTAAGATAAATTTAAGTATCCCCATCAACTATTCCTAAATTATTTAGGCACCATGCACACCATCCATATAGATATGATCAAATGAAATTGGCTCTTGAGCTCCTACACTGCATTCTGGATAGGCTTGAGAGAAAATTAGGCCAAAATGACCACTCCTGTGTTGATCCATACAAACTAATGATTATTATCAGTCTTACAATATCTATTCAAGGTTATAATTTTTTTTATAAATATCATATGGTCATGTGAATCAAATTATGCACCTTGAAGGTTTAGGCTTAGTATTATGTCTAGTTTGAAGGATTGTGTTTTCTTTGTGTATGACCACGTATGATGATTTACAATGGATTTAGGATATATTATACCTTTATTCATATTCAAATAAACCTTTCACATAATTCTATATTGATTCCAAGACTCCTCATTTATCTTTTCAACATTCATGTACGATGTCTATAGGTTGTGTTGCTCAAGGAGTGCCTCTAGTCTAAGACAAAACAAAGGGCACCTACCCTATTTTTACATATTTAAGGATTACATGGGGTTAATTTATATGTCATTATAACCCTCTATGTCAAGTTTAAATATATGAATATCCTTCTATCACCCTCAAACCTTCAAATTCTATAAACTAGCTTTTAGATCTATGTACTATCCGTAGGGTTTGGACTGACTATAGGTTAAGGTTAAAAACCTATTTGTTTAACCTCTTTTTTATTATTTGCATCAGATAGTCTCAATGAAATATGATATTATCACTTTGATATTTTATACAACATGATTATCCATCTTAAACCTCTACATAACTTTTAAACATACAGCTTTCATATGCTTAGACTAGTCTATAGTATGGACCAAACTTTAGGTGTGCATTAGGTAGAAGTTGAAAAGCTCATATAGGTGTCATAAAGGTATGAAAATTGTATTTCATGATTTTTATTTCCTCTAAGGTCATTATTCCATTTCACACCTATTTTAACTCATTCCTACCTTGAGATCATGTTATCATTCTCCATCACCAATGCCCTATAGGTCTTAAAGCTACTTCAGGTTCATTTTGGCTTTAAACATTATAATTATCTTAATGTTTACATTAGGAATTTGACTGAGTTAGAATTCAATCAACCCTCATTATTTCTTGATCAAAAAATCACCTTTCATGTCCAAATGTGAATTATTGGCTTAGGCTACAATAAGGAATCCATCATACTTCCTCTCTACCTCATAGATCTTCACCACAAGATGGAATTATGTTGAACAAAATCTCCTTTCAAAAAATTTAAGATATCATTCCTAACAAGCAAATTTTCCAACTCTACAAACATTGAACTCAAGTGTTTTATTATAGGCTAATGTTTGAATATGTTTCACACTTTCAACAAGTTGATATTAACCCTATCTTGTTATTACACTAAAAATCTTCATTCTATGATCTATTTTGACCTTCTCAGTGTTCCAAGCCTCTGTGATGTCTTCACTTCTATAAGTCTCTATCTATGTTTGACTATGGGTCACAATCTCCTAGTTTTGAATGCTCAGCCCTTTAATTAAGGATGATTAATACTTTTAATATGTTTTAGGCATTGAAAATTATGGATATCTATTATAATTTTACTCATGAATTATAAATCTCCCATAGACCATTAACATCAATAACTTTATGAGACTTATAAACTCAATATACATTCTACCTAAATGATAGTGAGAATTTAGGTCCATTATGACCTCAAATGATCTTTTAATAATAAAATAATATTGGGAATTCACATTACACTGAGGGGATGAGATTAATTCATATTGTCTTGACTTGAAGCCATTTCATTCCTGAAAGGTGAACTTTACAACTGTGAAACATTGTTCAACAAACCATGATGGTTATGCATTTCTATCACAATGGAGTGATATTGCCTATAGATCCATGTTCACACGTTATAAATAATTTTAAAACAACATTTAAAGGAATAAAATTCTCTAAAATTATACGTACACTACTATTTCACATATATCAAACCAAATAGAGAAGAAAATCAAAGCCATTAGGGATGCACAGGCAGTTTGGAGTCACTAATAGTCTTAGTGATTATTCATATAGTATGGAACATCAAAACTAAGACTATGATCATTAATTTTAATCTCATAAGGATTAATAACACCCACCAAGTACACTCATCTTATCTCTCCTCTTGTCCATACCAATAAAAAATTGTTTGACTTGTTTGACCTACACAAGAGAGCAATGAGAGAGAGATCAAATTTTGCCATTTTTGGGCATGTTTAAGCTTTTTAAACTTGAAAAAGAGTTATGGGGATATGAATATACCTATTTTAATCCTCACACATGCCATATGGGTTGTCCTTGTCTATATAACTATCTAAAACTACATGTTTTGTAGTTGATCTTCTTGAATCTATGTTCAACCTACATTTTTTTAGTTTAAAAATAAATCCTAACATTCTCTGACAAGTGGTAAATTATATTGTATATTTAAAACATTTGATATTTTATATTAAACCATATAATTCATTCTAACATGACCAAAAGGTGTTAAAAATGCTATTAAGATAGGTGTACAAATATGACAAAGATGAAACATATTGTGTGACCTTTAAAATGTAACTAGACCTATCTTAGGACCATGCTGACCATGTTCAAACAAACATATAATACTTCATTAAAGTTTGAATATTCAAGGGTTTGACCCAGTTTTACTTAGGGTTAAAATTAGTTAACATTTTAGTGATTTCCTAGGGGTAGCAATCTTGTTATGCTAAGGATCAGTTGCCTTTTCCTATCTTTGGGAAATGGAATCACCTATGCATTGTAATTGACATTGAAATGCCTTTGAAAGGACATCAACCAAACCAAACACAATAGATAACAAACACATAAATTAAGACACAAAACACACAATTGTGTTATCATGAACACTTAGGTAAAACACACATACCAACTTAACCAAAGCACACCTATCCTAATATGTATGAGACCTCAAACACTTGAGGTAAAGAAAACATTTATCATTACTTCAATTAGGGTCAAAGACACTACTCCTAGAATCATTGTTTCTCCATTAAAACAAACCTTCATATGATGCATACTTATCAATTAACACTTGCTTATGTAGATAGTCAAATGACTTACCACTATTGGATCTTTTATTGACTATAAGTGTATCTTTGGAGTTCTCATGAACACTCCATCTATCCCTCCAAGAGTCTTATTTATATTTTTATCTTACTTAAACTCTATCATGTTTAATTGACACCTCTTAAAATAAATCTTTGGAATCATTAAATTTGTCTCAAATTTACCTTCTTTTGGAACATGATGTACTTGATGTTTAGAACCATCAAAATTGTCCTCTTTCTACTCTAACATGTCTGAAAGTGGTTCAACATTAGACTGAGGTTTGGAATTCTCTTCAAACATAAACATTTTTGCCTTGATTTCATTTCATTCCTTCATGATTTTTTCCTTATTTTTAATGGTTTTAAACTCATTCTCATGCTTAATAAGTAACTTTCCATTTTTATAAGGTCTATCAATAAACTTATCATCAAGTTCATGTTTCTTAGGAAGGGGAGTTGACTTACTCAGTTATTCAAACTCTTGAACTATGGCATGGAACTACTACCATAGCTCATCTTTTTCTTTATGGCTATCACATTCATGGAATCCTATCTTGGGAAGGTATAATAACATTGTCTTCCTCATTATTTTGATCTATCATACTTTGAAAACCATAATCATACATATGAATAAGGTAATTTCTCTCAACAACTTGTTGAAAAGAATTCTCAAGGCTTACCTCAAAATGTTCATCACCTTTATCATGGATGATGTATGTACTAAGGTATATTTATTCAATGAAATTATATGGATCATGTCCATAATTTTCATCATCATAATCATCTAGTAAAATATTGGAGATAACTTCAAGTCTTGAAGATGATCCATCATCTAAAGCATACTCTTCTTGATCATTGATGGTATAATTCAGATTAGAACTTACCTCTACATATGGATCAATGTGAAACTTGGATAATGGTTGTGTTTTAATAGTTACCTTTGCTCCATACCTTATTTTAAATTTCAATAAGGACTAGTAAACTTATAGATATCCTCATATCTTGATGGTTAATTTCCTTAATAAAAAAATAGAAAAGTGAGTAGACAGATCTACCACCACTATGTGTTAAAGGATTGGAAAGATTGGATAATCATGAAAGAAAAATCTCAAACTTTTGATGATCCATACTATCTTAGTTGGTTTCCCATAAATTTACAACACTCCCTTTCTGTATGTCTCATATTTTAATCCCAACTTATCTACCACAAGTTTGGGCATAACTGAAGTACTTTTTATGATCCCTACTATCTTAGCTTGTCTCCCATAATGAGTGTAAGATATAAAGGTGGGGGATTTTTATATTTTGTGTAAGGTTAAAAAATGTGATTAGGAGTATTAGTGATTTCTATAATACTATGTCTTGATGGTTAAATACTGATGTGGATTGGGATAGCTACTCTTAAAGTAGTTCATTTTGACTGGGCATGTGGATCACTTCCTAAAGAGAGAGACAACTCTTAGCATTCTTCAAGGAATCAATGATATTCAAATAAGGAAAACTAACCTTTTATTTCATTTTTAAAGGAAAATAAGAGCCTTTATTTTGATGTAATGTATTACTTTGATTTACCTTTGCTACATTCTATTTTGAAGAGGTGCAGGACTTGTAAGGGCTACCACATTTTCATTCACACCTTTTGGCCTTGAAGAAGGATTATTTGGAATTGTATCAAAATCTTAAACATCTCTCAAGGATCTTATATTTGACCTTGTGTTAGATACAACTCAGGCAATTTGGTTTAGGATAAGTGTATCTTCCACTTAAAAAATTTCAAGGCTCACTCCATTAGGTTCATCCTTTATTTATTTCTACTTACATGTAGTTCTCATATTATATTATAAATTAAGGAATATTCCCTCCTTGAGATACCAAATCTTGTCTTTCACCTTCATTGGCATTCATATACTATCCTTAAGGTTTTCATTCCTCTCTTTGAACCAAGTTACTATGGACTTGAACCATGGCTCTTGTGTTGGGAGTAGAGGTTGGATTATAGGCATTGGATGTTCGATTTAAGTTAGGATAACCTTGTCCCCTCCCTTAACCATATTGCTGAGGTGGGAATCTACTTTCTTATGAAGGATAGGGATAGGGCTTTTAGTTAAATCCATATTGTATATTTATTTTCCTAAATTGAACCTTTAAGGCTTTAGATCTTGCCTCCTAATAAATGGTATATTTTGACTTCTTTGGGGTGGCACTAGACTTTTTTGAACTTGGAATTATAGCAAGACTTAGAGTGTCAGCATACTTGTTGGAAATAATAGGCATAGATATTTTTGGAGGTAGTTTACCATCTTGTATTAAACCATTCTTAGGACTAATGTCTATGTCATAGGCTTCAGGAAAAGTGTACCCACCCATGGACTATAACATGATAGCTATATTTGTCTTAATATCTCTTAGGTATGTTGAGAAGACATAACTTGTAGGGAGTTTGGTGGGAGGAGGTAGCCGATAACATGTTATTTAAAACCTCTCATTGAAGTCATGCATAGTTTTTTAGGACCTCTTTTAATACATTAAGCTAATGAATGAGTAATGTGTGGTTACTTTTATCTTCAAGTATTTGGGTCAAAAACTCTCCAAACTCATCCCAAGTGGTGATAAATCCTCCTAAAAATATCTTATACCAATCAATGGATTTTACCCTAAGAGACATGGCAAGTAATCTAATTTTAATATTGACTTTAGAGATAGTATGAAAATTTTAGAAGTTATATATGTACATGATATTCTCACTTGGGGTGATGGGACCTTCTATATTAAAAGTGGGAACACTCTTGGTGGCATTGAGAGCTATATCATCATAAGCATTGAGGTATATAGGATATTTAGTATTGAAGGCTAGGAAATCATGTTGCCTAGTTATTTTTTCCTCAAGTTCCTCTTCACTATCTTTCTCTTCATGAATTTCAAAATCTTCTTGCTTTTCAAATTTAAATATAGGCCCAAGATGTTGAACTTTAAGAGGAAGTTTAGGTTGAGGTATATCTATAAGATAGTTACCTATACTAGTAGCTGACCTAGTAAGGACAATGAAGTATGAAAAAAATAATGATAAAACTTGGTTTACAACTAGATATTACCTTTAGTGGAGTCACCAAATTCTTAGTAAAACACACATATGCAATTGTGATGTTATCAAGACAAGAATTCACCTTGAAAAGATGTGATTGAGATAATAGTCCCACTAGGAATGCCAAAAATATTATCACTTAATCTTGTACCCCTAGGGAGGTTGTTCAATCATCCTCAAAATTTAATGAAACATTAGATTACCTATAGGCATGTGGGTTACCTATGGCAAAGGTAAAGCTCTAGGTTTAAGGGCTAGCTCCCTAGATTAGTCTTTGATGTCCTATCACATATAATACTTAATTACTTGGATGGAAAGAGATATAAATAATATGAAATTAATATATTTTAATGAGGTGATACACCAAATATAATCTCATAAAACACACTTGCATCTTCACTAAGAAAGAAGACTTCTAAAACTAACCTCAACTCAATGTCCTTCTAGCATAAGTATTTATCATAATGGCATATTGTTATGCATATCAAGATGTGGGTGAAAATGAACTATAATAATAGAAACTAATAATCCCTCTCACACTTAAAAACATACTTAATAAACATATACACTTCATGAGACCTATTAAAAGAGATGTCACTCACACAAAACATGCAAGAGTAGAATGGAAGTAAGGAGAAGACATTCATCACTTAACATCCAAGTACACTACTTGACATACTTAGGTAAGAGTTGAAGAGATAGAATAAAATTTATAATATTTATTCAAATGTAAATAAATATGTCAAACCAACAAGGCTTTGCCATACCAACAGTGGATTAGATATAAATGCCAAAATGGTTTGCATATATAGGGCACAAGAGAAGATAAAGAAGAAGTGAAGTTTAAGAGTCAGAAGGCCAAGTTTCAAGGTGTGAAAAATAGTTATGAATTGGATAACAAGTCATGAAGTTATCTTAGACAAGCATCCACCTAAAGTTCATCATTCTCCCTCAAGTTGGTGTAGAGACCCTTCACTATCCTTCTTGAAACTACCTTGTTTGATGATGAGTCCACTTAATTGTATAAAATTAATATAGAAGTATGTGACACATACACCATAACTTTATAAAGTGGAAAAATTATTAGTGAAGATCAAAATTCACTCTTCTAACTAACAACTGACCCTTAACACTTATTGTTTACTATTTATAGTCACTTATTAGCCCTTTAGCCCTCAATTATCACATTTATAACTTGGATGACCTATATATGTTCAAGGACTTTTGTTTTAGAAGTGTTAGACACATTTTTAGAACTTATTTTCCTCTTTTTCTATAAAATATACTTCCATGAAACTCAAAACACACTTCTCACAATCAGATTTAAGTAGTCACTCTATCCTCACTATGATATTCAAGATTGCCTACAATGAAAAGTATATTAAAGGTAATTTCATGAATCACTGAGGTGAGAGATGAGTATGGTGAGTAATAATAAGTCCCTACACACCTCTTACAATGACTTTCATTCACCAATTCCCCTTTTTACATGTAATTCAGCTCAAATCCTATAAGAAACATTGAATTAGGCTTGTATGTATAAGTGATACTATGGATTAATTAGGTATAAAGGAGATTGAGGTAGTGTTAGACATTTTCAAAACCCTTTAATGGCTAATATATCCCTCCTAGATTCATTTCCATTCATCTTTTCTACATCAAGTTCTTAAGAGGGTTTTAGTTCATCTAGCTTATTAGTAATTATTCATAAAATCTAGACTCTTAACCTTCAAAAAAATTACATTGATATAAATTTAAGGAAACCCTTCAAATATTCCTATATACTTTATGCACCATGCACACCATCCATATATATATATGAATAAATGAAATTAGCTCTTAGCTCCTACATTGCATTCTAGATAGGTCTAAGAGAAAATTAAGCCAAATTGACCACTCCTATATTGCTTCTTGAAAACCAATTATTATTATTAATCATACACTCTCTCTTGAAGGCTCTCAAATGGTTTTTTAATATCATATGGTCATTTGAATCAAATTAGGCACCTTGAGGGTTTAGGTCTAGTCTATAGGACTATGTTTTCTATGTGTATGACCACTTCTGATGGTTTCCAATGGTTTTATGTTATCTTATACCATTATTAATATTCATATCAACATTTAAAATTAGTATAAAATAATTCAAAGACTCTTTATTCATATTTTCAACATTCATGCACCAAGTTTATAGGTTGTGATACTCAAGGAGTGTCTCTAGTTTGAGACAAACTTGAGCAAAAATCCCCTCTTTTTACTGCTTGAAAGAGTAATGGGGGAATTTTTTAGGTACTAAGGACCATCTATGTCAATTTTAAAGTTATAACTATTCCTATATCACCCTTAAAACTTCAAATTCTCCAAAGTAGCTTTTAGGTCTGTGTACTATCAACAGGGTTTGGATTGATTGTAGGTTACGGTTAGAAACCTTTTTATTCAACCTCTTTTTTAATTATTTGAATTTTATAATATCATTTAAATATTATATGATCATGTGGAGATTATATTCAAAATGATTATCCATCTTAAACCTCTGCCTACCTTTCAAATCTTCACCTTTCATATGCTTAGACTAGTCTATAATATGGACCAAACTATAGGTGTACATTAGGTAGAATTTGAAAGGATCCTATAGGTGGTCATACATGTATGAGAATTTTTTCATGACTTTTATTTCATTTGAGGTCATTAGGAAATTTCACACCTAATTAAACTCATTCCTACCTTGAGATCATGTGATCATTCTCCATCACCAATGCATTGTAGGTCTGCAAGCTGCTTCTGGTTCATTTTAGATTTGAACACTATAATTATCTAAATGTCTAGTAATATTTTTACTAAGTTATAAGTCACTCAACCCTAATTATTTCTTGATAAAACAATCACCTTTCATGTCCTAATGTGAATTCTAGGCTTAGGCTATAAGAAGGAAACCATCATACTTATCTATACCTCATATATCTTCACCATAACATGACACTTTGTTGAACAAAATCTCCTTTCAAATAAGTTAAGGCAACATTCCCACCAAGAAACTTTTCCAACTCTACAAAAATTGAACTCAAGTGTTTTATCATAGGCTAAGGTTTGAAGATGTTTTACCCTTTCAACAAGTTGATATGAACCCTATCTTGTGATTAGACCCAAAATCTTCATTCTTGGATCTCTTTCAACCTTCTCAGTGTTTTAGGCCTCTATGATATATTCACTTTTGTAAGTCTCATAGTTTTGAATGCTCAGTACTTTTCTTAAAGATGATGGAGACTTTGAATATGTTGTAGGCCTTGAATATGATGGAGATATATTATATTTTTGATCATGCTTTTTGAATCTCCCACATACCATTAACATATCCAACTTTTTGAGACATATATACTAAATATACATTATACTTGAATGACAATGAGAATTTAGGTCTAATATGACCTCAAAACATTTTTTCCCAATCAACTGATATTGGGAATTCACATTACACTAAGGGAATGAGACCAATGCATATTGTCTTAACCTGAAGCTATTTCATTCTTGAAGGGTGAACTCTATAATTGTGAAACACTATTCATCAGACCATGATGGTTATGCATTTATATCATATTGGAATGATCTTGCTTATAGATCTATGTTCACACATTATATATAAGCTAAATAAACAAGGAGCTAACATGCCTAACAATATTATACCTACAACAAGAATATCTCTACCTTCACCTAGTCTCACAATTGCTTAGGTTGAAGGTTTTATTTCATATGTTTTTTATTTATTATATTATATTAGTTTATTTTTTTATTATATTATATTATATTATATTTATATTTATAAAACATTAAAGAAAAATAAAATAAATTTTATCTTTTATTTCTTTTACACCAAAAAAAGTAGCTTAGATCTTTCAATTTCACTTGCATGTATAATCTTTCAAGGAATAGTAATTTTGCATCAAAACTAGGGTAGATATAGGGAAAAAACTCACTTTTATTTGTCAAAACAATTCACTTTCATATTTAAAACTAGTTTCCCATCATACATGTGCAAAATAATTTATGAATACTTATAAGTTGTGCTCTCTAGGTTTTTCATATGATTTCCATTTGCATGTTAAAACATTTTTATTTCATAACATTTTATTTATTTATATTATAAAAATACAAAAATAATGTCCATTTACCTCATTCATTACAAACACTTTCATTTTTCAGCAATTAGCATAGTTTTTTTTCATAATAAAATATTATCAAAAGCATCCAAAAATAAAACCAACTAAACCTTGTCAAAACTAATATAAGCTCAAAACTTTCTCTTACTCATTTAGAATATCAAGTACCTCTTTCAAGCTACAATCAAAACAATTTTTTCACTTCATTCACTCATCACTTTGTCTTCCCTCTTTGGATGAGCTTAGAGAAGGTATTTTTCCTAGGGTTATATCTCTCATTCTCAATAGTAAAATTAAAAATTACATCAATTCTAAGCTTAGGATAGAATTATTTTATTCCACTCCGATCCCACATTTTATTAATAAATAACTCAACATCCTTGATGATTAAGAGTGTGTACAGGCGTAGCCTATTATTATACATATTTAGATATGAGGCTAATAATACAATGATATTCAAGTATAAACCTCCATCACTATTATTTTCTTCCTTATTCATGAATATTCTAATCATATTTTCACTGGTTCCATGTATTACATTAACTAAACATAGTTAGCTTGAAAGAGTTGATCAAATTCTTAGATTCATCCAACCCAACTACACCTATTTTATCATCACCAACATCAAATAATAGATTCATTACATCATCCTCACCTACACTAAGGGACTTTAGAGTTATGTTTCCTAGTACTCAACTTCTCTCAATGATCAATGTGATGCAGTATAACTCTTTTGGTATTGGCATGATCATCTTTTGCCACCCATCATCCAAAACCATTCCAACACCTTACCTAATTCACCTAATCCTTATACCTACTCATCTCAATCATATCTTCATCATTTTTCTTAGTAAAACCTTGGGAAATCAAGTGTAAAATTTTTTTCATGTCACTTTCCTTGTATAAAAATATTTTGAACTCAACATGAAGGATTATCCTTTTGCATATTCCTTTTTTCTTTCTTTTCTAAATTTTTTCACTTTCACATTATGTAGGTTATATATACCCCATGAATATGTCTATTTAAGACAAATTTGACAAAACCATAGACTTTAAAACCTATATAAGGAGCCTTCAACCTAGTTGTGAATCCTCTCTCTATAGTTTCAATAACAACACTTCTGTGTAAAACACAAAAATTAAATATCAAAACCACCCCTTAAACTTGTAAACTAGACCAGGAATAGTGTTCCACAAATTGTGAGACCCATATGAAACTACCATAAGTCACCTTAATTATAAAAACTTATCCTTAACCAGTGTAAGTGAGACTAACCCTCATATTTTAACTAGACATATAGTTAGTATATAAAGCCTAGGCATTGAAAACTCAATAAAGTTTTATCAATACACTAATAGAATTTTTGGACTAGAATATGAGATAAGTATAATATATCCACCTTCCCACCATTAAAAAAATAACCAAACCATCTCCAAACCACATGATCAACACCTAATATCTCCTCCAAGGACCCTTAACCTAAATAAGTTCATTGGTGGTTATTGAATCATACCTCCTGAACTTACAATTAAGGAAATCATGATAACCATCACTACTTTTTCCTCAAATGAACTATATCAATCTTGGTGGGTCATATTTGAGATCTAAAGAGTAACAAAGTCTATTTGAATCAATGGATGGACACTAACCCTCTTAATCAAGGATATTCCTCCTTTATTCACATTCTAGTGATAACTTACCAACCATTGTTGCATCTATCTAACCCACCTCTCATCAACTATGCCTCAAACTAATATCTTGGGGAGATCCTTACTCATAGATTCCCTAACTTGGTAAATTAAAATACTCATCCATCATATCAACCTCTTATTCAAAACCTTATTGCAAGTGTATATACCTATAACCCTCCTAATAATTTGGTAACCAATACACCACCACATTACATTTCTCCAAGTTATGTGGCCACTGATCTACCACCCACATATACTAATCTTTTTCAAATGTTACATCCTAATTACACATATAATTATCTTCTACCTTACTGTAACATGTATTTTAATTCCACCCAATTGATAAACTATTGTTTTTCCTAATATACCCCACTTTATCAACATATTTTTCACTCTATCTATTTCCCATCCACTTCTTATCCAAATCCCCATCTTTAAGAACATCCCACCATGCCTTTTGTGGACTTCAATACTATGGATACCTATGTTGAATATATAAAAGAGACCCCCAATCATAATTATGAGGATTTATTTTTTAATGTCCCTTACTTGACATCCCTAATTTTAAAAGAGAGGGAGATCTCAATGTGTATGTCAAGGCATTTATGACCATTTTTTGAGTACTTCTACCTTAAGATGGGTTAGTTATGATAACTTTTCTAAATACTCTTGAAGGAATTTCCCTTGACTGGTATTATCACATCCTTGATATGTCTATATATTCCTTTTAATAGTTAATGGTGTAGTTAATCAAAGATTTTGATATGAACAAACTTCTCAAGACTAGCATATGATAATTATCACATATTGAGCAAGAACACAATGAATCTAATTCCCATTTTATCATAATATATGTTCATTTCTTATACTCATCTACTAGTGCACCTTATATGAACTAAATAAAACTATTATTATCTATTTTTACACTCCCTTAACAAATAAACAAGGGAGGTTGTTCAAAAAAATTAATACTATTCCTATAAATAATCACTCAGAAGTGCTCTAAGAATTGATCAAGTAGCCACTAATAGTGGTCATCAGAATTATGGAGCCAATAGGTGATTATTTGATATAAAACAAAATAATGGGGGTTATTCAAGTACAAACCAAAATAGGTCCTAAGGTTCAAAATAGGAACCAAAATAACACTATGGATGGTGTGACAAATCAAAATAAGAGGTCAAATTTTGTGAACACCAACCCTCCTCAACCCTTGAAGAAGAAGAAAATAAAAATTAATAAAAATATAGTTACAATGAATCAGAATCCTCAACCCATAGTTCATGCAATTGATATTAACTGTTCCCCACCCCATAATATGTAGTTTCAAAACCTACCTCAAAACCAATTCCAAATTGTTGACCATTACTTACAATATTAGAATCAATAATTTCATCAATGAAACAATCCACAATGGTTTGGTCAACAAAACCATAACCAAAGACTTATGGATTACAATCCCAATGTATACTAACTTTTCCATAGAGTCATTGGACATGATAATCATGCCTTTGAATAATACAATAAATTCATTCAAAGACTCCCTAAGGATTAATGAAATTTTTTTGTAGACATGTTCTTAGGTAATGCTAACATAAACCCTCAAGACCTACCAATTAGTCTTATGGAACTTCAAAACATCAATTTTTGCATATATCAAAACCCATTTCCTAACCATCAATAATGTAACATCCAAAACTATCCTTAATTTAACCAAACTAAATAATTCCACTGGTCAATACACATGATTTCAAAGAATCTACATTTAGCAGATCTAACCCTTATGTGGCTCCCTAATTATGACCTCAATGGAAAACATTCATGATATGGGTTTTAGAATAAAAAAATCAATAATATGATAACATCATTACCCACACAAGATAATACCAACTTACAACTCCATACTTTCCAAATGTCTCAGATACTAACACCAACCCTAAGCTTGTTGTGAACTATGACTTAATTTCTAGCCTCACAAAGACATTTTCTCATATCTCTTTTTTAGACTTTCTCAAAAACTATCCTACTTACCATTCAACATTGCTTGATGCATTAGGATTAGGCCACCAATCCAATGTCATGCCTCTACCCCAAGCTCAAATTAATCACATTGATTTGGACATGTTACTATCTATTCAAAACTTGAAAGATACTAGTTACTTATTTGACCTTAGGACTCTTCATTTATATTCCATGGTGTCTAAGAGGGGATTTAGATTTATATTTATAGGTTTATATCTATAATGATTATGTAAAGAGAGCAATAGTCATTGACTGGGTAACCATTAAAATAGCCCCCTTCTTATTTCTCTAAAAACTAGGTTATGGGTAAACCATTTAATTTATCACACATAACACCTTTAAAGGATACAATATCCCCAATTCTACCTCCATTGGGACTATCATGCTTTCATGACCTTGGGTCCTGAAACTATTTTGGCATAGTTCTACATAATTGATAAGGACATGAAATATAATGTGATACTTGGAAGACCATGTATTCATTTATCCCTTCAAATTTATTAAAAGAGATTATATTTATTCACTTATGGAATGTTTTCATCACTCAAGGGGATCTTAAACCCTTCCATTTTGTTCATGTCAAATTTAACAAGAGACCAGGGCTCCATATTGATTACTATTTTACTAATAACAATGTGGTGAAGCCCCAACCTCCAAACAAGGAAAAAGATCCCCTAGTAACCAAAGTAGTTTTCTTAAAGAGGGGTTAAAATTTTATCAAACTCCCATAAAATTAAAACCCTAAATAAAATTGGGTTAAAACAATAGCTAAATTAAAAGGGGAAAATCTCATAACAATGATACATGATATCTCGACTAAGTCTATAGATGAAATTAGTAGTATATAAAAAAATGATAAACCCCTCACACTCCCATTTTACCCTCATGGAGTAATAACATATGAAATATCTTAATATCAAGACCTAAAATCCCAACAGGGGTTAGCTAACATACTTGACATTTTCATGGTTTAGATCTTAAAAGCTCAAAACATGCTCCCTAAATATGATGTTGATTCTTCTTTCACAACTGATCAATGTACCCTTTATTATTATGGGGAAAATGTCATCTTGGCACAAGGGTATGAGTTATCTTCATATCCCCTAGATTAAAACTCATTCCCTTTATCTTCAAGCTATACTTTGAATACACAAATAATGGGGCAAAATATGAAGCCCTATTACAAGGCTCTACCCTTGAGTTCTATACCTCCCTACTTCCAAAAGTATCTCATTCACCAATCTCATTATGGATAAATGATTATCTCTAAGTATGATCCACATCATTATAATGACCTATATCCCTTGCACTACATATAAATATTAAAATTGATAAACATCCTTCACTGTTATTTTTAGATCTATACCTATTTTCTAGCCTTCTAGACACTACCAAACATAAAGGGACACTACAACCAATAGTAGTGTATAAATCCTTATCTAGTATTTTGTTTCCAAAATTAATCTAATTTTCAAATATTTTAAAACATATGGGTTGGCCTATTTATCTTATTTAACCCTATCATGAGATATTTTAAAAAGGTGTAGTATAAATACAAGTCTAAGCCTTCTCATTATTCATCTATAAAATACCAAGAACACACATACTAAAGCTCAATCAACTAACTGCACAACCAAGTTATTCTACCCTATTTGTCCCTATTTTTATATCAAGCATAATAATAGTCATATTAAAAGTATGAATCATTAAAAGATAATCCCATGAGCTATATTTTTGAAATTACAAACTAGATCATTGAATGCATCTTCATATAGTATATTTCACCCATGTGCACACACATTACCACACACATAGGAGAAAACTACATAATTCTAAGACCCTCCTTGTAGTATTGGCTATGTAATTAGTACTCATTGACAAAGGGATATTTGAGGTTAGATTAACACTAGTATCACACTAACCCATTTTTATTGAACTCATTCTAAGGGTGAAGAAATATAAAGATCTAAGGTTTGATAAATTAGAAAAAGTGATAACCTATATCTCAAATATGAATATATTAGTATAAATGTGATAGAATATCTAGATTTGTGAATTTGGTTACATCAACATCCAATCATTTTCCATAATAGACACCTACATCACAGTCAAACACTAGCATCTATGGTAGTTACCAAATTTGATGGTAGTGTCTATGGATATAGAAGTATAATTTATAGAATCTGATGACTGATCAAGAATGTTTATCATGCATACTTTCTACCTATTTCCAATCCATATCTAATTACATACATTAAATCTAGATAAGTATCAATTCTCTTTAGTATTACAGTCAATTAAACATCTTTCAAATTTGGTACTTTATATATTTATCATATCTTAGTATTATAATTCAAAATATTCATTTATCTAAGTTTCAAAATAATTGGCTTACTATATATTAGTTTATCACCCTTGTGCTTGAACTATTTAAACATTCTTAACCCTATCCATATATTTTCAAAAATTTAGGGTTAAATATTTGGTGAACCTGACCTTTGATATCCAAACCTTAGGTTGATCTAGGGGTTTTTTTATGATCTCTAATTTATAATTTAAAAGTTTTCAAAACCTAAAAAATCAAAATTCATTTCCTATAATCATGTTTAATATGGAAACATATACTATTTATTTCATGGTACAATATATGATAGTCATCATTGTTTGTTATTTTTCATATGTTATCTAATATATTCATAATCTAGTAATAAAATCTAATTAATATGATCTTATTTACCAATTACACAATACAAATTTTAGGATTTCAATCCATGATCTTTTAAAATAGTCAATTATTTGTCGTAATATCTTATATGATGCATTATGTAAAAATACGATACCATGTGACATAAAATTAGCTTATTTTAAGGATATTATACAAGATCTAACCATAAATGCAAATATTATTACTTTAGATAGCAAAGATATACCATCAAAGGATATAATCAATCAATAAATATCCAACCTAACAGAATCAAAAGGGAGTGCATGCAATCATTATCAATGGTATCTAATCTTGAAACTCACTCCAATGATGTTATTTCACTTTTTATTTTGATAATTAACTCTCCTCCATACCAAGTTTTTATTTTTAAAACATTACATACCACAACCTTGACTAGTAATACCAAACCACCATATTTTTCATATGTAATAAACTCAATCAAATGAAAAAAACATAAAATTTCTCTTCAAAATAAATATTTACCACTCCAATATACCAATGATCATTGTTTTCCCTTACATATTAAAATATATTCCCATTCGAATATGGATGAAATAGCTATAATGGAAACTAAATAACCAATATATACTATGTCATAATAGTCTCATAAATCATATTATCCAATTACCCTAAGAAAACTTTATATGATTACCTTAGTCCCCAACTTTTTTACTTAAGAATATTATAAGGTGTCTACTCATATCTCTCCTTCCTCATATAGATATTGGAATGAGTCAACCTATACCAAAAGGATATGATTCTAAAGCATATTTTGACTATCACCAAAGCCCTAGGCATTCCAATAATAGATTTTATATATTGAAACATAATATCTAAGATATTATTGATAACTAACATATTAACTTTGATGATCCTCTAAAGGATTCAAGTGCACAACCTGGGGATAACCAAAATCAAAAAATATTTAACTTTCCTATGCATGATAATTCTAAGAAATATCCATAAATGTAAATGGTATATAAAGAACATTACACTTAATAAAATTATTAGCACCCATTATATGGTCATATTGGAACACTTCAGTATACAGTTTCTCCTATAATGTAGAAGCCTTCTACCAAAGTTTCTATAATTCCATATGAACATCCACTTATATAAGAAAATTTTATTATGAGATGGATAGTTATATAAATCCTACTAAGGGTAATCCTCCGTGAAATGTTAAGGTAACAAGAAATACCCTTTCCTAGGTGGCCCATACTTGAGAGGCGTTTTCACTATAGATATACAATAGATTCCATAAAATATTCATACACTCCTACATATCTTATTCAATTCCATATATTGACTAAACATGTTCCAATTTTTTATACTCCAAAGAAACCACATTTCACTAAACTATTGGTTCCACAAACCCATACTCCTATTTTTTCTTCATGACCATAGAATCCTATTATACATATGCAGAGTACCATAGATTTTATAGATCTAGATATGACACCTATGTATGCTCCTTGGTAGTACCAAAAATTTTATGTACCATATTTAATATTTGGGATAATTATGAACATCATTTATATGGGATCATAGCCTAGGCTTTTTTTTAAAATAGTCTAAAAATACAAAAAAAAATAGATATTTAATAAACTATGAAAAAATCAAATTAATTTAAAAATATAAAAATATTCAGCATTCACCATGTTTTATTATCTCCTTAGTACTTATATTATTTTCTTAATGTTAGTATGTATCATATAAACTCATTTATATATACACATATGTTTCACACATCTTTGAGTGTGATATAGGCATACACAAACACATGATATATGAACTTTTAGATGTTGGACCTCTCCTCTACTCACATCATATAGTATGTTAGGGTATTTTATTATTTGATCATGATTGATACATGTTTCATATCCTTTATTATAATTTATACATTATCATGTTTGAGATTAGATACTAATGCCTACACATGTCTATATCTATGCTCATACTTTTCATAGTGTACTTGATATGCTTTGTTACAAAGCATTTTTGCTAACACCTATATGTAAGACTAATATGATATGCTTATATGTATTGATTATGATTCATATATTTTTCAATTCCTTAATTGTATTCCATTACTTTATATTATCTTACTTGTGGAATATTTGAATATGTGTCTTGCTTGTTGGACCATATACAATTGTATTTTGATTAGAATTTGAATATGCCATTCCTTTTGATTGTGTGTAATTTGAACATGCCTCTTATATGAGGTCTTCTTGGACCCTTATTTTTCATTATATTGAGTTATCTTATGTGTGTGCTTAATTATATCCTAAGCTTGTACTTTTACTCTCTAGATATTGCCATAACATATATCATGCATATTAAGACTTGATGTGATCACATACTATGAGCTTCATTGATATATCTACTTATACATGTTATCCTTATATGTTACATTATTCATACATATAATATGTAGTTACCTTCTCATTTTGAGGTAGGGTACCTACCAAATTATATATCCCTCACCTCAAAATGGGGGTATATCATTAGGGGTACATCATTGAAGTATGAATTCCACAACTTTCATAGTTTCCATATTTCAATGGGGGCATGTCATAAAAATATGAAATACACACTTATACACTTATTCATTATCTTTAGATTTTAGTGGGGGCATGTCATAAAGACATGACCTCCACACTTACAAAATCTCTAGTTTCATCACATGATTCAAATATACATTTGGGTCAAAATTATATAAATTGCACAAAATTTTCATAGATGTGAAACAAATTTTGTTAGATTTATGAAACATGTACTCTAGTTTGAAATGTTAGATTTTCATATTTCATGTTATTTCACCAAAAATGGCAAAATTTACCAATTATATTATTCATCAAGATGTACTAATTACGCTAGGATGTATTGTTATCAATTATTTTATGTTATAACAGTTGGTTCATATTATAGGTTGAAGTGATTAAATCATTTAACCTCACCAAATTTATGGGTTAGAATGATTAAATAATCTAATCTCACTAGATTTATAGGATGATTTTTTGAAATCACTCACTCTCACCAAATTATATATATTCATACTTGAGTTGTGTGATTAAGATATAATGATCTTAATAGACTTGCACAAGTCATCCTTGCATCTAATTAGGGGCATATTACCTTTCAATCTCCATATTAAATCTCCAAAGTTTAGGTTTAAACCTCTTCCAACTCTAATGATTCATAAGGAAGAATATCTACCAAGAGGCAACATGGTTGCATTGACACACATGTGTATTCCTTCTTTTCTCTTTGTCTTTCAATGCATTATAATTATTTAAAATTTAATATTATATGCATTAATTTATATCATAAAATTCTCTTGGTTATAGTTCACACACTAAACATCACTCAAATTAGACTCAAATAAAGGCAAGGTGTGTTATACACACCCATGTGTGCATTTATTTCCTTTAAACTAGTAATTTCATCCTTATTCATTACTAGATTAAAGTGGGAGGGGAATGTAGATACTAAAATTAAATATTTATAACATCTCAACCATTTACATTTGAAAAATATCAATCATGGCTCCACCTTTAGTTCTAGACATCCCTACTACCAAAAGGATCACATTCATCATCTCCTTATACCTAAATGATTATTAATTAGTATTATCTATATTATTATTATGACCCATGTCCCTTACATTTCACAAAAATATTAAAACATAATAAGCATATTTTACTATCATTTTCATATCCATACCTATTTTTTAACCCTTTAGACACTACCAACCACAAAGGGACACTATCATCATCGATAGTGTATAGATATTTATCTAGTGCCCAGTATCCAAAATTCATCCAAATTAAAAATGTTTCAAAACCTACAGGTTAGCCTATTTGTCTTATTGAACCCTACCATTAGATATTTTCAAAATGTGTGGTATAAATATAATCCTAAGCCTTCTCATTGTTCATATAAAATATACCAAGAAAACACCTAATAAATCTCAATTAATTAATTATGCAACCAATTTATTCTACCGTATTCATCCTTATTTGCATATCAAGCATAAAATTAGTCATATTATAAGTTTGAAGCATTCAAAGAGTAGTCTATGAGTGATAGTTATTAAATTACAAGATAGATCACTACATGCATCTTCATATAGTATATTCACCCTTGTGTAAAAACATTTACACACATAGAGAAAAAATACATAAGTCTAAGGCCCTCCTTGGAGAATTGGATATGGAGGTAATGTTCATTATGTAGACATCCAAAACTAGCCACAACTAGTTTTTGACTAGACTTCAAACTGATTCCTACCAACCATTACAAATTAAGCTTAGGAATTATTGAACAACCCAAATTTTCTTGTACATAATTCATCAAAACTTATAATAATGTTGAGACATCCATAATTAGGATACTATCCTATATGCAATAATAACTTATCACAAATTCATCCCTAATCGCCTTACAATACCACAACTATTAGTTTGGCCTATGGACCTATTAAGTGGGGCACTTGCACACTTGATAAAATCTTAAAAGAGATAAAAGGCTAATCTAAATTAATTAACAAGTTAAAGAAATATTAAATGCCTAGTTGAATTATCCATTTGAAATTAATGAATTTATAAAAAAGAAATTCAAAAATCAACATATTCTAGCCTTTCATGATTGCCTTTATGAGTTGTTGAGCTCTTTGAAAATATCCTAAAATATATAATTTTGAGATCCATGCCTAGTAATTGAAAATCATAATTACTTGACAACCATTAATTCAAATAAAGTTATATTTGACTCACCTAGGTTTAGTTTGAACCCATTCCAAGCCTAAGCTCAACCTTGACTCAGCTTAGGTGAGAGTTAATTCCTAAGGGTATAAATACAATGTCATACCTCTTAATTTCTAAACTTGGATATTATAGAGTTATTATGCAAGATTTGTTTCATAAGACTCATGAAAGTAGTGTTATAATGCCCAAATATTAATCCAAGCAACAAAATCAAAGCCAAAGGTGACAAGGAGAGAAGGAGTCAAGTAACCTCTAATGATGAAGACTTATTGATGCACAAGCCAAGAAAACCATTCAAAAAATCCATTTGGAGCTCCCAAATAAGGTAAAATAATTGTGTTTTTTATTTTTTTAAGTTCTTTAATTTAGATTTTATTACCTAAGCTCTCCCTAGTGTCTAGGCTAGAGGTGTTAGAAACTTAGTGTGTTCATTTCATTAGTTTTATGAGATTAATAGAAGAATAACCTCCCCTCTATGTCAAATTCCTAGTTCACAAATTGATAGGGGAGTCCTTGAGGTAATCTCAACACCATGAGCCCACTAATCTATTTTTATAAAACTCATTCTAAGGTTGAAGAAAGGTGAAGATCTAGGGTTTGATCAATTAGTAAATAACAACTTGTATCATAGATCAAAACGTATCAGTATATAATGATAGAAAACCCATAAAATTGAAGTTGGTCACATCGATATCCAATAATTATTTTGTAATATACACATGCATCATAGTCAAACATTAGCATTGATTCTAGTGTCCAGATCTGATTGTAGTGTTTGTGACTACATAAGTAAAATTTATAAAATCTGTTAACTAATATAGAATACTAATCCTATGTACTTTTTACTTGTTTCCATACCATATGTACTTTCACACAATAAACTTAGTTAAATATCATTTTTATTTTGTATTAAAAGTAATTTATCATCTTTCATTTGGTACTTTTTATTTTTAGCATATCCTAGTATTATAATTCAGAATATTTATTTACTCAGTTTATAATTAATTGGCCTACTATATATTAGTTTATCACCCTTATGCTTTAAATATTTCTATATTCTTAACCATGTCCATACATATTCAAAAATTTAGGGTTAAACGTATTTTTGGGGATGATTATTCCAAAAATAGTAGGTATTTGAAATATGAATATCTAAGGTGACTTGTAATCAATGACTAAGTAAGTTTTAGAAGTCTACCATAATAAAGTTGAACATGTTGGAACAAATAAAGGTCAAGTGGTGATAATTAGCCTTAACATTATTCAATATTTAGTAAATAAAATAAATATATTTAATTTATTAACATGAGGTAATGTCATGTAAATAAATTAAATATATGTTACCATTGGGGTTCCTCAGGGAGAGGTTAGACTGATTGGTTACAACAATCCACCTCCACGACCCAATATATAAATATATTTATCCTTGATAAATGTCATATTGATACTCATGAAATTTGTGAAGAAAATTATTTATATTTGCATGTGTTAAATATTGTACAAAGATTTTTTTAAGGCTTATCAAAGGAGTGACAGGAAGATGATTTGTGTATTGAGTTGTTTCTCATTAATTAATATCAATTATGGGTTTTTCACCTCCATTAGAGGTTTTCCAACCTATATGTTGTGTTATTTATCTATATATTCAATTATTAATTAATCTTTTATATCTCCTCTGTCATTGATGGGATATAGTGAGAGGAGGCAAAGACCAAATTCAAGTAATTTTTTTTATTTTATCAGACCTATAAGAAGATTGGTATGGCCTTGGAAGAAAATTATTTTGTTATAAATCCATATTGCTTCATTTTTTATGTTTTGGATTCAAATTTGTGCTTACAATATCCTTTCAATTAACTATATTTTTTTTTAATAGTTGTGTTCCCTAAGCATGATTATATGACCCTATGGCATTGAAAAAATCGAACATAATATTTTTTAATTTAAAATTATTTTTTAAGGATAGGGTTGCATCATTGTGGAGTTTCAAGTCATTTAAAAAAAAAATTAGACACTAAGAAGGCCATTTAAAACTCCTATAATTTTTTTCTCTCCATCTATGGTTCCCCTATACTACCTATAAATTTAAATAACAATTTATGCTCATCAAACTTCAATTTTTAAGGGTTGATTGACATCTACAAATATTTTCATGAAGTTTGGAAAAGTTTCATGGGATTTGGTAGCATGTATAAGCTTTTGTGTTGAATCAATCTCTCCCATCGGTGATATGAGAAGCTACAGGTAAGTACATAGTCTGTGAAATATTTTAAAACTATTTTATTTTCTAAATCATTAAATTTCATTCAAACAATAAGTGGCCCCCACCTTCCTTATTTATTTTTTCACATAAAAGTCATTTATGTGTAAAAAATCAATATTAAATTTACATTCACTATTTGTGTGTGTGTGTGTGTGTATAAAATTTAAAAAAATAATTAAAAAATATTTAATAATAAATTAGTCCATGTAAAATCTTAAGCAATTTACTAGACAAATTGGTAGTTATCCTTTCGTTAAAAAATATAAAGAAGAGGTCTATATTCAAAACACACTAACAACTTTATTTAATTTTTATATTTAATTTATTCAAAAAAAAAAAATTTAAATAAATTATAAATTATTTTTTTAATCGTACACTTAGTATCTCGCGTTTAAAATCATAGTTATTGTCAACATTTTATGACACTTGACTTAGATAATATTTTATCAACCATGGTCGTGTGACCAGTTGATTTCTATGTTTTTAGGCATTTTAGATGTATTGGAATGGTCCATTTTTTATTTAAATATTTATTTTTTATTTTTTATAACTTTTAAGTGTTCAAGTGTTTTTGTGACACTTATGATTTTTTGTCACACTTACCACTATTATTTGTATTGATTTTATTTACATTTTTGATTTTTTTTGAAACCAAATAAGTGAAAATTAATGTTTAAACCCTATAATTTTGTTTTCATTTCAAAATAAAGTGTAAATTCACATTAAAATATCATTTTTAAATCTTTTTAGTGCTACAGTATCTAGTTTAAAGGGAAGTTATGGATTATCCTAACTTCACACATGATAAATCTCAAATGCTTAATGTGTCTAACTATAATATATAGAAATTTTACATTAAATTATAATTTATGACTTGAAAGTTATGGAACATTATTGCTTGGACAAAAAAAACCCATCAAGATAATATTTTACCCCTAATCTTACGAATGTGTTTCAACATAAATCACAAGAAGTCATGTCAATTATTTGGAGGAGTGTTAAGTATGATTTCCCACTCTATATCAACAATTAGGAGTCTCTCAATGATGATTGAAAACTCCTTGAACACATACATGAGGTAACTCATCTCTCTAATATAATTAAGCTTATTTTTTAACTGCTAACTACACCTATGAAAGGTGATGAAAAAATTGTTAATTTTCCTACTAAAAGAAAAAAAATCTTAGTTCAATGGTTGTGACTGTAATCTTATTCAAGATAATATTTTATATTTCATTATTATTCTTGATATTTATGAAAATTTTCACAATTTCATTTTCATAATTAACTCAAAATACCATACAGATTAAGATATCCCTAACCTCATTACTCTATTTGCACTTATGATTCAAGAAGAGTAAGTTATGTCAAACTTTGATTATAAAGAGAATGTCACTCAGACACTTATCACTCTCAATCATGTTTCTTATAATAATAATAAAAATAAATCTAAACCTAATTTTACAAATGGAAAAAATGAGAGCAATAAATCTAGCAACAAGAATCATAAACCTAAATTTAATGTGAATTACAATCTGTGTGGTAAATTTTGTCATAAAAGGTAAAAATATTATAAAAACAAAGATAGATTTAATCATAAAACCTATAAAAATAAAAAAAGAATAAATCTAATCATAACCATCATAAGAATCAAAACCATAATCAAAACAACAATTAGGATTGAAATTCTAATGTTATTGCTTTATATCATATCTTGTTTGATTATAATGAGAATGAATAGATTTTAGAAAGTGGTGCATCACATCATATGAATTGATTATATAATATTTTATTTGATATTAGAGATATATATAAAAATATTTAATTAGGTGATAACTAATTTTTATAAGTTACTAAGTAAACAAAAGTAAATTTTATAAATGTTATTAGTAAATATGTTTTCTATATGCCTAAACTCAAGAAATAAAATTATCATGTTCTCAACTTACAAATGATAATTTAATTATAACTTTTCTTAAGGATAATTATTCTATTATAAATTAATCTAGTTCTTTGATTTTTGAAGGCGTTCAACAAAAATGTTTATATATATTCTTTATTTCTTCTTCATATCATATTTCATCACATAGTAAGAATGAATCTCAATTATGGCATGAAATATTATTACATGTTCATTTTATAAATTTAAATGATATGTCTTACATAATCTTGTTGTTTATTTTCCTTATATCTCTTCTCACCATGAAACTTGTGATGGATGTTTACGTGGTAAGCAACATACTAATCCCTTTCACAATAATAATGATGTGAATTCCTCACATCTTTTAGATTTAATTCATAGTGATACTATATGACCCCTTAAAGTTACATATCTAAATGGTTATTTAAATGTTTTTAATTTTATTGATGTTCATACTAGAATTATTTGGTTGTATTTTATAAAGAATAAATCTTAAGTATTATCTAAATTCAAAGAATTTAAATCTATTATTTCAAATTATTATAATTTTTGTATTAAAATATTAAGAACTAATAATGGTGGTGAATATATTAGTAAATAATTTGATTATTTTTTCATTAGTTATGGCATTCAAATGGAATTAAAAAATCCATATTCTCTACAACAAAATGGTATTATTGAAAGGAAAAATTGTATCATTATTAAAATGGCTAAAACAATGTTGCATTTTGTAAATGTTCCTAAGTTCTTATGGGTTGAAGCCATGAATATTATTGTGTATATTTTGAAGAGAGTCCTTAATAAATATTTACATATTTTTACCCTTTTAGGCATGCAATCTAAAAATAAATCAAATGTATCTCATCTTATAACTTTTGGTAGTCTTGATTCCACATTTGTTCTTAAAGATAAAATAAATAAACTTCATCATACATCCTATTCATGTATATTTGTAAGTTATGGAGGTAAAACTAAATAATTAAGAGTGTATAATCCATCTAAAAGACAAATAATTGAGAATAATAATGTTTTGATCTTTGAAAAATCTTTGTGAGTCCTCTACAAAAACCCCTAAATGTTTTTCATTTAATAAACTTGGCTCTCATATTTCTCCTTATGATGAAATTGAATCCCTAGATTAAGTTGGTCATTTATTGGATAACTTAGAGTCATAGGAACCTTCTAAATTTCATGTTCAATCTAAAAAGACCTAAATGGGAAGAATCTCTAATTGAGTCTTGTAGTCTTGATAATCTTAATAAATTAGCTATAAGTCAACATTCAAAGCATCCTTTAATGATTATGTATGAATGTGAGACTCAATATTTTGAGGAATCTATTAAAGAAGATATATGAAAAATTATTATGAAAGCTTAATATAATGCCTTAATTTTAAAATAGACTTGGGATCTTGTCCCATCTTCACCTAAAAGGCATATATTTGATTGTGGGTGGATTTACAAAATCAAATGTAGTTCAAATGATAAAATTAACAAAATTAAAGCAAGATTAGTCAATTGTGGTTTTACTCAAACACCTAGGATTGACTATGTTGAAACCTTTGCTCCTATAGTGAAAATGAGGAATGTTAGACTAATCATTATTCTTGTAGTTCAAAATGGTTGGACTATAAACTAAATGTATGTCAAAAATTCATTTATTAATGATGATTTAGAAAAATAAATCTATATGAATTAGTCTAAATATTTCACTGACCCTAATAAAAAGCATTTTATTTGTAATTTAAATAAATTATTGTATGGTTTAAAATAAGCTCCTTGAGTTTGGTATTATAAAATCACTAGTTATTTTAAAGAAATAGGTTTCTTTAATTCTTATTATGATAATGATATCTTTGTAAAAGTTTAAAATGGTCATGGATTTATGAGAGAAGATCAACATGATGTCATGTAGTACTTGGGAAAAATTATCAAAATTTCCATTACATGCAATAACATATGACATTGTTTTAGAAAATGGGACCTCAAGATCCTTGATTGGGGTAGTCATAGGTGTAGAATTAGATTTCATGGGGATTAAGAAAAAGGTTTATATTTAAGTCATGGAAATATATGAAAATAATGAATCATATCTAATTTTACTAAATTTGGAATGGTTTGTAGATTATAATGGGATATAGCACTCACAAAGTGAAGAAATAATAATCAAATAAAATAGAGTAATAGTCAACTTACCATTATAAATGGGTATGTATTACACATTAATGATAGAAAAATAAGATGAAGAGGTTGGAGATGATCCAAAATTGAACAAAAACTATGAATCACACAAGGATGACCAGATTAGTGTAGAGAGTGAAAAACCTAAATCAAACTCAGAGGTAGATATTACACATAGAGAACTTAAGAAAAGATTAAAAAAAATATTCCACATAAATAGGATGGTTCCCATATCAACCAAATATATTGAAATCCTGGGGGAGATACTGTAAATAAAAATGATTATTATGTGTTAAAAAGGGATATTTATGTGTTAATACTATGAAAGGAAATAATATAATATACATAAAGGATTATTTATCATGGATGCATAGGATAGTCCCATATGAAGGTGAAACCCTGGGAGAGTGGAGAAAGATGATGCAATATTGTACAAAAAAATAAAGAAGTGAAAGACCTTGTAGAAAGACATGATTTGAGATGCTTTCAAATAGAGGGAAAAGAAGGTGAGGATTTATTATAACCATGGACAAATAAAAATAAGTATGTATCCCAATAAAAAGAAGTTAATGAGTAAAATATTTAATTAGCAAAAAATCTAAAGATGGAAAAATCATGGGAATAAGACAATAAGTAATAGATTTGTTATTGTCAGATTGAAAGTATACAACAAATAATTTTAAAAAATGTGAAAAAAATTAATGGAAAAATTCAAAACAATTTTTTTAATATTAAAAATAGTCTTGAAAAAAAATATAAAACAATTTTGAAAACAAAAATCACTGAAAAGGGAAAAAAATAGGAAAGAAAAGAAAAGAAAAATATATGAATTGACCACCAAGTTTAAAATTGGTAAATGACAAGTTAGTTTGGTAAGTCTCAAGGAGATATAATGTTTCAAAATAGGGTTAAATGGTATTTATATCTTTAATCAAATTAAAAAATAATGTTTATATTGTATAAGACTCACACATACTATAGGGATAATAAATTAAATATATAGATATCACTGATAAATAACCATGTGCAAAGATCTTTAATTCCTTTTAAATGTATATGGTATATTTTAGAGAATAAAACCATTAAATAATGTCACCACATAATATAATTATTTTAAAAATATATATTAGAGTCAGAGTGTTTCTAAAAGGTCTTCAAAGAGCTATATTTTCACTACACAATTATTGTAGTAACATGAGATAAATGTCATGCCCAAAATTTTGCATGACTAAAATTCACCTAAAAATTGACCATTTTTTAAGATGATGGTTAAACCTAAATTGATGATACAAGGGTAAATATGGTTAATAATATAGAAATGGTTAAGCATAAGGGTGACAAATAGATTTATAATCGGCCAATTAATTTTTAAACTCAAATAAATAATATTATGAATTTAAACCCTAATATATTACAAAAATAGAAATTAAAACCATTGATTTATATTTTGATAAATTAAAAATAAGAGTTCATAAATGGTTTACTATGCACATGTAGATCTGGGCTAAAATAGGATAGAAGTGGATTGGATCAAGATACTAGAAAAATAGTTAGATCCTAAAATTTTACATTTTGTGGCCTCAAACACTTACGTCAAATTTGGATAATTTTGTCAACATAGGATTTTGATCTAAATGTAGGTGTCATTGTATGAAATATTGACTAGATCTAGATGTGACCAATTAGATCCTTCTAGGTTTTTTTATCACCTTTATTTTGATATATTTTTATCATGCATATAAGCTATCACACTTTTTCAAATGACCAAACCCTAGCTTCCTCACCCTTAGAGTGACTATGATAAAAATGGGTTAGTATGTTCATGGTGTTGAGTTATCCTAAAGACCCCTCTATCAATGGGTGTTGCCTAGATATCCAATACTCTAAAAAGGGCATTGACATTATGTAGGTGTCCCCTACATATTGACTTATATGTGCACATAGGTACAATATGTGATAATTAATTCCATATAATGACCTATATTGTAACTTAGAAAATATGTCTTATGGTTTACTCATTTATTACTTTAAACCTATAGATAGACTGCTTCCATGAATGATATGGAAATATGAATGAATAGGGAATATTTTCTCACTTGAATGCTCAATTGATAGTTCATCTATTGTTATATATGTGAAAAGTATTAATTTTCTAGATGAGTTATGAATGAGGATTAATCTTGTATATATACCAATCCTTTGGAAAAATATTTCACTCTAAATAACTTAGGCTAACCATAAGGGCATGTTACATTTGAAAATTGGATTAATTTTGGTCACTTGACACTTAGTTGGAAAAGGGACACATATATCAACACAGGCATCCAACTGGGACACAAGTGTCTAGGTAGCTATAAAATAGGTACATGTACAAAACTGGTAGAAAAGGATAATGATCAGGTTTAGATAATTTTGTAGGCATAGAAGGCTTGGTCATTAGAATAAAATATTTTCAAAATAATAGATAATCAATTAGGCACATAAACATAGTGAACATGAGCCTTTCATTAGTTAGAAGGTATTAAATATGAATGGTATAACCATGTTAGGTATTTTTAAAGTGTACAATACTAAGGTGATATTTAATTTAAATTTAGTATCTATTGATAAACACCATGCCAAATGTGCAACTTATATTTCCAAAAGTCTATCCACCTACATGACATGATAAACATATTATGACAAGAAAAAGCACACATCTATAAGACATGAAGAATAATGTGCAAGTAGTCACATAATCATTATGAAACCACATCATCCCCACTTTACTAAATTAACTTACAAGCCTTTTAGTCAACCTATCATTTTTTATGTAGCTAGATAACTCTTTGGTTAAAGGTTCAGGCTAAACATAACTCTAAAAAGGTGATATTATATGATAGTTAACACTTATTAACAACCATCACCTTGCTAAAGCTTATTTAAATGGTAAATAGTATTTCACATTAGTCTACACAAAACCATCCTTATTTTAATCTCAAATAATGATCTTTAGATAATATTTTTAACATGGCTCAAGGGTTCAATAAATATCAACCCTAATCTAGATTAAGACTTAGACTTGATGCCCCACCTCAATAAGGAAGCCTACATATCTACTCCTCATAATCAATTTCGTATGTAGTTATCCACTATAAATTATGAATAATATTCCATATGAGATGTCATCACCAATAGGGGTTGGCTAACAATCCAAAAAGGGAGGGACTAGTATAAATCTAATGAGCTTCTAAAAGATCTTATACAATAATAAATAAGATTAGACCACACACTCAAAATAATCCCATAACACCTTGACTTATTAAGGTGATAACACCTTCTCAAAGGTAATATCACATGTGTATAAGTTAGTAAGATAAATATAATCATGTTCCTTTAACTACAAAGAGAAGTCTCAATAAACCAACTCATTTTAGTGTGTTTTTGCTAAGATGGGAAAAATATATATATATATATATATATATATATATATATATATATATATATATATATATATATATATATATATATATATATATATCTAATGAGCTTCTAAAAGATCTTATACAATAATAAATAAGATTAGACCACACACTCAAAATAATCCCATAACACCTTGACTTATTAAGGTGATAACACCTTCTCAAAGGTAATATCACATGTGTATAAGTTAGTAAGATAAATATAATCATGTTCCTTTAACTACAAAGAGAAGTCTCAATAATCCAACTCATTTTAGTGTGTTTTTGCTAAGATGGGAAATATATATATATATATATATATATATATATATATATATATATATATATATATATATATATATATATTCCTATGTTCTTAATTTTTTACATACTTATGGTTTTAACCACATACTGAAGGGTTATTATAACCATTAATTTATGCTAGTGTGCCCTTGCAACACCATTTAGAGACACATATTTACCACACAAAGATAGTAGGTTGAACATAGTCACAGGTATCAATTAATATGAGTAATCTAACCAGGTTAATATACTTAGTTATATATTTGGCCTTATTAGCATCAACCTTTAAAATTCATCATATCATATGTATAATAATTACAAAATTTTATCATTTTATTTCTCTACAATATTCATCGCATTAACATTCATTCAATTACTAATATGTTTATTTTCTCTTCAATTAAATAATTTGTACTCAAAATTTCATTTACTCTCACTTATATACTCATTCTTGTTAATGTCATCTTAGATATTTAGATATATAAAGTAGGTTTTAATCCCTTATAAAATAAAATCCAAGACATAAATATGACTTAATTTACAAAATGAATATAGGAAAAAATGGAAATGTTTATAAGTCTAGGATAAAATTTTGATCTAGAATTAAAGAAATTATAACTGATTAACTTTGTTATAGGCATCTAGTAATTATGACTACTAACTTATGGATATGTAATAAAGAGGCATATGAATTCCATTATAAATAGAGATAACTTCATTAAATCAATATTTATCATTTCTACCCTTAAGTATTAGATTATATGTTGATTAAACATATACCAGAATATTAGTCTCCTTTGGCTAAGTTGACACAACTAATGGGATAATATTTTACATATGGATAAAAAGGTGGCTTTACCTCTATATGTAGTTCTTTTTTACTTTCAAGGGACCAACAACAAGTTTATGTGGGATTTAATTGTCATTTTGTGCATTAAAAAGAAGAACTTCTCAAGGGTTAGCAATGATATGTATATATTTTTAAAAGGTGGATGTTGGTCATGGTATTCAAGTAATTATTATTACATTTGATTGTCTAAATAATTATAAAATTAATTTCTATATGAATTTTAATATAAAATATAACTTATTCTTGGATCTATAATTACTAAGCATTACCATGAAAAATATTTCCTAAGTAGGGGGGGTTGGAAAAGTTACTTATATAATAATAGGCTATAGAAAATCCTAAGTGGAAATATAAAAAGGAACAATAAAACAAAAGTGGTGTGAAGGCCTAAAACAAAAAATATAAATGGATTTGATCATCTAATTATGTGTTAGTTTTAGTAGTGATAATCTCTACACCCAAATGATTGAATTTAAATGGTAAATATAGTATATTGTGAGACTATTCTAGTTATAGTGGATAAGATTCAGGCTCCTAAGTCTAAATTTTATAATTAATTCATACACCCAATGTGTGTTGGTGTGAGATTATAAATTTGAGTAATTGATTTAGATATGCTAATTATATCCAAAACACCCAAATCTACAATCTACCATTAAAATTGGAAACATTAGATCAAAATGCAAAAAAATGAACATTTAAAATAACATTCTAATCTAAATCCAAATGTTTCCAATCAAGATTAAAATAAAAATACTAAATATTATTGATGGAGATTGGTTTCAATGATATTAGCTCGATCAAAATACTTGGATGATAGTTTGATAGATTCAGTTGATAGAATATTTTAGCATGAAGGATCATAGATTTTCTAGTTAGATTCAATGAAGGATGATCTAGTTATTTATAGAGATGGAGGAATGAATATCAATGGTTATAATTCAAATTTGAGTGTAGGAAGATCAATGGTGGAGAATTTTTTAAGAAATTAAAAATTCCTTGGATGAATCTAGATTAGGGATTATTCTAGAGGTAGAAACCTCTATAGTCTTTTTGGAAGCCTAATGACAATTATTAGATGACTATTCATGTGATTAGGAGAGTAGGATTTTAAGAAATACTAAGAGTAGGTAGATAGGTGGGACATGGAAATTTTAAATTCCCAAATATTAGACAAGTGGGATTAGTTAGTAGATAATGGGGACTTAGGTGTATTAATTGGTTTATGGGGTAGTAATAAAGTTAGTAGATGAATAATAATGGAAATGGGTGTTATAAAAAATAATAAGATGATTAGTAAAGATGAATTAGACAAAATTATATGGAATTAGGGCTCATTAGATGAAATTAATAAGTTGGTGAAGGCAAGAAAATTTAAATGCATACATTTTTCCCCTTTTTGAAATGGCATTGTGAGTAGACAAAGTAGGAGTAATGGTCTTTCAAATAAGAAATACACTTATATATGAATGTTAGTAAATGATGTTAGTGGATACATGATTCCCCTTGAGGAGACATGTGGGGACGAAGAAGATGGATGGAAAATAAAAAATAAAAAATGAGGGGTGTGATGTAATGGGTAGATAAGGGGATGGGATGTTATATGTGAGATTGATGATGGATAAAATGAAATCAACATGACAAATGACTAAAAATGGATGATCTCCTAGAAAATACATATGCACAAGGATTGGAAAAGACTGTCATAGTTTTGGACACATCCCAAGGGTAATTAACCATAACATGATGATGATAAGACAAAAGGTCACAAGCTTTAGACATATCCTAGGCAAGGACTGATGCCAAGGAGAGTTATAGACCAAGATGATTGATAGATAATTACATTTTATTTTGGCATATCCTAATTAAGGACACATGCATGGGAGAACATCAATCCAAAATAAGATAATGAATTGATAAGATTAATGATGAGTGTAGCTTGATGATGAAAATGAATAATAGAGAAGAAATAATATAATAAAGTGACCAAAAGATGAAGTGGAAGAGTTAATGTAAAATACATCAAATCAATATCCATAATGTTATTAATAGTGATGATGCCCCTAACAAGGACACATGCAAAGGAGCAAGAGATGACAAAGTTATGATCTTAATCATGCCCCAATCGAGGGATCAAATTGTAAAATTTAAATGGTGAATTGATCAATCAATTATAATGAATGGTTGATGGAATATAATATGGATGTTATGATCTATCAAGTGTAATCAACGATTCTTAGAGATTGCAAAAAAATTGGGGAGATGGTTTCAGGGATGGTGATTGATCAATAGATGGATTGATTAGTGATTTATGTTATAGCTCAAATATTTGATTGATTGAAATAATTGAGGATGATTAAGGATAACATAGATTTGATTAATATTAGGGAAAGATGATATAGTGGCTGAGATAACTTAAATCACACCATTTGACTAAGCATTACCTACATAGTCTAAATATACCACAAGTCAATATAGTTCATAATAGATTAGAGGATGACAATGATGAATTGGAATATTAAGATGATGAGGATAGTTAGACATGTTAGTTTTTAGATATATTTTTTGTGTGATGATGATTGGATTGATATTTGAGTTGAGATGTTGATTATAAAAGACTTAGATGAATTATTGGATACTAGATGAGTGGACTTGGATGATCAGCTTGAAGACAAAAGGACTAGGATATATGATTGTATTTATACATTATGATAGAGGATAGGAGAAGTGATGAGTGTGTATATTATCAATCCATAATTATTTTAATAAGGTTCATCATAGTCTAAGTAATCTAAGGTAAATATATCACTTGATAGTATGCCCCATGATATAAGTATGACCAAGAGGACATTATGCCAAAGTGCATGATTATAAAAGGGTAAAATAGCAAACTTTGCATCATCAAAAGGCACCTAAAATCATCATTATAACTTTTAGTATCATCATAACATCCTTGTTCATTGCAACGTTAATGAAATAAAGATAATGCAAGACTAATTAAAAGACTAATACAAACATATGCATATATGTATATATATATATATATATGTATATATATATATATATGTATATATATATATATATATATATATATGTATGTATTATGTATATATATATATATATATGTATGTATGTATATGTGTGTATATATATATATATATATATATATATATATATATATATATATATATATATATATATGTTTGTGTGTGTGTGTATATATATATATATTTATATATATGTATATATATATATGTATATGTATATGTATGTATGTATGTATACACACACACACACACACACACACACACACACACACACACACACACACACACACACACACACACACACACACACACACACACACACACACACACACACACACACACACACACACACACACATACATACATACATATACATGGTAAAATATATGTAAATAAGTCAAATAATAAAGAACACCTAAATATCTACATGTAACTTCATTGTGTCTTGTTTAATTATTCTGATGAGAGTTGATGAGATGATTGATTAAGTGATGAGTGAATTTAGATTAAGGTTATAGACTTGGACAATGGTATGGATTTAGATTATATTAATGACTTTGATTAGGATAAGGCTATGGAAGACGCAAGACAAGACTAGTAATATGTTGAGAGAAGGAAAGATGATAAAATGATAAGATGGTTAGGACATAAGACAAAGTAGGATGATAATGAGATGGATAACTTAGGACATAGGATAAGACAATTGAGATAATTGAGACCCAATAAAACATGACTTAGAGGTTTTTGTATTTTATGTATGTTATATTTTTTAGGGTTTTTTATAATATTTAATTTTTTAGGTCTTTTGTGAATATGTATGTACACTATACAAAAGGGGGTTACTAACAAAGGGAACACCAAGCCTAGAAACCAATATAAGGATGGATAAAATAATGATGGGATAATAAAAGAATGAGGATGATGTTGAAAAGGGGATGAGGACCAAGGAAGAATAGATTAAGGAGTGATAATGATTAAATCATGAGGGAAATAAATGTCTAGTTGACCAAGTGTCAAATAGAGGATATGCCAAGATGATTCTAAAATAATTCCCAAGACATATTCCATTCCCCTACAAAGATCAAGACTATAATGAATTATGGACATAATAGGATTCAATATGGTAGATGACGGGTAGGATCAATAGATCAAGGGATAGGAGAGATGAGGATGACATAGATGGGATTGACAAGGGATATTATGTGTATGAAATATATTTTCCCCTAAGTATTAATATATAATGTAGATAAGAGATTATTTTACCATTATTCTTGAAATTGATTTTCATTATGGTACTTACCCAAGGTTTCAAAATATTGGTTTTCACCATTAGATGAATGATTTTTTATTTTATTTTATTTTTTGAATTTTTATCATCTCAATTTATTAGTCATGGATGTGAGATGCATGAATGTTGATATTTTATATATATTTATCTAACACCTAATCTGTAGATATATGATACTAAGATCATGTTGTCAAAGTTAGATGTATTGATGTCCTTGTGACCTTTATTCACCCTTGATTGGGACCCCTCTAGACATATAAAATAAGCATCTTCATCACCCTTATGAGAGATAATGTTTATTAGGTTTGTGAGGTGCATAATGGAGGGATTTAGGGTTTAGATTTGATGGGGGAGTATAGGAATTGACTAGATGATAGGATCATGATGGGGAGGTGTGATGGGTGATTAATAAGTGGGACTATCATTCACACACATCATTGGACATGTAGGATGTTACACATTTTATTAGTTCCATTTGAAAAATTACTTTAATATATCCAAGACACTTTGACTTTTTTATTCATTTCCAATCTAATTATTTGAAGGATTATCAGCCATATTGATATTAATTTTGACATTATTATATTTTTTTAATTGGATTTGTCATAGTTCTTGACATTGGGCTTCACTAGAGGATATTGATATTTGAATTAATAGATGATTATTTTAACTTTCATGGTACCCTAGTGCCTTAAAAAGGGTTTCACTAGAGGAAGACACTTTTTGATTAGGTCTATGATTTTAATTTTATTGATTTTGACTTGTTGGATCAAAGGCATTTTGATCATCATTTATGATTTTTTGAATATGGTTTTAGACCTTTGTATTTGTGGCACATATTATGTTATGTGAGTAATATTCCAATAATTTATGTTCATATTCATCCCTTTGGAGGGAAGTGATTAAATGATCACTGATAGGAAAAAAAGGATATGTGATGAATGAAGGTAAAGGATATGGTAGGATGAGGTCAATGAGTGGGTATGGGGTAGCATGGTCCTCATAGGGGTTCCTAAGAGACCCAATTTTTACATAAGATAAAATATCCTCAAGATTTATAAAAGGATCAAAAAGACTAGTTGTAGTACATGTATCTTAGGTAGGATTAGTTCCACTCTAACAATCTTTAAAAGATAAAGCTTTTAAGAAATCTATTATGACTTCATCATCCTAATTAGGATTAAAATATATGCATGGTGATTGATTGACATCTAGATTTGAGGTATATTTAAAAATGTAGGCATAGTCATCATCTAATATAATATCTTTGAGGGATGATGTTTATGATGATGAATTTGATTCAAATATTGGTGATGAGCATGATCCTAAAGCAAATAAGACTAATGTTATCTCTAATTTTAACTCTAATGTAAATGATGTAACTATTCTATTATAGGATTCATTATCCATAAACATCTCCAAATGGGGTCTTTAAAATGATGGGTGAGGGAAGATGATGGAGGGATAAGGGATTTACCAAAGACAGGGCCATGGAAGCACTCATGAAAAAAGGGATGACTAGGTTTATGGGAAACAGACTCATCTTCTATGGAATATTTGTCTACTATGAGGGGACCATAGAATATTGATGTCGTGTCTTAACCTTGGCTTGGAAAGGGAAAGGATTGATCATGATTGAGAATAGAATCTTAGCATTCCTCTTCTTGTTCACCCAAAGGTATAGACTCATCTAATTCATTTTTAGTTTCTATGTCACCATGGTTGATGAGGTCTTGGACATATTTTTGTTAATTAAAATATCAATTAATGGTATGATCCTAATTTTGATGATATATAGAGTAGTGATTGGATTTATAATAAAAGGGATTAGGCTTGGCAAGATCAAGATGTCATATGTGTGGATAGACCATCATTTCTACAACAATAAGTTTGTGAAAGAGGGATTCTAAGGATATAAGAAGAAGAGTATAGTACCTCTCTTCACTTCATGACTTGGATGTGGATACATTAGAATTTAGATTAGATGGGTGTTGACATGAATGGGTGGGCAGACTAGTAATAGATGAAGTGCCTAATATAGGATTTAATTTTCTATTATAAGAAGGGGTAGATGACTAGTTATGGCTAGTGGATGGAGGATTTGAATGTGACTACGTGGTATAGAGGCTAGGAATAAATTGACATGAATGGGTGTAGACTAGAAGTAATGTTGAGTAGATGGGGTCAAAGTCTATAGGATGTGGAGTGATCATCTTAAGGAGGTAAGAAAGGAGGACATCCCTATTGGCTATGGGGCTTTTCTCAATTAGAGTATTGACCAAATCTATTTTGGATTCTATGGATATAGATGGGAGAAATTATATATGATGTGGTTTTTTGGTCCTAATTAGTAGGTGCAGGGGATTAAACAGAAAGATTGAGGGATGAAGATGGCACATGTGAAATAATTAGACAAAGGTTTACTTTAGTCTAAGCTCAAGTTTTAATTAATGTCGATATGATGCAATATGATATGAGCTAAGATAAGATAAACTAGAACAACTTATGCTATGATCTATACTTTTAATGATTTAGGTTAAATTTGACTGAATGAGTTACGACAAGCTTTAGGACTTGATAAAGGGATACACTGTCCAAAGAGACCAATTTTGGATAGGGATTGATTTGATTAAGACTATATCAAGACTAAGATAATTGACCTAAGGAGGATTATATGGTGATGGTATTGGATTAGGATAAGAGGATGATAGGATTCAATTCAAACTTGATTGAACACAAGAAAGCTAATAGTAAGGACCCTAATATAGAAATATTTGTTTACCATAATGGATGAGGAGTAACATATGAGTATATACTTGATGTGATGACTAGTATATTTAAGGGGATGATAAGTTAAGGATGAATTAGACTATGACTAGGCTAGGTTTTAATGGATAAAGTGGTGAATGAAGTGATTAGGCTAGACAAAGTCAAGACAAATGACAAGGTGTCAAATAAGATCCGGTAGGTTTCATGATGTGTAATATGATTTGGACTAAGACTCTAAGGATAAGTAATACAAGACAAGGTTATATGAGTATATGGTGATAAAAATGATAAGGATGTGACCAATATTGGTTATAGATAATGTGTATTTAGTATTATAACACTAGGGATGATTAGTGTTAAGGCTAAGTGAAGAGCATGAAGTTGGACTATGATAAGATGTGATGTAGGGATTCCAAGACTAGATTAGGGTATAAAAATGATAGTGGTATAACTAGTCATAGATGGATGAGACTAGACTTAGGGTGTGACTAATATAAGAGGGGTGAGGAGAGATAGGAAAAGATGTAATATGAGATAAGCTTTAAAATATTTACACAAATATATAAATCAAATATGCACAAGAGGATGTATAGGATGATATGATTATGAGATAAGGATATACAAGATGATGAAATATGAAGAAGGCCTAGATAAGTGTGTATAGGCTTGGGTGAAATGTTGACTTAGCTCACATATAATATGGTTCTAACACAACACACACCAAATCAAGAAAACCACAAACTTATCACTAGTAAACTAATTTGGGAGTATAACCTGATGACTATGTCATCTAACAACTTTGCAGGTGAGGTTTTAAGCTAGTGACCCATTACAAAATCTCTCAACCCAATTTATACATAATAGTCATTAGGATTTGATACTGACTCTAGCATTAAGTCACCTATTATTACCAATGGTCCTATTCTAGGATATACATGATCTATAAGGGCATCCCTCATATATACTAGGTATATGGGGCCTAACTCCATATAAGATGTTGCCTAATTCTTGGGGTTAGAGATTTAACTCTTTCCCTTCATGAAAAATTTGTATGGGTTCAACTACTTACCCTAATGACATTTGTCTCTCTTATTTAGACTCCATCATAATATAGAGTGTGGGTTTGTGCATGGCATTGAAATCCACAATCACAATCCTCTCAGGACTATGGCAAGTGTGTGGGTATCACTTCTACTCATGGTGCCTCCTAAAAAAAAATAAGAGGGTTTGTTAGTGGTTTTTTATCCTCTAAGACTCACCACTAGTATTCAGGGAGGAGAACATACACCATTGTATCCCTCAGGTGACACTCAATCAAACAAAAAGATTTATTAATTAATTTAATTAAGTGTGATATATACAAAGGTATATACAAGATGATTGTTAAAATACTAACTTTTTTAACAAGCATCCTACAAAATAATTGATTAGTAGTTTCAATTTTTCAATCTTTAGGGGTAACCTATAAGGCAAGGTATTAAACAAAGATAAAAACATGTCAAAACATGACCTATAAGATAAGTGGTTGGTAGTTTTAATCAAGATAAAATTTCCACTCAATTTATCCCTATGAAATTCAAAATAAAATGTTAGTCCAATAAGCCTTAATAAAAACACTAAAAAAATTAAAATTTTACAATGTAACATTTTTTTGAATGAGGACCCATGACATGGAGGTCTAGGGGTGCCATCCCTCAATGGGGTCAAGGGGTATCACCCCTTGTAGGTTTAAGGGGTAATGCCCCTTGTGGTGTCTACAGGTAATTTCCAATGCAGGATGGGTCAAAGGGCAATGCCCCTGATGCCAAACATAATTTGGGACATTTATAACCCTTGGAATGACTCAAAGTTTACTAAAAATTATCTTTAAAAATTCACTCAAAATAGAATTTTTGAAGGAAAAAAGAGTAAAATCTCTACTAGTTTGATCAAAACCATAGATACATAGTTAATTATTAATCAAAATTACTTCTATAAAATCAAAATTGTAGATGACTAGTCAAACCATAAATGGGACAAGTGATTTTGTAAAATGGTTAGGAAAAATGTCATGGTTATTAGATATTTAGTCCATTTAAAATCACTTATATGATTTGTAAAATTGTAATTGCAAATAAGTGGTATTGCAAAATTATAATTACAAATAAGCGGTATTACAAAACCATAAATGCAAATAAGTGATATCAAAATTAAAAATAAAGACAAGTGATGTTTCATATTGTGGGTAGACTATGAAAGTAAGAATGTAGTTAGGTAGGCAAAATTGTTGATGGTAAGTGCAAATTCATGACCAGGAATAAAAAATGTACCTATAATAAGCAATTTTGCAGACTATATAAAAACTAAGATATTTAAAGTTTTTGAAGGAAATAACTGTTCTTAAAAGATTTTATATGATATTATTTATATATATTTATTTTACTTACATAAATTTTCAATACTTCAATAAAATGAAATTGTTTTTTTTTCAAAATTATAACTAAGAGAGTTACAGTTTTACTTGATGTGATATTTCTAATTTATCCCTAAAAAAATAGAAGCTAGAAATGAGAGGCAAATAGTTATAGATAATAAGTGATGCCTTCAAAAATAAATAAAACCAATTGTATATTAACAAATATTTAAAGTTACTATTAGTCATAATTATGATTGATATGTTAAAATCATGACTACAAAATCAAAATTGCTTCTACATAGTCAAAATCACAATTAGAAAATCAAAATTGCAACTATATGTTCAAAATCACAGATAGGATTCAATATCATAGATTATGAGACGTAGTTTTTATTAAAAGAAAAAAATGGATAAGTTACCCTAACATCTAGTGGTTAGGTTTGTGTTTTATGTCAAATTTCCACTGTCAATCTCAAAACCACAAATGCAAAATCACTTTTTGTAGAGTAAAATTGCCTTTCACCTAAAGGATGAGATTTTTTAAATTTTGAGCCCTAAATTTGTCATAAATATTTCATACAAGCTTAAAAATCATAATTCACATACAATATTATCATAAATGAGGTCCCCCACTATGTTCACCAAATGTGAGATGATAAATTTGAATAATTAATTTAGATATCCAAATTATATCCAAAACACCCAAATCTACAATCTACCATTAAAATTTGAAACCAATAGATCATAATTAAATTAAATGAAAATTTAAAATAGCATTCTAATCTAAATCCAAATATTCCTAATCAAGATTAAAATATAAATATAAATATTATAGATGAATATTCCTTACAAATGGACTCAAAATTTCAGCATGATATTAGCTTGATCAAAAGACTTAGATGATAGTTTGATAGATTTAGTTGATAGAATATTTTAGCATGAAGGATCATATATTTTCTAGTTATATTCAATGGAGGATTAACTGGTTATTTATAGAGATGAAAAAATGAATATCAATGGCTAGAATTCAAATTTGGGTTTAGGAAGATCAATGGTGGAGAATTATTCAAGAAATTAAACTTTTCCTGGATGATTCTAAATGAGGGAAAGTTCTAGAGGTATAAGCCTCTATAGTCTTTGTGTAAGCCTAATGATAATTAGTAGATGATTAGTCATGTGATTAGGGAAGTAGGATCTTAGGAAAGCATAGGAATAGGTAGGTAGGTGGGACATGGGAATTTTAAATTCTCAAATATTAGACAAGTGGGATTAGTTAGTAGATAATGGGGACTTAGGTGGATTAATTAGTTTGTGGGGTAGGAATAAGGTTAGTAGATGAATAATAATGGAAAGGGGTGTTAGACAAAAGACTAGGAGGATTAATAAATATGAATTAAACAAAATTATATGGAATTAGTGCTCATTAGATGAAATTAGCAAGTCAGTGAAGGAGAGCAAATTTTTAAGCATACAATTGGATTGAAAAATGCTCAGATGGTCGAATGGGAAAGTGAGGAAAGAAACACTTATTTGACTCAAAATAATGCTATTTCAGCTTTAATTTTTTATTTATTCCTTGCACCACTTATTCATATATAATAGGCACTATAAAAATTATCTTGTTGAATCTTTTCCTAGAAATATTTTGATGAATTAGATAAGGATGAAAATGGAAAATTAAGATATGAAGAATTTTGTGCCCTAGCACACCCTATTTTTAAATTTCAAATAGGGACCCATTATTATCATAAAATATGCATGGTCTAAATGAACCTTAGAATTCTAAATATTGAATTAATCCATGTAGGTTCTTTTGAGTCCAATTTACATTTCAAAATGAAAATTTAAAGCTTGGGTATGATATAGGATTATATTATTTATCATCTTTGATTTTATCTCAAATGCTTAATTCAAGTTGATTTTTTGGATTTATTTGACTAACTGAGCTAATAAAATAGTCTTTTAATGCATCTAAACTTTTGAATATGTGTTATATTGATTCTAGGACTTAAGAATATTTCACATTTACTCTTAAGCCAAATTTCATTGATACATGTCCATGTCTCATTGATTCTAGGTTTTTTGGATTAATGAAAATTTTCCACATGTTGACATCATGGATACTCATAACATGCAGTTCAATAGGTAGGCATATTTCCTTCACCTATTCTCTATTTACTTGATATTAAGATAAGTGAAATCATCATGTCAGCTTATAATCTTGGAGACCGGTCAAGAAAAACACATTATCAAAGTTTTAAATAGCCCTAGAGCCCCAAAATCATTCCATGTGGCATGATCCTTTTCACTTAGAACATAGTATAATGTAATACATAGACTTATCTCTTAATTTCTCAAGATCAACATGAACCATCCATGCATCATCATCTCTAAATCCTAGAACCTATCAATAAAAGGTACATCACCAAGATTTTATTTCCTATAAGACTTTGAGGGTCATCCACATGTTGACATCATGAAAGTTTGGACCCTATAAAAAATAAATACATTATCAAAATTCTAAGTTTTTCAAATTCATGAGACCCATCCATGTGTCATAATCCTAAACACTTGTTACTTCATAGGTATAAGTATAGTGTCAACATTTCTAATTCCTCTAGGACTCTAAGAGTTATACTTGTGGCATGATATCATTAACTCAGAGCCTATCAATCTAAGATACATCATCAAGATCTTATCTCCTCCAGAGCCTTAAAAACTAGCCATGTGTCACCATTATGTAAATCTGGTTCCAGTCAAACAAATTACATAGTTAGTTCTCAAATAACCTCCATAACCCATAAATCATAACACATGGCAAGATCTCATTCACTCAGTGCCTATTGAGAAGATGTATAAAGTAAACATTTAAATGATCATAGATTTTTGAGATCATTCCAAGTGGTAAAATATCATTAATTCATGGTTTATAAGGATTATGAAGTAAGATAATAAATCAAAAACCTTGTATACATGAGATTATGACAAGTGTCATAATCATGGAGATTCATAGTTGGAATGCAAATGTAAAATCTAATAGCTAGACTAAAAGTCAATGCATAGGAAATGGACACCTATCATGAGACAATGACTAAGAACTCAAGATGAATGGAAAACTACCACATGGAAAAAGGAAATCACCAAATTTGACCATCAAATTCAAACCAAAATAGGAAACAAAACTAAAATTAATTATTGCATTAACTTCACATGTATTAAACATTAAATTCTTGAGATTTTGTAAATATGTGCATATTTTTTAATGTTTTAAAGATACCATTACCATCAATCAAGTATGAGTAAATTGTGAATTTGAGCTATCATGTTACAAAAAACCCCATATTTTCTCCTATTAAACTTGTGAGTAATTTCATTCATGTTAAGAAGATATTTATAGTTATTTACTATATAGTAATGGCATATTCATCATGATTAGGTCAACCTCCATCCTCATACACCATCATAGGCAAACCTAAATATATGGACATAGTGTTTTTTAAAGCATCACTTGAGTTTTAATTCCCTCACTATTTAGCCATCTAGGATATAGTACACAACACCTAACCATATTTGGCATAAGATCAATTATCTGAGGATGAATGAAGGAACATTGATGACTTGTTAGAAATAAAATTCATGTGATTACACAACATAGCTAAAAATCTAAGGTAATTCTGTGTATTCACCCACTATGATATTTAGTTATTAATGGTGTTATTAATAAGGATTGATTATACTTTAGAATTCATATAAATATAGTAGCGTAAATTTTTTGAGAAGCATTTGAGAAATATTTTTAACTCCTAATGTTAGAATTAACTATTGATATTTTATGCCAAAAATATCAAAACACTTTGTTCCCTAAGATAGACCCATAATTTTTTAAGGAAAATCTTTAAAAGTGACCAAGAAAACTTTTCAAGTATACCTAGTAGAAATGGGAGATTTGGATGTAGTTTGTAACTTTGAAAAGTTTCAAAGTGTACCCAAACCCTTACCACTTACCCAATGCCTAGTGGAAATCAGAATTTAGGTTGCACTTTTCAACTTTGCAAGTTTCAAAATGAAACCATAACTACGCTTTCTACCCTTACCTAATACTAGAGGGAATAATAACTTCGATTGCACTTAATAACTTTACAAATTTAAAGTGAAACACGAGTTCTAGTTTCCATTATTTTCCAATACCCCATGGAAATTATAACTTTGGTTTCACATTGTAACTTTTCAAAGTTGTAAAGTGAAACTCAAACTCCACCTTCCTCCTTTCATCCCTACTTAGCAAAAATCAAAACTTCTGCTATAATTTGTAACTTTACAAAGTTATAAATTGTATCTAAAGTTTCAATACCCACTTCCATGACATTCCCACCTCCAAAAAATCACTCAATAGAAATTAGAGATCAAAATGTAAAATTAAATTTTGTAACTTACAAAATTTCATGATGACCTCAAAACCCCTCCTTTTTATCGTTTATCCAACCACCATCATGTTTACCATTTATTGCATGTTTTATTAATAAAATTAGGTTTTCATGCATCATTATTAACATTTTAAAATACAAAATAGATCTCCAATTATAATAAAACATATGAAATAGATCCCAAATACACACCACACAAGCACTAACCACCATCATCAAATAATGCTAGAGCCATGTATAAGTTTTGCCATTACTAACCCCACACATGAAATCAAAATATTTTTATAGGTAACCCATTTTTCCTTTAAAACACTACAAATCATAGCTTTATTTTGAAATAAATATAAGGTTTTATCTTTTTTACCATATTTTCTAGAATTTTCCAAGTTTTTACCTACATTTTAGAGTCCTTGTTAAAATATGCCTAGATATTAGCCATACCTAGGGTTTTCATAAAAACTATTAAAATATGGCATATTCCCCATAAATACCCTACTTAAATTCTAGTAGAAATCCCTCCTACTTTTATAAGATCAAGCCCCACAAAATTTCCATTTACAAAAACACATAAAATCCTCGATAGAGATTTTCCTTATTCTAACCACTCTGAGTTCCCATCATAAGTCCAACTTTCCTCTATAGACCAATTTTCCCACTGGACATTTAATCAATATTTTCAAGTCCAATTTCAAGTCAAAACCCTATTGAAAATTTTAACTTTAATTTCAATTCAAAATCTCACCAAGTCAAAATGAAAGAATAACTTTTAATAGCAAGTCTAAACCTCAGCCATCTCTATAGTTATTTTTCCCATGCTAAATTTTATAGAGTACATGTATATAAAGGAGATGTAATTCAATTCAAAGGGACTTGGTATCCCATCCATCCTAGATACAAAAATTGATGTGATTATCAACATATATTTAGGTCACACAGACCTAGTAGACTTTTAGAACAAAGAAAATGTAGAATTCAAGAATGATTGGATTCAAATCATCTACAATAGTGGTTTACCCTAGGATAAAACCTTCCCACTCTTAGTAAAAAACCATGAGCTTGTGTGCACCATGTAAAAACACTATGATTCTAAGAAGAGGGAAGTAGTGAATGATAAAGGAGAGAAGATTCTAATTCTAGATCCTAATTTCATTGATTCCAAAATATGAAATCTATATAGATATAACCCTTGACTCCTCCAAAAAATTATATCAGGATAATAATGAACCATGTCTATGGATTTATAAAAAACAATGGATAAAAACCCTTAGACCTACAACCACAAGGATACCTAAGACCTAGGCTAAAATAGACTTTAAGGATGAGATAGGAGACATCATTATACTCTTTTATAGATTTATATCAAAACAAATAGTAAATTCACTAGGCCTAGTTGATTTATAAATCCATTCATAAATAGTTGATGGAGGTCCAAACTATAGGCAAGATTTATATGACTTCATACCTTGTCTATATACTAGAAAAAAGGAAGGCATTCCTAGGACTAAACATAGTACCTGATCAAATCAACAAGGTCTTTAGATACTATCCTGATCTCACCTTTGAGGTAGATAAATAATAATTCAAAAGGTCCATGATGCTTTTGTATACTACATCATAATCATGTTTGAAAAGGAACTAAGAAGGAGAATATTTTTTGATGCTGCAACAAAATAATTATCAAAGTGGGGGTCTTTTTTCATTTTAGTCCCCAAAATATTCATATATTAGAGTGGGTGGTTTTATTGGTTGTCCCTACACCCTTCCAAGGTATTTAAATGACAAATGGGCCTTGCTGGCCATTTTGGCCCAAATACTAGCTTCTGCCTAGTTTTAAAAATTGAGCAGGGTCCTAATAGTTGATGAATGGATCAGGTGATTTTGAAGTAGGCTCAACTTTTTAAATGGAGAGGATAAAAGAAATTCTTCAAAGATCCAATAGAAGTGTTCAAAGATAAGCTTTCAATCCAAAATCTAAGTGTAAAATCTTTTATTGAGCTAAGTCTTTACTTATTCATTCTTTTGAACCTTGTGGGGATTAAGTGTTTCTTTTCTCTCAGGGATTTTATTGAGATAAGTTCTAGATTTCCTTTAAGAAAATTGTCTCCATAATGCTCCTAAATGAATATTTCTTGTGTCTAAATGTTCATATCTCTCAGGTATTTTTTTCAGACAAAAAGTCTAAAACAAAGTTTATGAAAGGTCCTTTTGTAAGCAAAGTGCCCCAAACCATTTCCACAAAGGGTATTTTCTATGGGAAATGGTCCACTTCAAAATTTTGAAGGATATATTCTTTAATAAATTTAACCTTTGTAATTTTTATAAACGATATCTCAATCAAACAAAATGTTCGAAGAAAAGGACAAAGACATTTTCTTTTGGGAAAATTATCAGGGACATTTTTTCTGAAGGATAAATATTCAATGAAATGGTCATTTTTAAAATTCTTAAATGAATTATTCTATAGCAAGGTGTCTTCTACACTTCTTCCAAAGGGCACTTTTCAAAAATCTAAAGGGTCAATTTTTTGGCCAAGTGTATTCCACATTTTCTCCAAAGGAATTTTCTACATTGAGGTGGACCAAGTCAAAATTTTGAAGGGCACTTTTCAAAGGGAAAAATACTAAGGAAAATTCCCTCAAACCTTTTGTCTGTGACAAAGATCTTGAAGACTCAAATTATTTTAGATATTTTGTTTGAAATAATTGTTCAAGGCAAAGATGCAAAAAGCTTTTTCCTTTAGAGGAAGTGGTCTAGTTCAAAAATCCTAAAAGAATTTTCCTTAGTGAAAGGGTCTAAAATAAATATCCCACACAATAGTGATATAAATAGGTGCATAAACATCAAGTTCAAGCACCAAAAAGTACCCATTTAAATTCAAATATCCCAAGGATTAATTTGGTGCTACCAAGTGGTAAGATTGTAGGAGTTTAAGTCTATATCTAAAAACATGAGGGTAAGGATAGAGTCAATGGGCCCAGACAAATCAATCACATGCATTTAATCATGGATCCAAAATTAATGGCATTCAAGTAGGTCAAAGATTCAATTAATCTCAATAGCAAAGGAATGATGGACAAGTGTCATAAGTGCATGAAACCAAGAATAATATTAATGGCTTATGAGCATCCATGCATAGGCAAATCCAATGAAGTGAGATGAGTTAAGAGGTCAAGGATCCAAGCCAAATTTTGATGACTAATTAGAACAAAGAAGAACCAAGCTCAAGCACATTTTAGTTGGGGCTAGTAGTGGATATTTTAGGATTAAATGGTGACATTAAGACTCTATAGGGATAAAATAGGTCTTTTTAAACCTAATATAGATCATTGTGGGATACTAGCTAATCATACAATATAGATATATCCAAGTGGATGTATCAACTATAGGAAAACCAATATTTTAAATTGGTTTTCAATATATAGTAAGCCCAAGTGTACATTTCAGAAGTATAGGTATATATATGTAATTAATGGAGGAGAATCCTAAGCCATGCAGATATCCACTAAAATTAGACATGAGCATCACCTTGAATATGAGGACCTTACTTTGCAAGGAAGGATATTGTATGGAAGAACTTAGAAAGATTAATTTAAATATCAAGAATGTCCACCTATAATCTGTCTTGATTTGGTATCCTCCATCAAGAAAGAAAAGGATAGAATGACATTAATGCAAGAGCAAGCTCAAGGAGGATTGGGGGATGGTTGTTTTGAATGGGATGGGGCTCATTAATGATCCCTTTAGCACCATTTTTTCTCTTTCCCCCTTTTTATTTCTATAAATGTAGCCTTCGAGTTATTATTTTAGATCCCTCTCTTAGGCATGATGAGACTCTACCAAGATTGAACCTTGTAACCTCTTGAGATAAATAAGATTACTATTTTTAAATTCCATGATATTAGACTAGTGTGTTCATGTTAGTTTTGATTTGCATAAGTGGTAGAGCTATCTCCTTTGCTAAGTCCTGATCTCACCTAAATAGTATATTATATAGTCGTATAGGTTATTTTTAGTATTTGATGTCATCTAAATAAATCCAAAAGTGGACTGTTGAATAAATTAGTGCCTTGAACTAGGCCTCTCCATCATCTTCCTTAGTTTTCACTCACTTGATGAACCTCTACATAAATGTTGATACGTGACAATCATTTGGAGTCATAGATCATATTATTTATTTTTGTCTTACTAATATTTTAGAGGCTCAAATTGATTGGATGGATAATCTTCATGGTACATCACCACAAGTTAGGTTATGTTTACATTTATGCAACTCCTTATCCCTTTTCACCCTAACTAGTGTTAGGTTTTAACAAAGGTCCAAAATGATGCATCAGAGGAGCTAGCCTCATTAAAAATCCTAGATGTCTAGTCTATATATAGGTAACCCATGGCCTTAGACCATTCCCATGTTAGTCCAAGTTTATAAATAGGACCTGAACACTCCTCCGTTTAGTTAGGGTGAAACTTGGAGTGCTAATAGTTATAGCATTCATGGTGGGACCAATTTCAAGTGCCTTACAAGTATACTCTAAAGGCATTAGAGGGTATTTAGAAGCTAAAGACATCAACAACATCATCTATATTCATCTTGGGTAAATTTAAGCATCTTTGGAAAGTTTTACAATAAATTGTAAGTTTAGAGATACCATGGTTTTATGGTTGTAGAGGTAAGAAGGCTTTGTCATGGTTTTGGTTCAATTCACATATAACATAAGAATCCATGGCATCCTATGAGGAATATTTATACTATCAACCCCCATATCCACCCTACCATCACCTAGATGACCCATATAATCCATATTATCAAGAACATATGACATACTTTCAGCCCCTTCCACCTCCATGGTAACCTCCCCATCCTCATGACTAGTCCTATTATAAACCTCCTACCCCTTCAAAACTACCTGCACCAAAGAATAACTATCTGCATTCAAAAGTTGAGAGATTAAGAAAAGAAAGAGATGGGTTGTAGGAGAGCCTTAGAAAAAAAGGGGAGAATGCCAAACTCTTATCCCTCACTAAAATACTCCTGTAAACTAGCCACAATTAGCTAAATTGGTTACCCCATATCCCTTTCTTGCCTCCTTAGTCATAGGAGATTTTTTGGTCCAAAAATGTCTGCTTTATGATAAGGAAAATATTTCTATTATCCCTAAATTAATAGCAGATACTTTGAATCTGAGGTATGAACCTATACCTAACATTTTTTTAAATGGAATGGGTCTCCCATGAAAGTATTTGGTGTTGTTAGAAGACTCCAACTTACTTTTCATGCCTACCCCAATATTTCAATTGTATAACACCTTATGGTAATAGATATGTTGCCTCATCATGCCTTATTTTTAGGTAGTGACTTCATAACTAAGGTTGAAGGGTACTTTTTCAAAGACATGTCTCATATAGTGTGCAATTTTGAACATGGTGTGGAGGTGAAAATCAAGTCTAAGCCACTCTTTAAGTTCCACATTTATCATCTTTCCAAACCACCCAAAAGGTAGATTTCCTTCACCTTCCTTATACAAATACATCCACTTGTGCTCAAGATCATATACCTACCAAAGAGCCTGAAGTGATACCCACATGAAAGCCTTCATGGGCCAAGGATCCTAATTTCATCATGCCCACCCTTAAAAATGAGGATAAGGAAGGAAAGGAAGATGTGGAATCTATTCTTGATCCTTCATCTACTGTTACTCAAAGAATTGTTATCCACTTTCACTTCTCTCCTCAATCCCAAGAGCTTCCCAAAAGATCATTCAAGATCCCTAGTTGGAAGGATACCCTTACAAGCATCAAGCAACATAATGATATTTATTTCCCATCCACCCCATCCTCTCTTCAAGAGAAATCAAGTACATCAAAGACATAATTGGACCATTCCAGCATGGTGGATAAATTATCTAAGTTGATAGAGGAAGGGTTAGTCATTCAATAAATTGACATTGATGTAATTGTAGTAGAGTGTCTACATCACCTACAAGATGACACTTATAGTTTTAATGAAGAAGAGATTCAGATTGGAATCCCTATGTATTCCAATAGATTAGGAGATAAGCATGAGTAGGAATTGAGTGATAAAAGGCAACTACAATGTCTTAATGATGTAGCTGAGGCAAGTGAAATTCAATTTTATCTTTTCTTAGGAGATCAATCGGATGGTATCATTCATATTAATGATATTGATACTAAATTCAAGAATCCATTAGAAGACCAGTGGTAACACTTATGTCTATAATTCTTGGGTGAGATTAAGCAACTTAGTGTGGCAAATTTGAATAATGAAATTGAACAAAAAGATAATGTTTTAGATTAAGAAGATAGTAAAAATTTAGATATACCAATTCAAGAAGATATTTTGATTGAGTGGGTTGATGATTTATCACCCCTTTATTAAGAAGATGAAAAAACCTTATTTGATCAAGAGCCTTGTGATGACCTTATTCAAGAGGAAGAGGTGGGTGATCAACATAATGTCTTACTAGTAGATGGAAAAAGTAGAAGAGGGTCTTGTGTTTTGTGCACTGACCAAGATGAGATGTCATTTTTGGAAGACTTAGAAGACTTCTTCCTAAACCTAGATACCTCACTACTACATCAACCAAGGCCTGAAGAGAAAGAGCTCATCAAGGATGTTGTAATAATTTGCCATTTGAAGTCCAATGAGTAGAATTAGTTGCAACCCTTAGCTGAAAAGGAGATGAAGCTTATGATGTAATGAAAACAAGTTTAGGAGGAATATTATTGGGTCTTAGATCCATATATTCAATCCTTACACTTGAGGATGGAAATAGGAGGCCCATTTGTATCATCAAGGAGACATGAGCATCCATTTGCTCCCATCTACAAGAAGATGCCATCAAAAACAAGCAATCATGTTTCAAAGATCCATGTTACATCAAATAAATTCCCATTTGACCCTAGAGGAAATCTTATTACTTCAAGTTAGTTATTCTAGGTTTTTCTTGTTCTAATAAGTGAGTATCACATGTAATAGTTTGTTCCCATTTTCATTAGTGTTTTTTAGGTTAGTGGTCCTTATGTCAGTAGTTTAGGTTCCCCCTTATGTTTGTTTTTTATCCTTTTTTGATATTTGTTTTATTTCAAGAGGTTAAATCAATATTGGCACATGGTCAGGGTTTTCCAAGCATAACAGGCATGCTTCCTTATGAGTTGATAGAATTGTTGGCCATTTTGGTCCACATACCAACTTTTGCCTAGTTTAAATAGTTGATTAGGGTCCCAATAGTTGATTAATGGATCAAGTGGTTTTTAAGTAGGCTTAACTTTTTAAATTGAGAGGACCTAGGAAAGTCTTCAAGGATCCAATAGTAGTGTTCAAGGATAACCCTGTAAGCCAAAATCTAAGTACAAAATCTTTTATTCAGCTAAGTCTTTACTTATTCATTATTTCAAACTTTATGGGGACTAAGTGCTTCTTTTTTCTCAGGCCTTTTATTGAGCTAAGTTTTATGTTTTCTTTGGGAAAATTATCTACACAATGTTCTTAAAGGAATATTTCTTGTGGTCAAGTGTTCATATCTCACAGGGATTTTGTTTAGACAAAAAGTATGAAATAAAGTTTCCAAAAGGTCATTTTGTAAGAAAATTTCCCCAAACCATTTACCCAAAGGGTATTTTCTAGTGGAAATGGTCACCTTAAAATTTTTTAAGGATATATTCTTTAAGAAAGTAGACCATTGTAAATTTTATAAAAGATATCTCAATCAGACAAAATGTCCAAAGCAAAAGACAAATACCTTTTCTTTCAATAAAACTATCTAGGACATTTTTACTGAAGGATAAATCTTTGATGAAATTTTCCTTTTCATAATTCCTAAAGTAATTATTCTATATCAAAGTGTCTTATATACTTCTTTCAAAGGGCACTTTTCAAAAGTCTAAAGGGTCAGTTTCTTGAGCAAGTGTCCTTCACATTTTCTCCAAATAACTTTTCTACAATGAGGTGGACCAACTCAAAGTTCTAAAGGGAAATTTTTAGAGGGTAAAAGACTAAGGAAGAATTCCCTTAGACCTTTTGTCTGAGACATAGATCCTAAAGACTCAAATTCTTTTAGACATTTTTTTTGAAAGAATTGCTCAAGGCAAAGATGCATCAAGCTTTTTCCTTCAGAGGAAGTGATCCAATTCAAAAATCCAAAAAGAATGGTCCTTTACAAAAGGTTCCAAAATAAATAGCCCATGGAATGGTGATCTAGACAAGTGCATGAATGTCAAGTTCAATGCCTAAAAATTAACTATTTAAATTAAAATGTCCCAAGGATTAACATGGTGCTACCAAGTGGTACGATTGTAAGAGCTTAAGTCTAGATCTAATGACACATGGGTAAAGATAGATTTAATGGGCCCAAATAGATCAATGGCACATGTTCAATCATAGATCTAAAATCAATGGTGTGTAATCAATTCAAATATTTATAAAATTTCAAGAGTAAAATCATAATGGATAAGTGGTATAAACACATGAATCTAGGAAAAAGATCAATGTCTCATTGGCATCCATGCACAGGTAGATCCAATGAAGCAAGATGAGTTAAGAGGTTAAGGATCTAAGCTAGTTCTTGATGGCTAATCAAAACAAAGAGGATTCAAGCTCTATCATGTTTTAGTTGGGACTAATAGTATATATCTTAGGATTAAATGATGCCATTAAGACTCTATAGGGATAGAATAGGTCTTTTTAGACCTAATATAGATCAAGGTGGGCTACTAGATATCATATGATATAGATATGTCTAAGTGGATGTATCAACTATAGGAAAACCAATATTTTAAATTGGTTTTAAATTTATAGTAAGACTAAGTACACATTTCAAAGTAGAGGTAGATAGACATAATCAGTGGAAGAGTATCCTAAGCCATACAGATAACCACAAAAATAAAACATGAGCATGACCCTAAATACAAATACCTCACCCTACAAAGAAGGATATTATATAGAAGAACTTAGAAAGATTCATTCAAATAAAAAGAATGGCCCCTACAATTTGTCTTGATTTTGTATCATTCATCAATCCAAAAAAGGATAGAATGACATTAATGCAAAATTAGGCTTGAGGAAGATTGGGGATGGTTGTTTTGAACAAGATGGGTCTCATTAATGATCCCTTCAAAACTATTTTTTATCTCTCCCCTTTTTATTCCTATAATTATAGCCTTTGGGATATAATTTTGGATCCCTCTCTTGGGCATGATGAGACTACCAAGATTGAGCCTTATAACCTCTTGAGATAACTAAGATGACTATTTTCAAATTCCATGATATTCGACTAGTGTGTTCATGTCAGTTATGATTTGCATAAGTGGTAGAGTTATCTCCTTTACCAAGTCTTGATCTCACCTAACTGGTATATTGTTTGGTTGTGCAGGTTATGTTTAATGTTTGATGTCATTTGACTAAAGCCAATAGTGGACATGTTAATTGAATTAGTACCTTGAAACAAGCCTCTTCATCATCTCCCTTAGGTTTTACTCACTTGATGAACCTCTACATGAAATTTTGATGCATGACAAGCATTTGGAGTCATAGATCTCATTATTTATTTCTATCTCACTAATTTTTTAGAAGCTCAAGTATGAGTGGATGGATAATATTTATGGTACATCACCACAAGTTAGGGTAGGCTTACATTTATGAAATTGCTTCTCCCTTTTCACCCCAACCAGTGTTAGGTTTTAGAAGCAAAGGTCCAAAATGATGCATCAAAAGAGCTTGCCTCATTAAAAATATTAGATGTTTGGTCTAGATATAGGCAACCCATGGCCTTAGACCATGCCCATGTTAGTCTAGTTTTGGAAGCAGGACCTAAACACTCCTATTTTTAGCTAGGGTATAACTTGGAGTGCTAACAAGCCCTAATGGAACTTATGAGAAAACTTGTAGAAACCCACAAGTTTTTATCAAACAAGCATAAGATAAGGATCTACTTCCCTATCAATATAGGGAGATACACCTACCCTTCCCTATCAAAATCCAAAAGTGTGAATGCAGAGATTACTCAAATGACCTTGACACCTCTCAATATAAGGCCCTTTTATGATGTGATTGTCTATGTTACCAATCTAGTAGGTGCCACATATTCCCACATTCCTTTTTATTAATATTACTAGGAATATATGCAAGATGAAGAGAAAGTTAGGTTAAGAGATTATTCTATGATGACCCTAAAATAAATCAAAACCTACAACATAGAACCAGTCCCTAAAGATGTGAAAGATTATGAACATCTAGTATATAGGATTTACTATGACAATCAAATCTATCTCCATCATCTTCCTTTCTTTAGGTGGTCTACACCTAAATCTCTCCTTGATGGACATGACCACCTAGGTTATAAATAGAACAATAAACTAGTTAAGGAGTAAGGGGTTTAAAATAACCAAAGAGACCCTAAGTATTGCAGATAGGTTGATAGAATTGAAATATAAGGATGTAGGGGAAACAATAGAAACCTAAGTAAATCAATAAGTAGAACTAGTTGTATCACATAATAAAAAGTAAAAGTAAAAGGCAAAAGGGGATTCTTCTATTACTCAAGAGACAATAGCCTAACTGATGGATCAACCATTATAAACTTCTATAGAGCACATAGGTACTGATCAACCAACACAAGTATTCCTTCTTTCTATCTGTACTATTTATTTAACCACAGTACTCACTCCTCTTATCTCCACTACCCAGTCAACACAAGTAATTACCCATCTTGCTTCCACCATCTCACTAGTGTAAGTAATTTCACCTTCATCTGACCCACTTGTGTAAGTGACTCCTTTGGAAATAAGCTAATCAACACAGTTGGATACTCCAACACCACCTTCACATCCCTCTTTTACAATCACTTTTACCTCATCCCCAATATCCACTACCACTTCATTAATCACTAATACCACCCAACAATACATGGTTATGGACTTATTCATTCTAACTACAATCCCACTATCCATCCCAACCACTGGAATAGATACAAATTCATTTTCATATTTTATCACACTCCCCATTTCATCTACCCTAAGTGTTCTTACTACATTGATTGATTAATTTACTTCTTTAGATTCCACCCTTCCATAGGTTCCCCTATTCCAACCACATGTTCTTACCTTTCCACCTATGTCACTTCCATATTCCACACCCCTAGAAACAATATCTACATCTGCTTCACCCATTTACTCCACTCTCATGGTAATGCAAGCCCCCACTAAAGAGGTGGAAATAGAGGGACCCACTAATACAAATATGGCTACTCAACCTATAAATGGGGAAGAGATAGCCAAATCATCAATCAAGGATTTATCAATAATATCAATGATAGATACAACACTTATCACAATAATCACTAGTGTAACAGCTTCAACTATAGATTCATATATGGTATTTCCCTTTGGAGAAACATAAGATTCATAGGTTTCCACTCCAAGTTAGCTGACACAATCAATGTCAACGAAAAATAAATAAATGATGTCTCCTAGCACCCTAGACTTTGGTCTATTAGAGGCATCTAAATGACCAAAGATAGGCCCTAGGACTATCTCCATAATATCATATGATGCTTTAAGGAAAATATATGTTCATATAGTAGTCCCCCATTGGACAAACAAAAGGAAGATTTAGTGTTGGGGGATTATAAATATCTAAAGTTCACCTAGGTCATCCAAAAAGAGAAGGGCTCAAGCATGATGTTTAGTCAAGTATAATCTCTCTTTTTGAGAAAATAGACAATGATAAGGTCACTAAATATGAACTAAAAATTAAATTTGAGTAGTTAACAACTTCCTTGAGAAAGGTCATAGAGTGAGCAACCTAGCCAACTCAATATCTTACTCAATTCCTTGAAAAATAAACATTTGAGACAATGATAGATATTGGTACCATGGGAAGGGACACAAAATATTGTGATGATAAATTCATCACAAAAAGAAATAGAGTAATATATTTATCCATGGACTATTATAAGACTCTGAAGGATGATCATGTATCTCTAACCATTATTTCTAGAGTTGCCTCTCATGAAACCCACTATAGCCCTAATTCCCACCACATGAAATGCACCATCTTTGTCTTATGCCCCTTATAATTATTTGTATGAGGTTAAGTCACTAATTAAAATCTTTGAAAATGAGTTGGTAACAATGAAAAGTCAATAATATCAAAACTATAGGCCTTATCAACTAGTTAACCAAACATATCATCTCAATAGATAGCCATACCAAGGCAGATCACAACCCAAAAATCAATCCATGAAATTAAAACCTCTAAATTTCCATGTTCTACCTATACCAAGTACTTCTAAAGCCATCGTACCTATTCAAAACAAAATAGCTCATGAATAAAAGTGATGTTATCCTTGTGCTCAACTACATAATCAGAATACTTGGCCTCATGGTGTCATCTATCAATATTTGATGGTATAAATCATATAAAACTATCAAGGATAGAAATAAAAATCTACTTCTCAATAGGAAGATGCATAAATAGCTGCTCAAAATGAAACCACTCTTTTGAACTATCAGGAAGAGGATTTTTTTGGTGTGAATTAGGATGAATCACTAACCAATGGTGTTAGTTTAATGGTATAAAATATAAGATCTAATAAGAGAGAAATATAAGGTTATCAACCCCCAATGGTTGACCAAGCCACAACTTCTAAAGTTGTACAATATTTTACTAAAGGAAACACAGTTTAGAGACCACCCAATGTGTCAATGGGCCAACCAAAGTTAAAATTATTGACCCCAAACCTCATGAAAGAAGATATAGCTCCCATAAAAGCACTAACAAATTTTATTAATATTAAATTTAGTATTGAATAAAAATTAAGAAGACTAATTTGAATGTTACCATGTGAGAAGCACTATCTATCTCATCATAGAGGGACTTCCTTCAAGAAGCTTTTAAAAACTTCTAAATAATGTATAAAGTCTCATCTAAGGGACCTATTACTATGGTTAACTTATGTCAACCTCAAATAGACATAAAATCAAGTAAAAATGGTAAGCCTCCCCATTTTTACCTTTCACTCATAGTTGGTAAAAATATTGTACATAATTTCATGGTAGACTCTAGGACTAGCAGTTCTATTATGCCTAAGAAAATAACTGATGTTCTTGGTATTAAATACATACCTATCATAAAAAGTGTGGTTGAATTAGATGGAAATATTTTCCAAATATTTTGGACTATAAAATGTTTAAACCTTACCATCCATACATTTCCAAGCTTATCTATATCCCAAGATATCTCTGTTTTTAACCTACCCCCTATTTTACTATTTGCCTTTCCTGAGACTTCACTATAAAAATGGAAGGGTACCTATGTGTCGATTGGTCCCATATGTTACTCAAGACAAGATATGGGACTAAAGTGACAATAATATCTAATCCAATTATTAAATACCACATTGAATTGTACACTTCTACCCCTATAGATATGAATTACACATTACAAGATCATGAGTAGTAACTTGACCATGAAGTTGCAACACCCATGAAATAAATCCCAAAAACTCATCTGGACAAATGGGGATCAGCTCTCTAGTTTTATCCTTATGATTATGTCAAGGAAATAAGGTTGGGTATGTATTGCATTCATTAAAATGATGCAATAATCCCAAACCTTGTGAAACCAATTGAGGATCTCAAGGGAATGTGGCAAATATACTTTGATCTCTTAAGAATTGAAAATGGTGTAGGTGTAAGTATTTTTTTGATCTCTTCCCAAAAAGAGTGTTAATTTTATTCTTTTATACTTTAGTTAAACTACACTAACAATATTATTGAATATAATTTTTTTATTCAAGGTCTCCAACTAGCCAAAGAAAGGGAATATAATCACTACAAGTATTTGGTGATAGTGAACTAATCATTCACCAAGTAAAATTAAAAAATCACAACCAAGAATAACTTTATAAGATCTTATAAACATAAGGTTTAGGACTTGTTGAAATATTTTATCACTTTAAACATTCAATCAGTACCAAGAGTGCAGAATAATAATGTTGATCGCATGGCCTTAATGGGTTCTCAATATATCATACCTGAAGAGATTAAGAAGGATAACAACTAGCATGTAAAATTAATAGTGATATCGTATGTTCTTGACAATGCAACCAACTACAAATTTTTTGATAGTGATTGAAAAAAAATTAATTTTCTATGAGATGAGGTTGAATTTTCAAACAAAAATCAATCAAGACTCCAAGAGCAATATCAAAATTAAATCATTCAATTAAAGACAAACTAGTTACCCATGGGTTTCATTACTTTGGAAAGTATCTTCAACTTTGATGATCAGTTGAAGGGTGAGAAGAAGAATCTCATGATCAAGGAAGAATGCTACGAGCCAATAGTCATCTCAGAAGGTAAAACATTGAAGGTCAAGAAGGTATGCATCATTTCTAAAGAGGAAGATTTTATTGGATTATGTCAAGAATTTGATTATAAAATAACTTGGAGTTATAAATATCTAAGGGGTTTTAAACCTATCTTAGCCCAACACACAATAGAACTTAACCCAAATACTAAGCTTATTATAAAAAAATATAGTCATATAAAATATCCAAATTGGTAGTTTGAGTTTGGCTGGTGACACCCCATCCATAAGTCCTTTTTACATGCTCTTATGACCCTTCTAGATACCTTTTTGCTCATTACCAGTCATCTAAAACCTTCTAAATGGTCATTCCACCTTAGCCAAATAGTATTCCCCATGCTAATCTTGTTCCCCTAAGTCCTAAGCCTATAGGATATGAACACCCCATTTGGACTATAGCACTAGACACCAAAGTGTCAATTTTGTGGCAGACCTATCCATTTTCACTTTGATCCCCAATGGTCATTTTCATCTAGTCCTTATCTTTAATGATGTTAGACTATCACAAATACATTTTAACCATGACCAATTGTTCCCTATAAAATCCCACTCAAAGATCATTTACAAAGGAGGTGACCAAACTTACAAAGCAAGCAAGAATAAAAACATATCACTAAGACAAACTTCCCTATTCTTTACTTAGAGTCACCTAACACAACTACAAACATACTCAAATCCTCATACCAATCCCTAGCCATCTCAAACACTATAAATTTGGCATTTGCATATGCATCACACTATTATACATAACACAACATATGTGGGAAACCTACATATGGCTTGATCCCTCTTCAAAGTATTGGTATATAGGAAACATGCCCACATAAGGGGTGTAGATTGCACATTCAGTACATATTTCACACTAACCCTCCTCCTCTTTCTCAAGTGACTCAAATATAATTTTACTAAGCATGATGGAGGGTTAGGGTTTGAGGACAAAATCAGCTCCATAATGAGTTATATCAACAACCAATGCTTGATTTTTCATAGGCATGCTCACACAAGAACAACACAATTACCCAAAAAGTTTAAAGTCTTTGTGATTAGTTTGGATAATAGTAGTAGGAATGGACAATAGCACCAGACACCAAAGCATTCACTTTTTAGTGCTCCTATAATTTTTCTTGACAAAATTTAGATTTAGGTTTATGACACCTTCCAAATCTTGCATAGTCATTTTCAACCTTTGTATCATCCATCTCAGTCTATTGTCCAACTAAGTTATATTTCTTCCTATTTATTACTATTTTTAGAAAGGTGAAAAAGATAAATAGTTACACAAATCAGGACTATATTTATTGTTATATTTTGTATTCATTTATTAATCTAGACCCTTAACTAAAATAGGAATAAAAATCCATTATTCTAAAATAAGTTAAACCATTTGGTGAACCTGACTTACTTCACTTGCACACAAAAACCCTTGAAACCCTAGGGAAAATTCCTTGCTAATTTTTAGCAATATGTTATTGATATTTTTTAATTAAATCAGATTTCACATAAAATCAAAAATGGATCTCACTTATTTCAAAACATTTCTTGCAAATAATAAGGAGTCCATACTCAGTCTTATCATGTATATGAATTATGAAGTTTACTATATGTTAATGCAAAGCTTAATTATTTCCCTTTCATGCTTATTTTTTATAACATGGGATGATATTAATAAATTTATTGATAAACATGTTAAAATCCCTTTCCTTCAAAGTAATGTTTACGTTTCTTTAATACAAGGTTTCATTATTTCTTTTACATATTCTATCTCTCTCACGAAGAATAATTTTCAACTCTATCTTTCTAAACATGTTATAAATTCCATGTTACAATTCAAAAAAATTATGCATTAATGCAAAGTTCCATGCTCTATATCCCTTGTTTGTTATCTCTCATGTGGAATGTTCTTTATAATCATATTTTTGTATAAATCATGTCTCAAACTACATGCATTTCATCCCACATACATTGTTTCTACCTAGATGTATCTAACTTTTTGTATTTTTTTTTGGTATTCCCCTATTACTAATAGACACAAGAGAACATTGGTAGTTATATATATTCCTCCTCCCTTTAAACTTGGTTCACCTAGCTCTTATCATGTACCTACTACCAGCTTTATGCCTATATTATATTATGTAGTATAGGTTATCACCCAAGTTTATGATGATATGAAGGTTGATTACACCCATGTCTATAGTTTATCACTTAGGTTAGCACCCCTTCTAATATAATTATAGTTCTTCCTCCAATTGATATTTAGACATAGTTTAGGCCTCCCTTTATAGCATAGAGAGTTCATACACTTCCATGGAGGACTCTCTTAGATAAACCACTACATCAATGATAGTTTTAGGACTCTATATAGTTTATAGCTACAATATTCACACCCAAGTTAGTATCATTAAGGTCTCATGCCTCTACACATAGATCATATTTTTATAGAGTTTCTTCTACTACTAGATGGGTCCTTAAGAGCCCCATAATTAAATCTAATTCTTTGAGTTATAGGGGGACCCCACAATCAATTTCCACTATAGAGATTTCATAGCACTTACAACATACACATATTTTAGATTCATAGTCTCATCCCTTCCATCATGATTTCTGATCATGCATAATCTCTCTCCTTGATATAGGACACCATGATAGGGAGTCTCTTATGAGACTCACGGTTAGTATCATTTCTTCTCAATCTTTCTTATATATAATTTCTCAACTTACTTGTACATAGTGTCTTTTTACTTAATTGTACATATCCTATTTAAAAATACCAAAATAAATATAACATGTCAAAATCAAAAAAATATTCAAATACCCAAAACACCAATAACTTTTCAATTATACTCATTATCCATTATTTACATTTCTACTATCATGATAGTCTTAAATTTTGCTATTATATGTTATTGTTTATTAATTTATCTAGATTACCATGTTTTAATTGATATTCTTTGTGTGTAGTGACACCCAAATCCTTGATTGTTTCACTCTACCCATTGAGGGGGTATCCTACTTTTACATTCAAGATATACATCAACATATCTACCCACCAGGGCATATTCCACATGACTACACCATCAAATTTATTTCATTCCTACACCACACACTCTAGTTATCATTTGTATGTTCATTTATTACTAGCCTACATAGATTATTCTATCAACACTCACTATTATATAACACTTGTGTATTTTTTAGCATCTACCTAGTCTTGTACTACATGTTTTGTATACTTTCACTTCTTGATTTGATTAGTTAGATGTGATAGTATTTCCAAAATTTAAATTCCTTCCTTTATTACTTTTAGTATTTATATGTGATTGCATTTATTAGTTTCTCTTTTGTTACTTATGTGTGCCTTAGGACATTTTCCAATGCCCTTGCTTGTACTCTTGTATGTGCTTGTGACCCTCATGCCAATCTTACTTGTTTACAATTGTATGTGTATGTGGGAATTTGAACATGCCTTTTATTATTAATTTTTTAGTTTGAGTGACATGTTCCCATATCCCTTATTCACTTGGCCCCTTTGCCTCTTTTGTATACTTCTTGATTTTCACCTTGCATGTTTGTTTGCTTATTTGCTTCTCAATTATTTTCAATGCCTTGATCCACATCATGAATTATCTTACCTTATTAGATGTCATGATGTAAATCATGTTCCATCACTCCTTGAAAACTAACATGGTTTCCAATTTCATTTTAGTATACTACACATGCTGTTACATTATTACATCTATCTAGGCATACCCTTGTTGATCTAAAAATATCCAATACAAACTATGCTATATCTCGATACATATTTTTTATTATCATTGTTATATCATGTATTTTTTTATCATAACACACTTTTAGGGCTCTTTTTTTTAGTACAATCATTACAGGGTCTTCATTCATAACCTCAAAAGAGGGGGAAATAAATAGGGGTTTTATCATAGAGATCAGAGCTCTATACTAGTCAAAAATCAATTTTTAGAACACTTAGAACAACAATTAGAATTCAAAACACATAAAATAGACCAATAAATAGGGATGAACATAGAAAAATAATCAAAAATAGTAAAGAAAAAGAGCTCTCCATTTAGACTACAGTTCCCTACAACAAAGTTTTCACTTTTTAGTGCTCTTGTCCAAATAGCCAAAAACCCAAAAAATTTATAAATAGATTAAAAAGTAAGGTCAATTATAGTTTTTTCAATTATAAGATAGTTTAGATTGGGAAATTTCAATATAGTTTTACTCAAATTATCTAGATATAGGGGGAATCATGTGTGGTATGATGGCTCTTGCTGATAGTTTAAGATTGGGTAGTTGGTACAACTTCCAGATTAGATTCCATATTATAAACACCAGTGATTAGGGGCAATATGTGTGACACATTTGCCTTATTTTCTTTCTAGTTTATTATATTACCTAGGTATTCTTAGTAGTTTATGTGCCTTATTTCATCTATAGGTGGTTCACATTATTATGGAGTGGATTTTATATAAGCCTCATTTTTAGTTTCAAAGTGGCTTTCATAAATGCCTAATATCCACCTTTCAGAGGGGCCAAGATTAGCCTAGTTATTAGTACACATTCATCTATCCACACCACATTATCAAATTATAGAGAATTCATGGGATTCATGAGCCATCTCATATGACACACATTCATATTGGTATCATTTTATAGTTCACACTTAGTGGGTAATGATGGAGCCAAAGGATTAGATAGCCTTTGTATTCTTGAACCACTTATTTAAAGGGATTGGACACTTAGTCCAAACATCAATTAACACACACATGATCACATAGCTTCACTACATAGTGGGTGATGATGGACCTAAAGGGCCATCCTTTGTATTTCTGAGCCACCCTCAGGGAATTGAGAACTTAGCTCTATTCACAATATTACTCTTGGTATAACACATAACTATCATCTCTCAACATCATAACAGGTTTTATATTGGTTCATATACTTGGTGAGATGTATTCATTCCTTTCTCTTCCTCTCTTTTTTACCTAGTTTTTATATGTTCTTATTTTAGACATATCATTTCTAGTAAGAATTGATCTACTCCTTTTTTTATATTGTAGATTTATGCTTCACATTGTGATCTCTCTACACACACTCAACATCACACATCTTCTTGGGCTTCACCCTTGTAGTTAAGTTTAGGTATGCTTTCTATTTTTCCTTTATCCTAGTATTTCACTTTATTGCATCACTAGAATAAATATGGGGAAAATTTAGTCATATAAAATGTCTAAATTGGTAGTTTGAGTGTGGATTTTGACACCCCATTCATAGGTCCTTTTTACATGATTTTGCAACCCTTCTAGGCACCTTTTTGCTCATTACTAGCCATCCAAAACCTTTTAAAGGGTCATTCCACCTCAGCCAAAAGTATTCCCCATGCTAATCCTATTCCCCTAGGTCTCGAGCCTATAAGAAAAGATCACCCATTTTAGACTATAGCATGAGACACCAAAGCATCCACTTTTTAGTGGTCTTGTCCATTTGCACTTTTAGCCCCAATGGTCATTTTCATCTAGTCCTTATCCTTAATTATGTTGGTATAGTGTGAATACATCTAACCCATGACTAATTATTTCATATAAAATCATACTCAAATATCATTTACAAAAGAGGTGACTAAAATTACAAATAAAGAAACAATAAAAATAAAGCACTAAGACAAACTTCCCTATTCTTTGCATAGAGTCACCCAACATAGCTGCAAACATACTCAAATCCTCATACCAATCCCTAGCCACATCAAAACTATAAATTTGGCATTTACATCCACATCACACTATTACATAAAGCACAACATATGTGGGAGATCTACATATGACTTGATCCCTCTTTGGATTATTGGTATGTATGCAATATGCCCACATAAGGGGTGTGGATTGCACATTTAGTAAATATTTTACACTAACCCCCCTCTTTCTCAAGTGACTCAAATATTATTTTATCAAGCATAATGGAGGGTTAGGGTTTGAGGATAAAATTAGATCCATAATGATTTTAATCAACAATCATCATTCAATTTTTCACAAGCATGCTCACACAGGCACAACACAACTACCTAGAAAGTTTCAAGTCTCTATGATTAGTTTGGGCAATAGCAGTAAGAATGGACAATATCATCAGACACCAAAGCATCCTTTTTTTTCATTCCTATCCTTTTACCCAATAAAATCTAGATTCAGGTTTATGACACCTTTCCATTCCTACAAAACCATTTTCAACCTATATATCATCTATCTTAGTCTATTTTCCAACTAAGTTATATTTATTCCTATTTATTACTATTTTTAGAAAGGTGAAAAAGACAAATATTTGCACAAATTAGGACTGTATTTATTTATATATTTTGTACCGATCTATTAATCCAGACCCTCAACTAAAATAGGAATAAAATCCTATTATTCCAAAATAATTTAAACCACAAAAATAGAGACCTATCAATCCAAAAAAAGAGCCCTTGATAAAGAGTGAGTTGTCCAAATTAATAGAGGCTATCATCATTTTCCCAATCAAACATTCATCCTAGGTTGATAACTTGGTCCCTATTAGGAAAAAGAATCATAAACTCAAGATTTATGTAGATTTTTAGGACCTAAAAAGTGTATTTGAAGGATCATTATCCCCTTCCACTCATAGAGCAAATCCTTCAAATTGTATTAGGATATAAAAGGGTTTATCTTCTAGATGGTTATTCTAGATATAACTAAATCCTAGTATAAGAATATGATAAGTATAAGATTGATTTCACTACAAAATTGGGTGCATATTCTTATGAAAAGATGTCTTTTAATCTAAACAATGTTGGTGATACATTATAAAGAGTCATGGATATGGCTTTCAGGGGTTTGATAAATGAGATTATTCCGGTATACTTAGATGACATAATTGTCTATTCAAAACATGTTAGTGACCACCTAGATCATCTTAGGAAAGTTTTTAAAAGGTATAAGGAGTTCAGAATTTCCCTCAATCCAAAAAAATGCATTTTTATAGTTCATGAATGGAAATTATTGAGACACATAGTTTTAAAATAAGGTCTTACAATAGACTCAAAGAGAGTAAGTGATATCTCTTCATTAGCACTTCTAAGCCATAAAAAGGGATTACAAAGTTTCTTAGGGAAGATCAATTTCATAAGAAGGTTCATTCCAAAAAAAATTTCCATGGCCAAACCCTTTACTACCATACTTAAGAAGGGGGTCAGTTTTAGATGGACAAGGGAAGGAAAGCATAGTTTTGAGGCCATCAAGTAGGATATTTATCAAGCTCATACCCTTGTAAATCCCAACTATGAGAATGATTTAATTCTCTATGATTTTGGAGGGGAAGGTAGCATATCATCTATTCTAACCCAACATAATAAATAATAGTTTGAGAATCATATATCAATTTTTAGTTAGTCCTTAAAGGACTATGGGGAAAAGTATAAATTTTTTGAGAAGTAAGTATATGAAGTAATAAAAGAAATTAAAAAGTGTAGGCACATGCTCTCAAATAACAAAATTAATCTAATGGTTAGTCATCAGAGCATCAAGGATTTCTTGTTGAGCTGGGAAATAAATGAGAAGAGATTGGGTTGGATCACAAAAGTCATGGAATATGATGTGAACATCAAAATAACTAAGCTTGTATGAGGAAATGTCTTATGTGAATAACTTACTTCTGATATAAGGACTATTGATGCAATATATGATGTATTATACATTCAATAGGTTTTCCAACCAACCACTCTAAATTTGTTCAATAGCTAGATCAGAGACATGACTACCTTCTTATAGATTGGTGAATACTTGTATGAGCTTCAGCAGTCCAAGAAGAGGTACTTTAGACTCCAATCTATTATTTATGCTCTTATTGATCAGATATTATTTAGGAAATATATAAATAGAGCTATGTTGAGGTGAATTGAGCATGAAAAAATTCCTAAGGTACTTAAGGAGTTTCATAATGGCTCATTGGGTTACCATTTCTCTAAAAAGACCACTACCATCAAAATAATGAGGGTAGAATACTATTGGTCTACCCTTTTCAAATATGTGCATAAATGTGTACAAAATAATGATAAATGTGCCTACTTTATAGGCAATCAAAGATTACTAGCTATCCCTCTCAAATCAATCCAAATTGACCATCCATTTGCTTAGTGGGGTTTGGATTTCATTAACATGATCAATCCACCATCAAGTGCAATCCATAAATGGGTCCTTATAGCAATTGATTATTTCACTAGATAGACTAAAGAGGTTGCATTAAATGATGTCATGAAAACATCTATCCTAGAATTCATGGATGGCATTTTCACTAGATTTGGCATTCCTTACACCATTATATTAGATAATTTTAAAGCTTTTATGGGCAATCAAGTGAGTGAATGGGTGGTAAGACATAATGTATACCTAAATAACTCATCTAATTATTACCCTCAAGGTAATGGATTGGCTGAATCTACCAATAAAAAAATCATAAGGATTATCAAAAGGATAATGGATAATAACCAAAGGGCATGGCATAATAAGTTGAAATCAACACTTTGGGCCAATAGGATCACTCCCAAAAGAGCCATCGGAAATTATCCATTCATATTGTTTTATGGAATGGAATCTATAATTATACTATCAATAGAGTTACCATATCTAAAACTCAATCATTAGTTGGAATTGATTTAAAATGATGAAATGACCATGTAGTTGGCAAAACTCATGGAGCTTGAAGAAGTCAAGAACAAATCATTGCAAGTTTTATAAGTGAATCAAACTCAAATTAAGATAACTCTCAACCAAAAATCATCTGACAAGAGATTGAATGGATACATGGTTCTAAAATGGGATACTAAAAGAGATAAACTAGGAAAAAATATAAATTTTGATGCAATATGAAGTGGTCCATACATCATAACTCAATGCAAAGAGGCCAATACATTCCATCTATCCAAGCTCAATGGATCAGAGCTACCTATCCTAGTCAATGGGATATACCTCAAAGCTTACTTCTAAGGTTGGAATTATTTCCAAACATTGTATATATTAAGATTAGTTGATTTCTCTAAATAAGTGGTTTTGCATAAGTTTGCAACTCATTCAAATTTTTTTTCCTTTGTTTATGTTTTATTTTTTACTAATTTGTTCTTGTTTAGGCAATTCCTATTTTGTTTTTCTCTAGATAAAGTGTGTTAAAGCTTAAAATGACTCCATGACTAATGAATTAGAATGCTTCTAGAAATAAATTTATTAGAAATAAATCATCATATATAGGTCACCAAAAATATTGATATTTTTTTGCCAAAAATATCAAAACACCTTGTACCCTAAGGGAGACCAATAATTTATTGAGGAAAAGCTTTATAAGTGACCAAGAAACATTTTCCAAGATACTTAGTAGAAACCAAAGATTTGGGTATAGTTTTCAAATTTTCAAAGTGTACCTAAACCTCCATTTCCCAGTTACCTCATGCCTAGTAAAAACTAGAATTTGGGTTGCACTTTGCAACTTTGTAAGCTGTAAAATTCAACCAAAACTCCAATTTCCATCCTTACCTAATACTAGTATGAATCAGAACTCCAATTATACTTTAAAAATTTAAAAATTTACAAAGTGAAACAAAAGTTTCACTTTCCACCATTCATCATTACCCCATATAAATAAAAACTTAAGTTATACATTGAAACTTTACAAAGTAGAAAATTGCAATTCGAACTCTGCCTTCTACCTTTCATCCCTACCTAGTATAAATCAAAAAAATTGATATACTTTGTAACTTTGTAAATTTACAAAGTGAAACAAAAGTTTTGATACCCACTTATATGTCATTTCATGCCTATAATAGATCACTTGATGAAAATTGAATATAAAAATACAAAATATAATTTTTCAACTTGAAAAATTTCATGATGATCCTAAAACCCCACTTTCCCACCATTTATGCAACCACTATCATGTTTACCATTTATTTCATGTTTTATTAATAAAATTAGGTTTTATTACATTATTTTTAACATTGTTAAATACAAGATACTCTTTTCTACTAAGAAAACCTATGAATAAAATCTCCAATACATGCCATGCAAGCACTGAACACCATCACCAAACAATGCTAGAGCTACGCATCAAATCTACCATTGCTAACCTACATGTGTAATCATAGTATTTTTTTAGGTCACGCATTTTCCTTAAATAAACTATAAAACATAGATTTATTTTACAATAAATCTAGGGTTTTATTTATTTTACCATATTTTCTAGTGTTTTCCAAGTTTTTCCTTGTATTCTAGAGTCCTTGTTAAAATTCTCCTAAGTATTAGCTGTACTTAGGGTTTTTTAAAGGGTTTTAATAAAAATTATTAAAATATGGAATATTCCCCACAAATATCCTTCTTAATGTCCAACAAAAATCCATCTTGATTTTGCAAGATCAAACCTCTTGGAATTTCTAGTTGTAAACACACATAAAAGTCTTGGTGGATATTTTCCTTGTTCTAACCATTTTAAGTTCCTGTCAGAAGTTTGACTTGCCTCTACAAACCAATTTTCCCACTGGATATTTCATTAGGCTTTGAAATTTAAATTACAAGTCAAAACCCCATAGGACATTTCTACCATACTTTTTAACTACAATTTCAAGTTAAACCCCCACCAAGCTTAAAATGGAAGAATTACATGTAATAGCAATTCTAAACCCCAGCTAACTCTGTAGTTGGTTTTCCCACACCAATTTTTATAGAGTACATGTATGTAAAATATATTAAATTTAATTCAAAATGACTTGGTGTCCCATCCATCCTAAATTTAAACACTAATGAGATCATTGACACATATCTATGTCACATAGACCTAGGAGACTTTTATAATAGAGTAAATGCAAAATTCAAGAATGATTGGACTCAGAGAATCTACGGAAGTGGTTTTCCCTAGGCTATAGCCTTCCCATTATCAATACAAAATCATGAGCTTGTTCTCACCATGGAAAAACACTATGTTGATAAGAAGAGGGAAGTAGTGAATGACAAAGGAGAGAAGATTTTGAATCTAGACCCTGATTTCATTAATATTGTCTTCTTGATTCTAGAATATAAATTTTATATAGATATAACCCCTAACTCCTCCAAAATGTTTTATTTAGATAATAATGCATCTTATTTTTGGATTTTAAATAAACAATGGAAAAAACCCTTAGACCTATAGGCACAAGGATGCATAAGACCTTAGCTAGAATAGATTTTAAGGATGAGGTAGGAGACATCATTATACTCCTACATAGAATTCCATAAAAAAAATAGTACATTCACTCATACCATTTGATTTCAAAATCCATCACAAATATTTGATGGAGGTTCAAACTACAGGCAAGTTTTATATGACTTCATACCTTGTCTATATATTAGTAAAAGGGAGGGCATTTCTAGGAATAAACATAGTGCATGATCAAATCAACAAGGTTTTTAACTACTACCATGATCTCACCTTTGAGGCAAGAAAGTAATAATTCATAAGTGTCAATGATGCTTTTGTATAATTAATCATAATAATGTTTTAAAATGAACTAGGAAGGAGAAGAATTTTTGATGCTGTAACAACAAAAATTGCAAAGTGGGGATCATTTTTCATTTAGTTCCCAATATATCAATATATTAGAGTATGTGTTTTAGCAGCTTTCCCTACACCATTCCAAGTTTTGTAAGTGAAAAATGGGCACTAATGTAGCTTGTGAGGTAACTTGTAAAAACCCACAAGTTTTTATCAAACAAGCATAAGACAAGGATCCACTTCCCTATTAGTATAGGGAGATACACCTACCCTTCCATATTAGAATCCAAATGTGTGAATGTAGAGATGACTCAAATGACCTTGAGAGATCTTGATGTAACGACTTTATATGATGTGACTAGTTATGTTACCAGCCTAGTAAGTGCCACATATTCCCATATTCCTTTCTATGAAGATTATTGGGAAGATATGTAGGAGAAGAGAAAGTTAGGTTAAGATATTATTTTAAGATGACCCTAGAAAAATCAAAACCTAAAACATGGAACCAATCCCTATAGATTTGAAAGATGATAAGAATTTAGTAGAAAAGGTATACTATGACAATCAAATTTATCTCTAGCCTCTTCCTCTAGTTAGGTGGTTACACATAAATCTTTCTCCTTGATGGGTAGGACCACCCAATTTATAAATAGAAAAATCAACTAGTTAAGGAGCAAGGGGTAAAAATAACCAAAGATACCCTAAATATTATAGATAGGTTAATATAATTGAAAGATAAGGATGTAGTGAAAAAAATAGTAGAGGGTTATAGCAGTGGAACCCAAGTAGATCAAGTTGTAGGTCCAATTGTATCACACAAGTGAAAGCAAAATTAGAAGGAAAAAAGGGCTTCTTCCAAGAGTTAAGAGCTATCATCCCAACCAATATATCAACCACTATAAATTTTTATGAAGGACATAGCTACTACTTAACTAACACAATTTGTCCCTTCTCTTGTATCTACTATTCAACCAACCACATTACTCCCTCCTATCTCATTTTCCTAATAAGCACAAGTAATTACCCCTCTTATTTCCACCATCTCACTAGTGCAAGTAATTACACCTTCATCTGACCCACACATGAAAGTGACTCATTTGGAAATAATCCAATCAACATAGTTAGATAATCAATATCCACCTTCACGTCCCTCTTCTATAATCACTTCCAAATCATTACCAATATCTACTACCACTTAATTAATCACTAATACCACCCAATAGTACATGACTATAGACTAAGTCATTTTAACTACAACCTCACTAGCCATCCCAACCACTAGGATAGATACACCTTTATTTTCACCTTCCATCACACTCCCCATTTCATCTAATCTAAGTGTCCCCACTATATTGATTGATTCATTTTTTTCCTTAGATTCCACCCTTCCATAGGTTCCCCTATTCTAACCATGTGCCTACCTTCCCACTTGTGTCACTTATAGTTTATACACCCTTAGAAAGCACATATAGATCCAATTCACCCATTCAATTACCCATTTATTCTACTCTCATGGTAACCTAAGCCCATACTAAGGAGGTGGAAACAAAGGGACCCACTGATACAACTATGGATATTCAACCCATAAATGGGGAAGAGATAGCTAAATCATCAACTAAGGATTTATTGGTAATATTAGTGATAGATATAACACTTGTCATAGTAACCACCAATATATTATCTTAAATTATAGATTCATAGATGGCAGTGGAGCAACACATGATTCATAGGTTGACACTCCAAGTTGGCTAACATAATCAATGTTGAAGAAAAGGAATCAAATGTTTTCTACTAGCACCCTTAGCTTTGGTCAATTGGAGGCATCTAAATGACCAAAAATAGGCCCCAAGACCATCTCCAAATATCATATGATGCAGAAAGGAAAATATATGTGGAGATAACATATTCCCCACTAGACAAACAAAAGGAATATTTAGTGGTGGGGGATTATCAGATATATAAAGTATAATTGGGTTGTTTAACAAAAAGGGGTTGAAACATGATTTTTAGTCAAGTATAATCTCTCTTTTTGATAAAATGGATAGTGACAAGGTTACTAAAAATGAACTAAAAAATAAAGTTGAGTAGTTGACAGCTTCCTTGAGAAAGTGCATAGATCCATCAACCCAACCAACTAAATCTCTTACTCAATTCCTTAATAAATAAAAATGTGAGGCAATAACATAGATTAGTACATGGTAAGGGCCACAAAAAATTGGGTTGATCAACTCATCACAAAAGGAAATAGAGTAATAAAGTTAGCCATGGACTATTATAATACTTTGAAGGATGATCATGCATCTCTAAAGTCAAAGATAAGCAAATATGAGGAAGATATTGAAAGAATAAACCTATACATTATAAAATTATAGATTATTGACCTAATTGAGACTAACACCCTCTTGTCATAAAATATATTAAATAATTATAGAAAACATGAAGAGCTAGATAGATCAGTTAAATTTAAAATCAAGATACTCACTAAGAGTATTAATAAGGCCAAAAGTATGTGACAAGGCCATAGATATAATTTATGACATTAAATATTTACTTGGTAAATTGTCATATGATGTAGTAGACTACCAAGATCAACCCTTTCCTATTCAATAGGTCCAATACAAATTTGAAGGGGTAGTTAAGAGAGAATCAACATAAGATACAACCTTTCAACTTGAGTTCCATCCACCAATTCATCAAGTATCCCAATACACTAGATCAAACGGGAAAAGATACTCAAGTCTATAGAGCTACATCTATGGAACTATTTAAATAATAGTATAATGTGAGATCATTAACCTTTACACACTTGGTATTGATGAATAATTCTTTAAAGAGATCTTTAGTAGATTTGATTCTCATATCGAGAAGATACAAGAAAAAAAGAATAATAAATCTTTAGAAGTCATGGTTATGGATTAATTTTTTAATTAATTATAAAATACATTCTATAAATTACATTTCTGATGTAAGATACATTGTAAAGTTGTAAGTTGAAAATTATAATTATCATTTTGACATCTCTTTTTAAGAAAGAGCTATTTGTAATTTTCAATTATCTTTTTGTCAAGCTTTAAGTTGAAAAAGTGTAACTTGTAATTCACACTTTTCTTTTTGAAAAGTTTGAACTGATTTAGTTTTAAAAACTCATGTTGTAATTTGCACTTTCCCTTTTTTTAAATTGAATGACTTAAAATTTTTAAAAGTATTCACTTCAAATTAAAAATTAGATTTTGTAAGTTATAACTTAGAATATCCAAAAGCATTCAATGTTTACCAAGTTAGTTCATTTTGGCACCCCATTTTCTTGGGAGAGATAACAACATCAAAAATCAAAGAATAAATGGTTTAACTAGAAGATTTCAATGGATTTATATCTTCTTACAATAGTTTTTGAAGCATCTAGTAGTTGTATGCTTCTTTTCCACCATCTACTCCACTAGGGATGTCATTTCAAGTTGAAGAGGAGAACATTTGAATGAAGTTCAATGGATTTTCTTGCTCTGTAACTAATCATAAGGTTTTGTTAACTTCCTCTCTAAAGAGAGAGTTATTTTTGTATAAATATGGGTTCCCTATGTAGACCATCTATATTTTTGTTGTTAGAGAAATTATTTTACCTTTGAATAATTGATATACATGTTGTAACCTAAAGAAAGCTAATAGATTGAAGTTTTGCCTTCCTTGTGTTGTGTCATCTTTATGTATATACGAGTATTTATTAAAAAAATTAATGATTTGATCCTTATTTCAATCATATGTATTAATATTTGGTATTATTTATGACCTTTTTAAGTCTTCTCAATGAAAAATAAACAAATATGTTCCTTATTTGATAAAGATTCAATATTACCTTTGATCTCATATTTGTGAAAGATTGTTCTTTAATAAATTTAGTATATTAAATATTCAAACATGTTTAAACAAATAAATAAATAATTTTCACTAAATTATTTGGTGTAATCACCATTTTCCAATTTTAAAACTCTTTTCCTCACAAATCAAAACCCTAGTTAGGAGCAAGATCACCAAGAAGCAGTAGTTTGACATGAACTGATCATATACTAGTTACACTAAGCTTAGTGAAAGGAAGATAGCCTTTTCCAAAGGTTCACATCAATTTTATAAGGTTTCATATCTTTGAGGTGATGCCATTGTGTCCTAAATCCACTCATAATATTATAAATACAAGCAGGTCTAAAATATAATTAATAATAGTTTCTTATGACCAAGTGTCTATTAATGTTTAAATAGAAGAAAACATAGTAAAACATAAGCAGTGGTTTAAGAAATGAGATAAATTGAATATTTGGGGTTTTCTCTCCTCATTAATCATATTTAAATTTATTCTATATATTTTAATATAAATGGTACTAATTAATAGATTATATGGTGTTTCCAACACCACCTATGTGTATGATGAATGGGTGCCTGACTAGATATTAGTTTAACTACAAACATGATTATTTCACTTGATGAGTTAATATTTTTAGGACAATTAATTAAATATTTTAATTTTATCAAAGTCCCTCTAACAAAAATTTCTATATGATGTTCTATTTAGTGTATACAATAATGGGAATAATAAACAAGACACATAAGCAACCCTAGGAACTGTCTATTGAATATATTAAGAATAGGTGTTAGAGAGTTGTTAATGATGTCTCAAAAGTGGACAATGATGTTTATGAGGTGTAATTTTTGTTATAATGATAATGAAAAAGTGTGCTTCAGTGTTTTTATATGGTTCTTTAGTGTTTGACTTAGTTAGGTAGTTGATGGATGTTATTGATGATGTGGTCATGTTATAAACACCCTATGGGGTATTATAAGTGATTAGAGTGACTTTTGAAGTGAAAATTATTCATAAAAGTAGTCATTTGAATTTCTAGGTTATCATAGTCATCTTGGTAGATAATATTGAGTAAGTATATTGATGACATCAACATTCACACATGTGGCAGTGTTAAAAGAAAATGGTCACATAGTATTGATTAATTTTATCCCTAGTTTCTATGGTCCAAGTTTTAGTTCATGAAGTGGTGTGTATAAAAATATATAAAGGTGTAAATTTGGAATCCTAGGTAGATTTTAGATTTTCCCATACATAACCATTTTTGTGTTTTTTAGATATCAATTGGTAGCTACCAAGTGTCAAAACCTTGCTCAATCAGATCAAGGATCAACGACACATGGGTGATCATGAATATGGATATTCAATGGTGAGAATGAATTAAATAAGTAAAAGGATCCTAGGATTGAAGTTAATGGTGAAATTTGTCACAAACATGGTGAATTATTATTTGATTAATGACCCACATTTGATCATATATTTAGCAAATCAATGATATGCATTCGATCATGTAGATAAAAGATTAATAGCACATATTCAACCATGTGGATGGATATTAATAGTGTGAATTTATTAAATAATTAAATAATCTTAGATTTCATATGGGGCTTCCAAGTGGCATAAGAGTGTTAACTAAGTGAAGATTGATAGCAAGGTACATAGAAGGCATACAGGGCTACCAAGTGTCACAATCTCAAAAGCTTAGATCAAAGATCAATGGCCAGCATTGAAATTCAAGTCTAGGATAATCTTGAAGAGATTAATTGAGTTAATTTGATAAAGTTCACATGGGGTAAAATATGAATACAAGTGTTCAAATATTTTACATTAAACAGGGACCATTGGAATTTAAATTTTTCAAATTAAACAAGGAAAAATCAGTCTATATTGTTTGATTCATATCTTGAGTATAAGGTAGAATTTATTAATAGAGTAAAAATAAATGTGGTAGAGGAATTAAATTTCCATTCAAAAAACTTATTTATAATATTTCACTATCCTTACATTTTTAGTTATTGAGCTTCAAATTTGATTTTGGATTTGACCATCTTTTGTAAGTGACCTGAGAAAGATGTTTATGTTTATATTGATGGTGTTTTGATGTTTAAAGGTGAATTATAAATTGGAGTGTTTTATACTCCATGAAAACCATTTTTATATATTTTATATTTTTGACCAATCAATATTTAGTATGAATAAATTCTTAAAAGTTGATTGTTGGTTTATTCAAGATGTTCTTATGTGCAAGGCTAATGCTTGAGCAAGTTATGCATATGAAAAGGTGAGTAGGGATGAATGTAAAAAATTTAAGGTGTCTTAGGGTTCATTTGGAGTGCACCTATGCATTTTTAATTGGTCTTATGTTCCTAATTTTCTTTGTGAAGTGTTAAAAGGGTGAATAGGTCTCCATGAGACCTAAAAGGGTTTATAAGGCCTAATTGAAAGGTGTAATTGCCAAATAATGACCCATGGATGATATGGTCAACCTATGATGGGTTATTTTGGATATTTAACATGTATAAATTTATATTTATGTGTTTTTTCAAGTATGTAATGTGTTTTATCGATAAGGAGAGTTGTTTAAGTGAGTATGTGGTATATAGAGAAGGCCAAATTGGTTTGTTTGGCTTGTTAGATAATTATGGAATTAAGTGAAGGAAATATCTCATTTGAGGAGATGTAGTATGTCATTGAGGAACATAAAATTTATAATGATATCTAAATATGTTTTTTTGATAAGGTACTATAGGTGAATACATAGGTCAGTAAACTTAATGAGTCTAAAAGAGGCTATTTGAGGGAGAAGACCTAAAGGGTTGATTGAGTGAATGTGCCCAATGGGTGGATTGAATATAAGAGTAGGTTTAGGATTATTTATGTTACTTAAAGTTCATATTTTTTATGTCATAATAGTGTTGTTGTAGGTTTTTTATTGAGTATGTGCGAATAAGTGTAGAGTGATCCAAAAGGTGGTTTTAGATACATTGAGAGGGTGTAAGGTTAAAAGAGATTATATTAATTTTATCTCTATAAAATTATTAAAAAATAAAATATTATGAGATGTTCATTTCATATTTTTTTTTGTGGGTTCTCAACATCTATGGCAAGAGGTGCTTGTCCACCCTTAGGGGTCGGTGCTCCTTGTGAATTGGGTGCTTCACTAAAATATCATGTTTGTAATTAAATTATAAGACAAGTAGTACATGTTTTTTTTAAAATTGAGAATGGTTTTTATCCCCCATGAGGGTATCCCACATAATCCTTTTGTTGTGTGCTTAATTTTGCATTATATTCTTGCTCATTATTATGAATGATGTGTATGCTTCATGAATGTATGTCTTGAATGATTAAGGGTTTGAAGAGTTTGAAATTATATTGAATATCTTGTATCACTAATTCACCCCCTCCCCCATCTTATTGATTATTTCACTTGATTTCTTACTCTAATTCTTTTTGCTGGAAAGAAGATGAAAATAATAATAAAAGGGGTAGGGGTACCTAGTAGAAAGTGCATGCATTGATATCCCGACAAAGTGGGAAATATTATTTGGTGAGGGAAAAATGACCTAAAAATCACATGAACTCATGAAAAATATGTTAATAGAAAGGTAATGTGTTTCTTGGTGAGAAACCAATTCCAAGAAAAGAATGTGCTTCCTTAAATGGATGTCAACCCTTGTTCAACATTCAAATTTATTAATAAAATAGAAATTAAAAATGTTAGATATGGAAATGATAATGATGAAAAATATAAAAGAGATATAATCTAAATAAATATTTATATTATCAAAATAATGATTCCAAAATGTAGCATCTTCATCAATATCCTCTTAGATTATAGCTAACTATTATTTTACATCCTCTAGGTTGGGTTTGAAAACCATAGTGCAAAGGGATAGCTCAAATCTAATATCACTTTGATTGGTAAATAGAGTTTTTGGTAAATTATGAAGGTCAAAGATGTTATCTATCTCGTTTTCAAGTCCTGGTAAGGTCATTTATGTGAAATAAATAGATTAAGGTCGTGTCTAAAAAAATCAAAAAAGAGTTCAGGTATAGGTCAGAGGGTGGAAAGAAGTATGGAAAGGTAAAAGGGGGGATAAAATAACAATATGTAATTTTGGAATGATAATGATCATCGATGGTCAGGGTGACCATCGGCAGTTATCCTAACCATCGATGATTGGGAAACAAATGGTGGTTATTATAACCATCGATGGTTATGGAAACCATTGCTAGTTACTTATCAATAACTTGCTAAGGAGTGAAGGTGAGTTACAAATAGGTAGTTAAGGGGTGAGAAGGGTTGTATGGGTAGTGTAGGTAGGGGAAAATGGTAGAGTGGGTGTTCAAAAAGGAACATAGTACTAATAAGCAAAGAATGATAAAATAAAGTTAAGAAAATAAAGTAAAGTAACTTTGATTTGAAGAGTTGAATGGTTGGATTCCTAGAGGGATGTGGGTAGTGTAATGGTACTTTAGATTAAGAATCACATGGGTAGATATTTAGGTTGATGAATGACTAAAAGGGAAATGATTGAGTCTAGATATGTAAATTTGAGATGGATAACTCTCCCATGAGCCCTCCATTTATAGCAAAAACTTGTTAGGTGAGGAAAGAAGTTTTGAGGGAAAGTTTATAAGTTGAGAGGATAAAGATGTATATTTTAGAAGAAATAAAGTTGTGAGATGTGCATGGGAAAGTTTCTATTTTGTCTATGCAAGCTCATCCATAATTGGATTATTATTGTGTTGTAGGGGTGGAGACCTAACCATCAATGGTTAGGGTAACCATCGATGGTTAGGGTGACCATCGATGGTTAGGGTGTCCATCGATGGTTAGGGTGTCCATCGATGGTCTATCCCTTGGTGAAAAAAGGGTTAAAAAGAGTCAAGGAGAGTATGTTAAAATGTTTGGTGGCTAGGTGTAAAGGGTGAGATAACTAGTTAGGTAGTTAAATAATGGTCGAGAATAGGTCCAAGGTGATGCGATATTGAAAACATTCAAGGGGACATTTTTAGGTGTCTATAATGATTATACTTCTAATAATTGGTATCAGATCAAGACCTTCTTTGCAATTTTAACCACTTGAAGGTGATCCAAGGTATAATATGGATATTTATGTAATTCAAAGAGATTCATCTATTTGTGATAATGAAATTCATGATGAAGAATTTTGCCATGATAGTAAGGAAGAAGAAGTTAATGTGGATCTATAAGTTGATATCATGAGTGCCCTTGGTGATCTAAAGGATCAAAAGAAGAGGAATCACAAGATGAGGTATGTGATCAAAGGTAATAAATCATAAGTCATGGCTCTTAAGGAGTGTTTGTGTGGTAATTCCAAGAAATATGAGAAGAAGAATCAAGATTTAATCAATTTTCTTGAAGAGAAAACATGTAGATTGAAGGATGACATGGATAAAGAAGCCAAGGAGGAAAGGAGACCATCAAAGATCTTATAATTTAATTAGAGGTTACAATTTCAAGCATGAGATCTAAAGAAGATGAATGTGTTCAATTGAAGACTAATCTTGTTTCCCTTAAGGATGAGCATGCAAAGGTCATAGTCAAGATAGGTAAGCTTGAAAAAGAATAAAATAAATCAAAACAAGATAAAGAGGATGGTAGCATGAAAGTAAAAAAGTTAGATCAAGTCAAGATAAAAATGAAGAAGCCAATTAGATAACCAAATGCCATGAGGTATACAAATTTTAATGGTTATTGTTATAATTTTAATCAATTTGGTCATAGGGCTAGAGAGTGTAAAAAACCTACTGAGAATGAATAAAATCATCAGTCAATTAGTGTGAAAAATGTTGAGTGTTTTAACTATCATGATGTGGGACACTTTATAAAACATTATCCAAATAAATTAAGGCAAGTTGAGTTTCTTTCAAGAATGGTGGTTTGTTACAACTGTGAGTAGATTGGTCACATTTCTAGTTCTATAATCAAAGGTTATCAAGTAAAAATTTCTTTCAGGCTCCTAGAGTGAAAATAAGAAGGATAGTTAACTCATGGAAACCAAAAGCAAAAAGTGTGAGTCATGATGAGTCTACAAGTCTAAGTGGTCTATCTGCTATGGTGGAGAATGTTATAGAGGTTTAAGAGTGCCAAGAGATATCATTATTTGATCATGTTGTGAATGAAGAGACCAAGCTCAAAGAGAAGACCAAGGTGTTGGTTGTGGCTAGTTCTAAGGTGTGTATGGATTTACATGAACATCTTGATATTGTTGAGCAAGTTTCATGCAAATAACATCAATTGTCAATTGTTCTTTCTTCAATTGAAAAGGTATGTCATGAATCTATGTTATCTCTATGTGTTGCCAATTCAATCTTAGAAGAGAAGGAAAATGTTGTAGTGGATGAACAAGTGATTTTTCTTAAGCCTAAGAAGAAGAACAATCATTCCTATAGCTACAAGAGGATCAAATAAGTAAAAAAGGAGATGTGGGAAACTCTTGGTTTCACATTATTCTAGAATAATGTGGGTTAAGGTGTCTCTATCTATTCTTATTAGGATACATCTTTCATTTGGAGAATCAAGCATGTGTGTTTTTATTGTTTCATGGACTTTAGTCCTAAAGACATAGTATGTAGGTTTCTAGGAGTATAATCAAGGATGGTGAGTTGTCAATATGTTCTATTTGTATACAAAGGTGTGTTAATCTTGTTATAGTGTGTTTCAAGTGGTTTTAAGTCTTAGAGATATTGTATGTGCCTTTTAAAGAATTTTGAGTGCTCTTGGATTTCCCAGTTCTTGCATGAAGGGTTACAAGTCAAAATTCATTTCAAGGATAAGTGTGTATTGATGACCTCCAGGTGTGAGATAAGTTTCAAAAGTGGGTGTTTATCGAAATATGGTGTGTTGATTGAGTTTCTCTTGTAAAACTAGTGTTTTTTATCATGATGGTAAGTTGTCTTCCATAAGGATTTGAATTTTGAAATTGATTAATAGGTTGAAATGGCCAAATGGGTCCTCAAAAATTTATTCATAATGATATGAAAGTGTGTGGTGTCTTCCATGAATGAGGATTGGTGTAAATGGAGGTCTAATTATCAAGTAGGTTTGTGAAGGAGTTATGATGCAGAGGTAGAGTTGGATGATTTTTATCATGATTGAGGGGGAAAATGAGTGTACTTAAAATATGAAATTTCAAGTCTTGAAGGTTTTTACACAAAAAGATATGGGTGTTGCAAGGTTCAGGTAGGGTTACTAGGCCTTTAGGCAAGGCTAGTGAAGAGAAGAGTGGTTTTTGGTCATTTTATCCAAATTACAAAGGTATGGTTGTTCCTAAATGATTTTTTTATTTTTTTCTATGCATATTTCCTATTTAAATATTGGTTTTTTCATCTATTGATGATCATGAATGTGTCTTATGAGATAAAATTTGAAGTCAAGTATAGAATTTATTTATGGTTGGATATGGTCTGAAGGTTCTCAAGGGGTTCCTAAGCTCAAGTGACTTAGTGGTATTCCCTCATAATTTTTTCAAGGTGATTTCAATTAGTTTTTAGTGTTCATGTATGTTTTATCTTCATAGAGTAGAGTATGATCGAAGAAGAGTGTAGTCATGGAGCATGTTTAAGAAGATCAACATAATAATAGGTATGCACAATGTTAGGGGAGTTTATATCTAATCTCAAAGTTTTTACTTTCCTTTTTTTGGTACTTGAAGTCTTTTTAAGTCCTTAATATCATTTGGTGCCCACTTTGTCACTGTGTCAAAGGGGGAGAAAGTGATTGAAGAAAAAGAAAGAGTGTGAGCATAATATTTGTGATTGGTGTTGAAATCAATAAAAAGGGGGATATTTTTAGAGATTTTTCAATGATGTCTCTAAGGTGGATAAGGATGTTTATGAGGTATCATGTGTGTTAGAATGACAATGATAAAGTGTGCTTCAATGTTCTTTCATGGTTCTCCAGCATTTGACTTAGTGAGGTAGTTGATGGATGTTATTGATGGTGTGTTCATGTTAAATATACCCTATGGGGTGTTATGAGTGATTTTAATGATTTTTAAAGTGAAAATAATTAATCAGAGTAGTCATCTAAATCTTTAATTTCTCCTATTCATCTTGTTAGATAAGTTTAAGTAAGTAGATTGATGATGTCAACATTCACACATGTGGTAATGTAAGAAGAAAATGGTCACATAGTATTGATCAATTTTGTCCCTAATTTCTATGGTACAAGTTTTAAGTCATGAGGTGGTGTGTATAAAAATATATCAAGGTAAAAATTATGCCTCCTAGGCAAAAATTAGTCTTTCCCATAGTTTTCAAGTGTTGAAACATCACTCGATTAAATCAAGGATCAACAACATATGGGTGATCATTCAGGTGGAGATATAATGGAAATAACTAATTTAGTAATTCAAAAGATCTTGATATTTAACATGATGGTGATGTGTCACAAACATGGTGAATTATCAGTAGATCAATGGCCCATATTTGATCGTATGTTTAGTAGATCAATGTTATGCGTTTAATCATGAAAATCAAAGATCAATGACATCCATTCAAATGTTTAGATGTATATTGATGATTTGAATCAATTTAATAAGTTAATAATATCAAATTTCATGTAGGTTTTCTAAGTGTTGTAATATAATTAATTGAATGAAGACTAATAACAAGGTACACAAAAGGCACATAGGGCTACTAAGTGTCACAATCTCAGAAGCTCAGATCAAATATCAATTAACAATATTAAAATTCAAGGATAGGAGACTCTTGAGGAGATAGATGGAGTGAATTTGATCAATTTTATAGGGGGCACAAGATGAAGAGATGTGTTTGAAGCTTTTGCTTTAAATAGTGATCATTGGAATTTAAATTTTTCAAATTAACAAGGGAAAAACTAGTCTATATTGTTTGATTCATATCTTGAGCATATGGTAGAATTTATTGATAGAGTAAAAATAAAAGTGGTACATTACTTAAAGGGACATATTAATAAATGGTTATAAGGTTTGAATATTTGTACATTTTTATTTATTGAGATTTAAATTTGATTATGGATTTGACCATCTTCTACAAGTGACCCATGAAGGATGTTTGTGCTTGTATTGATGGGGTTTTGATGTTTCAAGGTGAGTTATAAACTAGAGAGTGTTTTAGACTCCATGATAACCATATTTATGTATTTTTGAGGTTTTAAAAATCTATATTTAGTATGAACAAATTCTTATAATTTTAATATTTATTCTTTCATGATGTTCTTGTGTGCAAGGCAAATATTTGAGTAAGTTTTACATATGTAAAGGTGAGTAAGTATGAATTTAAAAAATTGAAGGTGTCTTAGGGGTCATGTGGAGTGAACCTATGCATTTTAAAGTGGTATTTTGTTCCTAATTTTATAAATGAAGTGATAAATGGGTGAATAGGTCTTCATGAGGCCTAAAAGGGCTTATAAGGCCTAATTGAAAGGTGTAGATACCAAAGAATGACCCATGGACTCTATGGTTGACCTATGAGTGGTTATTTAGGATATATAATGTGTCTTAATTTATCTTTGTGTTTTGGTTCAAGTATGTAATGTGCTTTGGCCAATAGGGAGATTTTCTTGAGTAAGTGTGTGGTATAAAGAGAAGGCCAAATTGGCTTGTTTGGCTTGTTAGATAATTGTGGGATTAAGCAAAGGAAAGAGATAATTTGAGGAGAAATTTTAGGTAATTGAGTACCATTAGATACATAAGGATATCTGAATATGTTTGTTTGATAAGGTGTTTTATGTGAATACATAGGTCCATAGACCTAATGAGTCTAAAAGAGGTTATTTGAGTGAGAAGGCATAAAAGGCCAATTGAGTGAGTGTGCCTAGTGGATGGATTGAAGAGAATAGTAGGTTAAGGATTGTTTACATGACCTAAAAGTTGTATTTTTGATTTCATAACAAAGTTTTTTTAGGTTTTCTAATTGAGTATGTGTGAAGAAGTGTAGAGTGGTCCAAAAGGTGGTTTTAGATGCATTAAGAGGGTGTGAAGGCTAGAGAGAATGTGTAGGGTTAAAGAGAGATGATATTAATTATATATCCATTAGATTGGTAGGTAATTAAAGATTAGGATATGTTAATTTCATATGTGTTGTTGTGGGTACTCAACATCTAGGGCAAGAGATGTTTGTCTATCCTTAGGGGTTGGTTCTTCTTGTGAAGTGGGTACTTCACTAAAGTATCTTGTTTGTAATAAACTTATAGGACAAGTGGTTGATATTTTTATAGTCTTGAGAGTGGGTTTTATCCCCCATGAGGGTTTCCCACATAATCCTTGTGTTGAGTTCTTAATCTTGCATAATCTTTCTTTTTCATTGTTATGAATGATGTGTATGTTTCATGAATGTATGTGTTGAATGATTAAGGGTTTAAAGAGTTTGGAATTGAATTTAATATCTTGCATCATTGATTCACCCCCCCATCTAAGTGATTTTACCTCTAATAATAGGGTTTGTGATGATTTCTCCATGTTTCATGTCTATAATTTTAGATGTGAAATTAAAATAATCTCAAAAGATATTTATCCATAAGTTTACCAATCCACCTATGGGAATTAAATTCCTAAGCTTTATAATAACATGAGAAGAAGCATAGAAAAGAGAATGGATTATTAGTAATATCATTAATGTACCATAATTAAGAGAGAGTGAACATGGGAACCTCCATGTATTTTCCGTGATATGTCCTTGGTAAGGTAGTAGATCAATATTGTACACCAAATATATAATAGTGTGGATGAGGGCTTTGTTGTTAAATATCAAGGGTACTACCACAAAACTTCTCTCAACATAAGTTAAATCCAATACTTAGTGAAGAAGCATCTTAATGAATTTAGTAAAATTAGGTCCCTTTATGATATAAAACAAGCATGATATAAAGATTGGGACTCTAGGGGAAAGCCATGCAATATTTCAGTGATCACACAAAGAATGGAGCCTAAATTCCCTATGGGCATAAAGATTTGAACATGATGAAATATTCATCAATGCTCTAGATGACTCCAAGGTCTACATATGGATTTAAAATCATAATATGCCAATGTTGGTGGAAAAAAATATTCAATAATATCCTTTAATCACTAGAGAGGAAGCAATCAAAATTATGAAAGAGGCACAAAGAGGTGTAAACTATCAATGGCCTTAGCAGTAGGGTCAATCCCATATAGAATAAGAACCTTCTCCCTCTCCTTAGTAAGAATAATATTTTAAATTAGAATATCATGCCACCCAAAGGGATATGGATCCCAAAATTATAAGAAAATATTCTTAGGGGACTCCCAAGGACTCAACTAGTAGCCACCATGCAACCTTTTATATTAACTATAATGGCATCATCTCCTATGAATGGGTGATCAAGAACATTCACTTTTTCACCTCTACCTCCTATGACTAAATATCAATAGGTAATCCATTTCATCTTCCATTCCATCCACTTTAGGGCAAGCCCCCACTTCTGCTTGTCTACCCATTTTTACTTATCAAAAGAAACCTAAAAACCTTCTATTCTCTCCCAAGATTACCCAAGTAGAAGAAATACCTAAAAAGGATTTATTTATTCATAAAATTCCTCTTGATGAGGAATAATAAGAATATGAAGAGGTAGTCTCATTGGTATATTATGTTAGTGATGAGAGAGAGGAGGAACCAGAGACCATAGAAGAAGAAGAACAAAGGTTTGAGATTGAAAAAGTTGATATAATATAAGATATAGAGCCCAAAGAAGTTGGGCAGGAAAAATACAAGACAACCTCTACATAGGGATAAAATATTATTACTAAAGAAGAAAATCAATCCCTTAATAAGGTGGTGTCTTCTTTCACATCTTCCTTTACAATTGTAAATACTAGTGTTACTAATTTTCCTTCTACTAGTCCAACTGTTGCACCCCTCTCTCCCTATGAATAATTACAATAATATTATTTAAAAACAAAGCCATTATATTCCCATACCAATATTTAGGTAACTAGGACATAAACTTCTAGTTCTTATAATTCTTTAATTATTTTAATTATAGCTTCAATAACAGTTAGACCCTAAGCCCTAATAAGAGGGTCCATTTTGAGAACTTAGTGACTATTTCCATTTTTTTATCCCTGAGCACCACCTACACCCTCAAGGCCATCTACCCAACTGGACTTTTATATTCCTTATTCTACTCAAACCAAATATTCCATTATGACCAATTAAATTCATGCTTTGATAAAAAAAATCTAGTACTATTCAATGGGTGACAAAAACAAGGTAGTAAATAGGAGAGGGAAGGAAATAATACTAGAATATAGGAAGAACTTGTTCCCTTTGGCTAAGGAATAGAAAATAAACCCCAATAACCCTATTGAATATGAAGAATATTTTTGTGCCTTTTTGGATTCAATAGGGAAGGATATGAATAAAAAGTACATGAGCCAAGACTAGGCTAAACAGAGGCTTTTACAGAGGTAAATTATATAGGCTACCAAGGAAATAGTGGAGAATATTTAGAGTATGACAAAGAAAAAGTATAATGTCTTGATAATAATAAGGAATTAAATGGGTGATTACCATCCTCATTGTAGAAATGTGTTAACCTTTTAGAACCAATAAAGTAATTATAAAAGAGCTTGAAATTTTTGGTATCATGTGTAAGTAATAGTGCGTACAATCATTTAAATCTAATGACCACCCAGGAAGCTACATGGTTTTTAAATTATTTGATTTCTATGAGAGATAGCACCTTTAATTGGCACCATCAAATAAAGGATTTGATAGCTTAATTTATGATCCAATAAAAAGAGGCCATAAAATGTTTTATGCACACCATAGATTTAACGAGGTTACCTCTAGCATTTTAAGATCTCAATAGAGATAAAATCCACTCTAGGGCATGAATTATAGGTATGGGTTAAACAACTAGGTGGTGGAATATCAGTCTAAGCTTGAATTTTTTTAACCAAGTCTAATGCATGAGTGAAACCTAGAAGAAATTTAAAACTTAGTTGAGTTGGATGGATGGAACCTATGCTAAAATGGATAGATCTCAAAAAAATACATAAGAGGGAAAGGTAGGGTAGAAAAGAAGGCTTTGTTATTTCAAAAGGGATTAATTTTAGGTTGGTCTCTTTTTGATAAAGTGTCTTAATATCAATTATTTTATCTATTTCACACACACATACAAACATAGTAGGGCAGTCTAGGGAATAATTGATATAGTAAACTCTAAGGTTTCAGCTAAAGGTTGCTTCCATTTAGAGTAGTCTTTTCACACCCTTATTCAGAAGATTGTAGCTAATATTAGAGAGGTGTCTAAGGTAATTTTTTCTCACACCTAGAAGGCTATATCAAATAAAACACATATACACACTTAGAGAATTGAAATAGTCAACCTAATTTTATATAATCAATGATATTTGATAATCATCCAATAGCTATTTCACATCTTAAATCAACATACATTAGTAATAAAAATAAGGAATTCTTGGTATCTTTAACACACTTCAAATTATTTAATCAAACAACCAAAAAAATAAACACAATTAATTACACAAAATTGGAATGAAAAAGGACATCAACATAGTTGCATGACAATCAAAAGACTACTTTTTATATTGATAAAATCTTCCAACCCTTTAAAACAAGAAGATTACAAGTATAAATAAATTTGGGGAGGGGTTGCCTCATCATCTAAATCCATGAAAAAACATAAAATTACATGTTATATATAATTATAATGAGATTATTAATTCAATTTTTACATGCATGTCTATACTTAATAAAAATTGAGTCTTTTGAAATTAAACTCGCTCTTACAAAGCCATGCAATGTGTGCATGTTTAAAAAATTGTTAAATAAACTATTAAATTCCTTAGTTACATTGTCAATTTACATATAAAAATAACCAAATGAACTAATATTTACTAGTTAATGGGGCATGCATAGTTGAACTAATAGCCATTGGAGGGACTATTGAAAGGTGTAGTTGAACTAGAAGACCCATCCATAGCTTGTTTCTTCACTTCCAATTCATGTTAGTGATTGTATCTAATGTTTTGTTGTAACCTTATAGAATCCATGTTCAAAAGGGAGGGTCTATTACCCTGATGACTTACACTAGTAAGCATGCATGCTTCATCTTAATGGCTCTAAATTCCAACAAAAATATCTCCACCTCTATGACCTTATTCCTAACAAAGCCTAATTATTGTTCAATCTATTGTAATGTACATCCATGGAGACTTTACTTAAAATTGGTTGATTCCTACTAGAGTAACTAATCAAAACTACCCTTACTTATTAATTTTCCTAAACAATTAAGGGCTTAGGAAAGTTTTAACTCATTCAAAATTTGTAAGACTTGATTTTATACTCTATGAATTTATGAATCAAGGCTTTTGCACTTGACACCCACTCTCTAAATTATGATGTCCTAATTACCAAAATATTGAGAGAATTGTATGTTTCCCATGATGTCATTAAATCAATATGGTGGTAAGCCTTATTCATTATGTACAATACAAGTAAATTCAACTTATTTTCATCTTATTTCAAAGAATTAGATAATTTGATAGGTTTAACCATGTGAGGGAACAATTTATCCCTATTTTAACCAATAGTATCCAAAATATTTTAAAGCCTAAGAGTGATGTTTTGTCCATCACCTTCAATCTCCTTAGGAACATAAATAATTTGTTGTTGTTCTCTTACTTTCTCTAGATCTTGTTGTAGCTCTTACCTGGCCTATTATGTGCCCTCATGAAGTTTTAACAATGCCTTTATATTTGCTTATAGATAGTCTTTGAAATCCTCTTTATATTTAGACTACCCAAGTCTCATGGTCTTGATATTTGATAGTGAGAACACATCCTACCTTTCCTCCAAGACCAAGCCTCTGTCAGAGTCATATTTTATCTTCCTCTTCCTAACCCTCTAAACGGTATCCATTGATTTTTCAAAAATTGAGCTCATAGTGGAGAACTTAGTTATCATCAGATTGGGTATTTGGGAAGCTTAGGATTCAAAGTATTTAGCCCACTATGGTATTAACAATTTTGTGGCATCTATTGACTCAGTATCCTCAATAATGGTCATTGTCAAAACATCCCTTGAAGACTGCATTAGTGCCTCTACTTATAATGAGTCTAGTAATGATGTCTAGATAATCCTAGACCAGTATACATTTTTGAAATGAGGCATTAGATGAACAATATAATTAGTCTTCTTCTTATTAGATTTGGTAGAGTGGGTAATATAAGTAGTCTAGGATGTATCAAATTAAGGCATGTGCAATCCTAATTGAGTTGAGGATACATGCAATTGAGTGCTAGCAAGGGATTGCTTAGTCTTATTAAAATGTACCTTATTATACTTAGGGAGAGTATGGGAAACTATGACTAAATTAATAGCATGGGAGGCAAAAATAATAGGGGCATTAAAAATAATACGAGTAGAAGAAACACTCTCAATAGTAGAACTAATAGGACTAACACAAATAACAAGAATATTAGAAGCAATGGGAAATAAATATTCTAAAGCAACACTAGGACCAATAGGATCTAATTAAACTAAAATAATAGGAGAGACTATATAAACCATAGGTACTAAAGAAACAATAGGAATAGTGGGAACATGGGTAATAGTAACTATAAGAGCATAAGAATCCATAAGAACTGAGGTAGTCATAAGACAAATGTCCTCACCTAGCTTTTTTGACTCCACTAACACATTCCCTTTTACTCCTTGAAGACTCAAGACTTTATCCTTTTATAGTTATTCATCCTCATCTTTAGGCTCAAGCCATTCTTGTATTATTGTTTCAGTAATTGTATTTATAGGGGCCTTAAGAACTATAGGCTTCCTCTTGTAGCAAATTGTAACTTTTTAGCCAAGGGAGGATCCTACTAAGTGGAAGTGGGTATTATATCCACACTTGTAGTAGTTGGATCCAATAATTCAATAGGGAGGCTATAATCTTTTGAAATCATAAGAATTAAGGAAAATTGGTTCCTCGACTTTCCCTAAAGAACTTGCAATAGTAGGAATTTCCTCCACCTCTTACTCTAACTTAATAATTGTCATTAGAATTAGTGGTGTATCTTGGGATGGCCCTTCCTATAATGAACTTGAAATAATTAGGGATTCTTCCACACCATGCTCTTACTTATATTTATCATCATAATGGGTGGTGTCTAAGATGGACCTTCCTATGAGGAATTTAACACCATAGGGGCCTCCTCCACACCCTATTCCTACTTCATGGTTGTCATCATAGTGGGTAGTGGTCTAGAGGATATTATTTGGTTTAGGGGTTATTTGGAACATTAAAATGTCTAGTATTATGTAGTTTCCCATCCACTAGGATGTGGGAGCCTATTATATGCCTCTATAATAATTATAAAGAGCTCTCTTTGTATAACTCTTAAAATCTCCTCCGTCAATCCAACTAATTTCACTCTCTCTATAACCTCAGCATCATATTTTTTATTCAAAAATATTAAATCATGTTTGTATGTTCCATGTTCATATGGGATTCATAAACCTTGGATGTGATTTTGAATTAGGTCATGAGGATCTAAATTCCTATGTGACAACTTCACCAATGAATAGTATTCCCTAGTTTTACCAGCTTCTCAAAAAAAATTCTTTTAGTGTAACACATACAACCAATCATCTAAAAAGAGCCATGAAACATTCCCTTATTATTATTCAAATCCTCATTGACACTCTAATAAATCTGGTAAGTAATCTCTTGTCTAACTAGTTTATCGAGGGCATGCTTTGGGAGACACAAAGGGGCAACCTTGTTCCCCATCACCATGATTACTATGTATTTTAAATAAAACCAATAATCCTCCTCAACCCTAGCATTCTACTTATGATTTTTGATACTCTAAGCAAGGGTTCCTCATGAATTACCTTCCAAACTTGAGTATAAACATTCTTAGTAATTTTTAATATATTCCTCTTATATGCATAGATTTGGAGGAAGGAAAAGAAGTTACATACCCAATTTTTAACACAATATGGTGCTAGTCTCTAGAGAGATTCATTTTTCATGTAGATGATGCCCATGACTACATCAATTAGATATGACATCATATATAAATGGTCTTGCATGGGACTCTTGTCCTTATTAAACATTTTCTCATATAATCTTGCATTGATTATCTCTCCTAGGGTGAAGGTTAGCTCTGAGGTCATCAATAAATCCAACAATGGTACCCATTCTAGGTGGATTAAGTGGATAATGGGGTGACCATATAACATATTTAATAAGGCCATCCTAATATAGATTTCCATCTAAAATTTGATGATAATAACTATCTCCTTGGCCTTGAGGGTGACTACATTTCTAGGAATTATCCATTTTCTTAGTGTATTCTCAATTATGGTCATCTTCTTCCATAGCTTGACCCAATGTCCACCAAAACTATCATTTAGAGTGGGAAGTCACACGTACCTTTAAAAAACATCCCCTAACATGCAATAAATAACTATATTTTGGCTTATGTGGTGTAGGAATATGCCATTAGTCACCTTCTTTGTGAAGAATAAGTTCCTCAACAAGTTGAGACAAGGCATCACCTTAGTCTTAGCCATTGTAAAATGTAATTATTAATGATTTAATTTTAGAAATTTCATTACCAACTACTTATGTGGAGCTATGATATTCTCTTCACATGAATGGGTGTCTACATTTTTTATTACATCCCAAAGAGCTAAATAATTGGCATATACATCATTAAACATAATAAAATCAAAGATAGTATTTGTATATTATGTGGAGTATTTGATATAAAATTTAGAAGGTGTAAGCACTCCCCTAAATAGATTAGATAAACAATCCATTATTACTTGGTTTAGTTATGTAGCTCTAGTCTTCAATTCAATTTTTTTCTTGCTTTCTAGGAGTAATTTATGTAGAAACACAGATAGCTAGGGGTTCAAATTCTCTTGTGAATTAAAATTTACATGATATCTTAAGTAATCAATAGGTATGATGTCTTTCTTGAATTCATTCATATAACATTGAGTATATGATATTAATTCCATTTCATGCACCATAAATGTTCAACATTTTTAAGCTTGTTTTACTCATTTAATTCAAACTTTTACATTTTACTTTGGTAGGTATGCCACTTAAAAAATTTATATGTTCAAATAAATTCCACATTGTATACTTGGACAAGTGTCAATTTTTTTCTACTTTCACACAAAATTAATTATGCCACATAACATGCCTTTGGAATTCATGTGTTAGGTTTTATGTTGAGACTCAAATGGATAATTATTTTTATGCCCTAAATATGTGAAACATAAAGGCAAGGGTTTCAATAAAAAAAATCTATGAATACCAAATCCCATGGGTAAAACCTATGAATAACACTTTTCATGAACATAACTTCTAAACACTTTTTTCAAAGACCAAATTATGAGCATAACTTATAAAATGTAAATTCTACACAAAAATATACAAAATTTATAATATGCAAAGGTAAATTTGTGACAAAAGATATGAATAAAAGTTCCAAAGACCAAATAAGCAAAAAATAAAATAGTTGAAGTCCATGACAAATGTTGCAATGAACAAAACCTATGAACAGAAATTCTAAAGACCAAATCCCATGAGAAAAACCTGTGAAGTGAAAAAAAGTGCAAAGTCTAAATTCAAAAACCTATACATACATAAAAACTCTTGAAGACCATTAATAGGTTAGTATAAATGAATCAAACATAAAATATTTGGATAGCAAATAAATGTCAATTATAAATATATTGAATAGTAGTCATCTGCATAAAGAATAAGAAATTTTAAAGTTTGATCTTTTTTAATACACATATAAATGATGAGAAAAAACTTTTTCAAAATGGAACTATACCTTTGAAATTTTAATCAGTTCTTGTTCAAAAAAATAATAGGGTGTGTTGAGTACAAAAAATGGTGACGCGCAAGGGGAATACCCATGAGTATTCAAGAACCCATAATTTTTGGTTAGCAATTAGAAATTAGCATGAATCATACCAAAAAATAATTATTGGACTAGAAACATGAAATACTTTCATAATTTCTTCATAAAACATACTAGCCTTACCCATACCTTGGATCTGTGTGTGATGAAGTGATTTTATTTTACCCTTATCTTGAGGATTGTACAAAAAACTTGGAATAAATTATAGGTTTCATTCTTATTTCCTTGAAGCATATTAAAACCAAGGAAGCTTAAGTACTAATCTATTGCCACTCAAACATCCATATCCTTGACATAGATACCTTTGGTTCCTACTCTTTTCTTCCCTCATATTCTTGCATGATGCATGATACATTATCTTATTTTTTCATATGAGTCTTGGATCACCTTTATATTTTATTTTGGTTTACTGATCACCCTTTAGGATGAATTAGTCCTATTTTTTTAATAATAAAAATATAAGAAATAAGTAAGAGACCATTATGAGATGGTGTATTTGAAAATTTTGATTTACTAGAATGCTCTTACTAGCTATATTTGTATAAATGGTTATTACCTTAAACAAGTATTAACATGATAAGTGTATTTGATTCAAAGAGATGAGAAAACTTTAAAAATGTCTATGGAGTAATAAGAACATATTTTACATACCTAATAAAAGTATTCAATTATGATATGACCATGGTTAATTTATTTATTACATACCTAAATTTTGAAAATTTCAAACATAAGGGTGTAAAACCTATAAACAAATCCAATTTGTGTGTTCTATTTTATGTCCTTCCCACACTTGTTCTTCTTTTGGAACCTCTCTTATGGATTCAACATACATAAACTTAAGCATGGATGAATATATTAGTGAATTGGATATTATCTTGGTGATACTAGGAAAAATCAATCTAATTATCACACACAAAAAACATCTAATCTAGAAATTAGGGAACTACAAAGCAAAATGCTAAACATAATGCTAAACATATGAAAGGCTAATCTAGAAAGCATAAAACTACTCTATAAAAAGTAAATGTTAGAAAACAAGAAACCTAACTATGAAATAAGTAAATATAACCTACTCCTACCTATACCTCAACACTTGTGGTCATTCAAGGACATCTCCAAATGGTACAACCATTTATTAATGCTTCAAAAAACTTCCCATTACTAGATATTGTTAGTCTATTACCTTAGAGGTCACTTAAATAGAAAGCATTGTTAACCAAGATCTTTGATATCTGGTAAGGTCTAGTCCATAAGGGGGTAAATTTTTCATGTTGTCCTACATATACTAGTAGGAAAGGTGAAACTTTAAGGGCATGCTTCAGTCTAGTTTGGTCCACCCATAACACATATTTCATTAGATGATGCCATTATCTAGGTTTGTCTACAACTAAATTTTTAATGGCATCAATTAAGATTGTATTTGTTGATTCAACCAATCCATTTCTTTATGTTAATTATTAGAAGATGACATGATGGTTATTTATTTTTCATTGGCCCTTTAAGTAAACTCAGATGATCGGAATGTTATCCCATTGAAATTAACTAAGGAAATGGGGTTACCAAAGCTAGTTATGATGTTTTCCTCCACCTGTGCTCTGAAATGTTTTGTAATCATTTCTTCATTCAATATGGTGTAGTAATATGTGGATGGGAGCAAAAATTTATGTCCAATTTAAGAATTTAGGTTGATGATATAATGAAATCCAAGCCCCACTAAGTGAATGGCCTTCTTTCAATGACAAACTATAATGGCATTATTGCATGCACTTCTCTTTTTTCTAAGACTTACCATTCATGGCATGTTCTTGCATGGGCATGTGCAGATTTAAATGTTATTTTCTAGTAGTATCCCATTCTTAAATCTTATGTGTTGTGGTGTTTCTAGATAGATTACCACTACCAATCGTTTGGTGTAGGTTCTCCAAGATTTCTTGGGCTTCTTTTTATGATACAAATATTAGGCAAATGCCTTCAAAATTTCTTATATAGAGGATTCCTTTTCTAATCATTTAGTGAGTAGTTTTGAGCCTCAAGGATCTCTTGCATTCTCTATTGATTTCTAGGGGAAAAGTACCTGTGATTAAATATTTAATGATATAATCATACCAATCTCCTCTAGATATATAGGTTTGATAGACATCCTCAATAGTGACATGCAATTCAATCTCAATCATAAGCTAAATGATGCATTATCCTCTAATAATTTTGGTAGGCTTGATTTCTATGTAAAAATCTTGAAATTTTTCCATCCATTTTCCCTTATGCTCTCCTAATTCCTTTTGTTGTAAAGTGAACTTGACAACAAGGTTTGGCATAATAGTGATAATCTTATTTCTCAAGATATAATGTCTAAATTTACTCACCACTTTGACCAGAGCATAAATATACTTGTTTATCATGGAGTAATTGAGCTATGATTCATTTAAAGTCATGCTCATGAATTTAATATAATTCTCACTTTCATCGTTTAAATGGGTAAGAACAATAGCAAGTATGTACTTTAAATCAAATGAGTATAATGAAAAGTCCTTATTAAAGTTTGGGCTTATTAACATTAGAGCTTGAGATATGGTGTCCTTAATGTCTTGAAAAGAGTTTTAGGCCTTCGATGTCCACTCTACTTTGGAATATTACTTAAGAATTGCATTTAGAGGTCTAACTATTTATACAAAACCTAAGATACACTTCCTCACAAAAATTGTCTTTCTAAAGAAAGACTTGAGCTCTTTCTTACTATTTAGAAACATAATCTTAGAAATACCTTGAGCTTGACTCAGATAAATGGTGATCCTATCCTTGGTGATGATTTTCCCCAAAAATTTGCCTTCAATAACACCAAATATGTTTTTTTTTTTTGTTTAGTGAGATGTCAAACCTTCTACATCTTTCAAATATTGATTGTAGATGACCTACATGATCAGTTCCATTCTTTGAGAAAATAATGAGGTTATTCATGTAAATAATTATGCATTTACATATTATCCCTTGAAATGTTTAGTCCATAGATTAATAAAAGGTATCTCCTATGTTAATTGAATATAAAGGCATCCTCTTGTATCCATAAGTACCCTATTTTATGGTAAATGTAGTCTTCATCCTATCTTTAGATTCTACAAGCACCTAATTATATCCTATAAAATTATACAAGGACATCATTATATAACCACTTAATATCTAGATCACCTCATCTAGGGAAGGTAGAGGGTATTTTTATTTATTAATAACCTTATTCAGGTTCCTAAAGTCAACACACAATCTCAATTACTTGCTCTTTTTTCAAACTAGAACAAATTTGGTAACCTAAGTTGAGTGTCTAATAGGGAACAATATCCTAACATTCAATAGATTCTCTACTTATTTTTGGATGAGTGGTTCCAAAATGGTATTAATTAGTTTTTCTATTTGTTTAAATGGATTATGATCTAACTTTATCAGGGTTGTATGAGTGATGACTCTATAATTGAAAACCTTCAAGTACTCATAGGTCCTTACAATCACATATTTATACTAGATGAGAAAATATTTCACCCTTTGTCTTTATTTTGGGGTACAACTGAGACTAACATCAACATAACATAGATCACTCTCATCCCCCAAGTTCTCTTTATTGAACTCAAATTCATTAACTTTGGGTTGCCTCAACTATTTATCTTGGGGATCCATATCAAATGCTCTCTCCAAATAAATAATCCCTAAAAGAAGGTGATTTTATATGATTTGAATAACTCCTCCCATTTCTTCTTAACATAAATAAATAATTTCTTTATCATTAATGATTTGAGATTCAAATTTCCCTAAATTGGTTAAGATTTAAATAATTTTTTGATAGTCATCAAACACCTAGATATTTTATATATTGTTAGGAACCAATGGGAAAGGCATGATTTCAATTTAAAAACATTAGTAATTTAGACTCCTATAATGGTGTTAAGTTGGTAGCTAAAGTATTCAGTGAATCAATAGCTTGGTTCTATTCCCTAAGAACAACTACTATGTTGAATACCTCAAGTGACTCAATCAAATCACAAGCTTGATGTTTGTATCTCTTAATATATGATAATTTTCATTGGTATTTGTTTTTGACCTAAATAATCACCATTTATGAATCTCCATATATTATCAATTCCTTGACATTGTTTTTTAGAGTTAATTATAGCCCAAAAATTAGTGCTTTTTATTCTTCTCTATTATTGGTACATGGAAATTACAACCTATAAATTGCTTGGTACTTATTACCTAGTAGGTCAACTGATTTGATATTAATGCTCAAACCTTGCTTGGATCTTGCACCATCAAAGTGGAGAATCCATAATTGTTAAGGTCCCTAGAGTTTTAGCATTTACATATCATGATTCATGGTAAAGTTATAAATACCTATATTACAAGACTTATAAATTACTTATTCATTCTTAGCATTGCATTCCATGATGGGATACTTCATCCTCAACTCTCGATCAATTTGAATTTTATTTGGAATACCTCTCTAAGACAACCAATTATGAAATAAGTTTGTTGATACATACCCATTTAGAATCTTTAACCAATCTCTACTTAGTATTAGTCCATATCCCTCTGAGATATCTACCACAAATATATCTATAGTCATTTTCAAATGTGACTTAGATGCAACTTAAATTTGCACATCATTCAGCTCTCCAACCACATGCACCACTATTTTTTCCAACTACAAAACCATCTCTTCAATGGGCTTGGAGTTAATACCAACTTTTTATAAATATAAGTTAGCATTATAGTGGTTGAAGATCTAAATTCAATTAAACAATTATGTTTATTATTACCAAATTATTTGCTATTATTAATAAAGGAGGGACTTCTTACTTTCTCTTGTATATGACATTCATATGATCAACTTTTGGCTTCTCTATAATAAACTTCCTTGTAATGGACCTCAATAGGAACTCCTTCAGTTTAGTATTCTGAGCCAATTCATGAAGAGTGATGTTTGCCTTTTGTTGTAAAGTTTTTAGTGATGTCATGGAGTTTTCCAGTTGAGTGGATGAAGTGTCTTAATAGTCTAAGTGTCAATGACAAAGTGTGTAGTGTGCTTATCGTAGTATGCTTGAAGTAAGATTGGTTGATCTTTATTTTCGGCATGATTAGGGATGGGTCTGAAGTATTGAGAATGTGTGAAGGTTCATATCAAAGTTCAAGTATGATTGGAGAGCTTGTGGAAGTGCATGGTATTCATCTAGTTCTTCATTATGATCATCTTGGCATAGTTGGTTTTGTGATAGAAAATATGAGTAAGCATTTTACTGACATCACCATTGCCATGTATAGATGAGTAAAAGGGAGTTGTTCATATGGGTGTGATCACATTAGTCCCAAGTTGATATGTTTCAATTTTAATGTTATGAGTTTTTATATAGAAAAACATATATGGGTGCAAATTTGGCCTCTCAAATAAAAGTTCACTAAGTTTATATACTTAGCTAAACCGTCACTACACATCATGTAGATATGTATGAACCAGTAAGTTTGTGCATTTATTTTAGGTAAAAATAAAGTTAATAATGGTCAAATTTTTACATGGAGATGTTTTCTATAGTTTCAAGAAGCTAACCTAAAATTTTGGAGTCTTGAAGTGATTTTTATCTCAAGTTATAAAGCTTCAAAGTTTCTCTAGCAAACTGTAATGGGCTAGAGACCATCAATTTTAATCACATTGAAGTCTGAGGTCATTAGTCTATAAGATCCAATAGTGAATTCTTAATAATACATATTGAGATCAATGGTGCATATTAAGTCAACATGTCAAAGGTTTCATGCATTGGTGACAAGTTTCATAAGCTCATTAATCTAATAGAATATCAATGATGAATGGTGGTCCATACTTATGAATATCAACAGTGTGAAACAAGTCAAAGATTCAACAAAGCATGTGGGATTTCCAAGTAGCATAAGTACATGGACTAAAAATAAATATTTTAGAAGCCATGTAAGGGTGCTAAGTTTTATAATCATGGGAGTTCTAGTCAAGATCTAATGGTGAGCATTATAAGTTAAAGACCTAGATGATTCGAGGAGATCGATGGTGTGTATCTGGTCAATATTGCAAGGGTGCAAGAGATGATTTTAACACGTTAGATGTTTAATATTAGAATAGTTAAATATATAGGATACTCTAAAATATATATATGGTGCATAATTTATCAAATATTCTAGGACATGAGATGATGGCAAAGTGTTCGAATCTTAATAGTTGCTTAGTGACCATTCGAATTTAAATATTTGAATTTGTGAGGGAAGACTAGTCTGTAGTTTTTATGCTATAACTTTATATATTTGTAGAATTTGACCATGGTGTAAAAATAAAAGATGTAAAGGACTTCATGTTTCATAGAGATAACCTAGTTATAAGGTCTAATTACTTTTATAGTCAAAGATATGTATTTCCAAAGTTTTTTATGTATGTGTTCATACTCTGCAAGTAATCTGAGAAGGGTAATTAAGCTATTCTTGATGGTATTTCGATGTTTTAAGATGAAATAAGTATTATATCATGTTGTATACTTAATGAGTATAATATGTGTGGATTATATAGATTTGACCAATCCATATTCTATAAGTTCAAAGGATTAGAAGTTGATTGTGTGTTCATTCTTAATGATCATATGTATAGAATGACGTTTGGGCTAATTGTGCTATAGCAGAAGGGTGTTGTGATGCATGTTGTCACTTAATGAGGACCTATAGGTTATGTGGCATGGGTCCATGTATTTTAAAGTTTTATTTTATTATTAATTTGCTTAAAAAAGTGTCAAAGATATGTATGGATCTCTATGAGACCTATAAGGGCTAATGAGGCCTAATTAAAAGGCAACTACTTAATTATGACCCATGGATGATATGGATGACCTGTGAAGATGTAATTGAGATATATGATTACATTAAGGGTTAAGAAATGTCTAAATGCTGATAGAAAAAGATAATAATTATAAAGGATCTATAAATGGTGAAATCAAAGATCATGATTTCTAGATGTGAGTGACCTGAGAGAAGAGGTGTGTGTGAAAGTTGTGGAGTGAAGGAAAAGGCATGTACCTAGTGGATGGGTTATAGAGAAGAGTAGGTTGATGATTGTGTGTATGACCTATAGGTCATGTTTTTAATGTCAAAAATATTGATTTTACCAGTTTGAAAATTGAGGATAAGCAAAGAGGTCTAGAGTAATCCAAAAGGATATTTTAGATGCCTTGAGTGTGATCAAAAGATATATGATGTTTGTGTAAGCTTGGTGGTTTATTTTCAAGGAAGATCAGAGTGTGGACTATTTGTATGAACATTTGGTCATGTTGTTTAGGTTATGATAGAGTTGTTTTTGAGAAGTGTAGAGTGATTAAAAAGCTGATTTTGGATGTTTGTGAGTGTTTGAACAAGTGAAGGGGGATTATATACATTGTATCTCCATCATATTGGTAGGAAATCAGTGTTTAGTATATGTTCATATCATAGTTTTTTGGAGGGTTCTCAACATCTAGGTTAGAAAGACTTGACCATCTTAGGGCTAAGCGTTCCTTAAGGACTAGGTGTTTCATTAACTTATTTTTAAAAGGACTTGACCATCCTAGGGGTAGGTGCTCATTATGGAATAGGTGTTTCACTAAATTTTGGTTAGGACTTGACCATCCTAGGGGTAGGTGCTCTTTGTGGAATAGGTGTTTTATTAAATTCTGGGTAGAAGGACTTGACCATGTCTCATTTTTATAATACCTTTTAAGATAAGTAGTTCACATGTTTGTAAGATTAAGAGTGGGTTTTATTCCCTAAGAGAGTTTCCCACTTAGACCTTGGGTTGTGTGTATGATCTTGCATTATCTATTATTCATTGTTATGAATGACTTGTATATTCTATGAATACTTGTGGTAATTAAATAAGGGTTTGGAAATTGAATTGGATTATTTCCCACCACTAATCCACCCCACCCTCTCAATTGTTTATACCTATAATAATTGGTATCAGAGTAGGTCCTTTGGTAAAGGCTTGAAAGCTTGAAGGAGATATAAGGTATAATATGGGTAGCCATCAAATGCAAGGAGTATTTTCCACTAAGTAAGCACCGATGCTTAATGGATCTAATTATGCATTTTAGAGTGTGATGATGAGGACCTACATCATGTCCCTAGGGTTTGACACTTGGTAATCTATTGTGGATGGTTATTCTACACCTACTATTCCTCCATCTAGTGTTACAGATAAGAAATTGTTTGAGAACAACTCTAAGGCAATGAATGTTATCACTTATGGTCTTTTAGAGACTGAATACACCAAGGTAATCCATTGCATATCTACTAAGGAAATGTGGGATAAATTGAATTCTATTTCTGAAAGAGATTCAAAGGTTAAGTTGACAAAGTTTTAGACTCACCAAAGATAATTTAAGATTCTTAAGATGAAGGAAGAAGATTTTGTGGCATCCTTTCTAGATAGAGTTGATGATATTATGAACATCATCAGAGGTCTTGGAGAGAATCTTAAAGAAGATACTATAGTTCAAAAGGTATTAAGGTGTCTCTCTAAATTTTGATTCAAAAGTGTCTACTATAGAATAAAGTCATGATCTTACTAAGTTGAATATGGATGAATTTCATGGCATCCTTACTACCTATGAGATGAGAGTAAATGATGATATACCACCATATAAGGAAGCAACATTCAAGACATAAATGAATCCAAAGAATAAGTTTTAACGTAAGAAACTCAAGGAGGATGACATATCTGATATTGATGAAGATGAACTAATTTTTTTATTTACAAAGAAATTGAAAAGAGGGTTAGGCAAGTATAAGGGTAAACTACCCTTCAAATGCTTCAATTATGGAGAGGTAGGACATTTTGCTAATAAATGCCTTCATAAGCATAATAAGAATTATTATTGGTTATTGTTACACATGTAATCAGTTTGGGCATATAGTTAGAGAATGTAAGAGACCTGTTAGAAATGAGTTTGCATGGAACTATGATGGGGGTCATCAGTCAAAAGGTGAGCCTTCTTCAAAAAGAGTAGTTTGTTCAATTGTTAAAATAATAGACATATTTAAAGATTTTATTCTAATTAGGAAAGGTAGGATAATTTTCTTGAAAAATGTATAGTGTGTTTTAACTATCAAGAGAGAGGTCACATTGCTAGATTCTACAATTAAATGCCTATAAGACAAAATTGATTTAATCAAGATCCTAGATTTCAAGAAAGAAGGAAATTTAACTCATGAAAACCAAAGGTGGTAAGTGTGAGTCATGATGAGTCTGCAAGACTAAGTAATCTATTTGTTATGGTGAAAAATGCTATAGAATTTGAAGAGTTCCAAGGGCTCTCATTATTTTCTCATGTTGTAAATGAAGAGATCAAGCTCAAAGAGAAGACCAAGGTGTTGGTTGAGGCTAGTTTTGAGGTGTGTATGGATTTAAGTGAACATCTTATTATTGTTGATCAAGTTTCATGCAAAGAACATTAGTTTTCAATACCTAGTGATGAGGTTATAAACTACAAGGAAGATTCTTCAACTAAAAAGGTATGTCATGAATCTATGTTATCCCCATGTGTTGTTAATATAGTCTTAGAAGAGAAGGAGAATGTTGTAGTGGATGAGCAAGTTGTTTCTCTTAAGCCTAAGAAGAAGAAGAAGAACTAACAATATCATATGAACAAGGAAGAGAAGGAATATGAGGAGTTATGGGTAACTCATGGTTTCACATTATTCTAAGAAAACATGTGAAGCAGGGTGTCTCTCCTTAGGCTTCTTAAGAGACATATTTTTTATGGAGAAGCAAGTATGTGTGCTCAAGGTGTATTCAAGGACTTTGGTCCTAACATTGGAGTAGTCTATAGGGTCAAATTGAAGGTTTCTTAGTGGCAAATGAGGATTTAAGAGTTTGCATAGAAAGGTCTGTTGACCTTATTATACCATGTTTCAATTGGTTTTGTGGTCTAAAGTTATGTTGAAGTTAAATTGGAGATTTTTTAGTGCTCTCAGTTTTCTCAATTTTAGCTTAAGGGAAAGCAAGCCTAAAATGGGTTATAGGATGTATGGGTTCCAAAAATTATGAAGGATAAAATCTTATTCCATATGTAGGTGGTGGTTGTCTCTAGGTGTGAAAGAAGTTTTCAAAGGTGGGTGTTGACTAAAAGGAGGTTTGTTGACCTTATTTATTTTAAGATTCTAGAGTTTTAGGCTATGCTAGATAAATGGTTTAAATTATGAGTTGAGGTATGAGGCTTATTAATAGGTTTAATTGTCTACATGGGTTTTCAAATAAATATTCATAAAGATTTTAAGGTTTGTGTCTTTCAAATTATTCAAGTTTTTGTCAAAATGGAGGCCTAATGGGCTAGTAGGTTTGTGAAGGAAATATGTCACAGAGGATGATTTAGGTGATGAAAATTGATATGCTTGAGGGGGAATATGATAGTTATCCATATATGAAATTTTATATCTTGAAGGTGTGTCTAATAAAAAATTTGGGCTCTTCAAGTTCTAGGTAGGGATATAAGGAGTCTAGACAAGCCTAATGTGAAGACTTAATGTTTTTGCTTAGTTTTTACAAAAGAATAAGGCATGATTTTTTCAAGGTGATTTTTCATATTGTTTTATATCATGTTTCTTATTTGGTTAATGGCATAAATTTCTATTGGTGGTCCTTGATTTAGCTTGAGAGAGAAGGCTAGTAAGCCTGTGTGGTGGTTCTTCAGTGTTGAGATCTGAAGATTCTCAAGAAGTGCAATGGCTCAGATATCTTAGGGATATTCCTTCTTAGATTTTTTTAGTGAGTTTCATTAGAATTTAGTTCTTTTATGTGTTCTTTATTCATTTTTTTAATGCTTGGTTGAAGAGAGTGTTACATGCAGTAAGAGGAAGTTGTCAAGGTAAAGAAGAGGTAGGCTCAAGATAAGGGGTAGTTTGTATCATCTTTATAAGGTGTTAATTTCTTATTGGTGGTATTTTTATATATTTAAGATCCGTTTGTGCCCACTTTTTCATTGTGTCAAAGGGGGAGAAGGTTCCTATTATGAGAGTGTTTGAAGAGAGAGAAGGAAGGTGAGTTGTATGATGGTTGTTGACATCAATGACAAAGGGGGATATTTTTGGAGAGTTTTCAATGATGTGATGGATGTGTCTAGGTGAGTGGATGAATTTTATTGATATTCTAAGTTTTAATCACAAAGTGTGTAGTGTGTTTGTCCTTGTATGCTTGAAGCAAGATTGGTTGATCTTCAATTTTGGCATGATTAGGGATGGGTGTAAAGTATTGACCATATGTGAGGGGTATTATCATAGGTCAAAGATGATTGGAGAGATTGTGTAAGTGCATGGTATTTATATAGTTCTTCACTATGTTCATCTAGCATAGCTAGTTTTATGATATAAAATTTGAGTAGTTAATTTATTGATGTCACCATTACCACATATGGATGAGTCAGGGGGAGTTGGTCATATGGGTGTGATCAAATTATTTTAAATTTTATATGTTATAAGTTTTAGGTCATGAGGTTGTGTATAGAAAAATATATCAGGGTGCAAATTTGGCATCTTATATAGAAGTTCACTAAGTTTCTATACTTAGCCAGATCGTCACTGCATGTCATACAGATATGTATGAACCAATAAGTTTATGCATTCATTTAGGGATGAAGAAAGTCAATAATGGTCAAATTTTTACATGGAGATGTTTTATATAGTTAAAAGAAGATGAACTAAAAATTTAGATTCTTGAAGTGATTTATAGCTCAAGTTAAAATGTTTCAAAGTTGCTCTAGCATATTGTGATGGACCAGAGATCATCAAGTTTAATCACATTGAAGTCTAAGGTCATTGGTCTAGAAGATCCAATGGTGAGTGCTTAATCATAAATATTGATATCAATGGTGTATAAAAATTCAACATGTTAAAGGTTAAAAATGCTGGTGACAAGTGTCACAATCTCATTAACCTGATAGAAGATCAACAGTGAGTGGTGGTTCATACTTATAAAGATCAATGATGTGGGATAAGTCAAAGCACGCATGATTGTTACGTAGCACAAGCACATAGATTGATATCAAAGCATTAAAAATTCATACAAGGGTTTAAAGTGTTTTAATCATGGAATTTTTGATTAAGATCTAATGGTGAACATTGCAAGTTAAATACCTAGTTGATCCAAGGAGATCGATAGTGCATATCTAGTCAATATTACAAGGTTGCACGAGATGAGGTCAACATGTTAGATGTTTAACATTTTATCATATTTAAGTATTAGGATACTCTAAAATATATATGTGGTGTTTATTTGATCAAATATATGAGGACATGAGATGATGGAAAAGTGGTAAAAGTTTAATAGTTGCTTAGTGACCATTGGAATTCAAATATTTAAATTTGTGAGGGAAGACCAATCTGTAGTTTTTATGCTATAACTTTTGATATATGCATAGTTTTACCATGGCGTAAAAATAAAATTTATATAGGACTTCATGGTGAATCCATATAACCTAATTATAAGTTCTAATTATTTGTACAATTAAATATATGGAACTCTAAATTTAACTATGTATGTGTTCATACTTTGCAAGTAACTTAAGAAGGGTAATTGAGTTGTTCTTGATGGTATTTTGATGTTTTAAGATGAAATACATGTTAGATCATGTTTTATAATCCATGAGGGCCATCTATGTGTATTATGGAGGTTTGACCAATCTAGATTCTATATTTTCAAAGGATTATAAGTTAATTGTGTGTTCATTATTGATGATTGTATGTATAGAATGATGTTTGAGCTAATTGTGATGTAGCAAAAGGGTGATTTGATGGATGTTGTCACTTAAGGAGGACCTATAGGTTATGTGGCATGGGTCTATGTATGTGAAAGTGTTATTTTGTTCTTCATTTTCTCATATAAATGTCAAAGAGATAGATGGGTCTTCATGAGACCTATAAGCACTAATGAGGCCTAATTAAAAGGCATAGCTACTTAATTGTGAACAATGGAAGTTATGGATGAATTGTGAAGATGTAATTGATCTATAAAAATTTGTAAGGTTTAATGCAATTCTAAATTCCAACCAAGAAGATAATAATTGTGAAGGCTCTATAAATGGTGAAATTAAAGATGATTTCTAGATGTGAGTGACCTAAGAGAAGAAGTGTGTGTGAGAGTTGTGAAGCCAAGGAAGGGGTGTGTGCCCAGGGGATGGATTTTAGGGTAGATAATGTTTATGATTGCGTGTATGACCTATAGGTCATATTTATGATTTCATAAATAGTGCTCATATAGGTTTGAAGATTGAGGAAGAGTGAAGAGGTCTAGAGTGATCAAAAAGGATGTTTTGTATGCCTTGAGTGTGAGTGAAAGATAGATGATGTCTATGTAAGCTTGGTGGTTGATTTGAGAGGCAAATTAGATTATGTATTATGTTTATGGCCATTTATTCATATTTTTTAGGCTGTGATAGAGTAGTTGTTAAGAAGTCTAGAGTGATACAAAAGGTGATTTTGGATGTTTGTGAGTGTGCAAAAAATTAAAGGGGGCTTATATACATTGTATCTCCATCATATTAGTAGGAAATCAGTGTTCAAGAGATGTTCATATCATAGGCATTAGGAGGGTGCTCAATATATATATTATAAGGACTTGACCATCCTAGGGTTAGGTGTTCCTTATGGAATAAGTGTTTCACTAAATTTTAGTCAAAAGGACTTGACCATCCTAAGGATAGGTGCTCCTTATGGAATAGGTGTTTCACTAAATTTTGGTTAGAAGGACTTGACCATTTCTCATTTTTATAATACCTTATAAGATAAGTAGTCCACATGTTTTTAGGCTTAAGAGTTGGTTTATTCCCCAAGAGGGTTTCCCATATAGATCTTGTGTTGTGTGTATGATCTTGCATTATCTATTGTTCATTGTTATGAATGACTTGTATATTCTATGAATTCTTGTGGTGATTAAGTAAGGGTTTAAAAATTGAATTGGATTGTTTGCCACAATGGATTCACCCCCCTCTCTATTGTTTATACCTCTAACACCTTTGTATTCTTCAAGTCCTCAATTATTTTGTATCCTACTTTGATTTGTTCTTCCTTATTTAGAGTTTAATCATTGGAGGTGGATTGTTATCAACCATTGGATTCATGGTAATAGTCATATTCTATGGAGGAATAGACATAGTGAAGGGATTCTTGTTCTTCAAGTTATAATTGCTTCTATATAACTACTGTAAATCATGTATCTCATCTAATTTTTCCTTTGGTACATTTTCATATTCACTTGGGAAAGGAAACTCATGAGTTTTAAATACCATAGTGGTGCTTGAGTAACTAATATCATGGGGGAATTTTGGTGGATTATTCATTACATCTTGCCTAATCATCTCTCTCTAGAATATTTCAAATGTTGCCCATAACTTACCACAATCAAGCTCACCATGTTTTAATGTGTTATGAACCCTAAACCAATTGGATAGAGTTTTCTTCACTATGTTGATATGTGAAAAATTATTGGATTGCTATTGTTCCAAATTATTTTTAGGCTTGTCGAAATGCCTATTATATCTTTGAAATATAAAATTTAGATTGTATTTTAGACTAGTACCATTTGTTATCTTCATCTACAAACCTAAGAAGTCATTATTTAGCTATTGAACCTTCCTCTATATAAAATATAATTCCACTTTGGTAAAAACCACACCCTAAAAAATATGGTATTAGATGGGAGAGATTTTTGACTCTATTGCTGACCATTCATTTGTTTAGGGTTGTTCAAAAATACATAATTTTGATTTAGTGTATGTTGAGTCATAGGTGGTGGTGCATACAATTAATTTTGGTTGAATGTCAAAAAAATATGTTTCACATGAGGCATTGGATTCAAAGCTGGAAAACTAGCATTGAAATTAGGAGTACCTAATATCTAAGGATTTAGCTTCCTATCAATGTTGATCACTTCTTCATAAGTTAGTGAAAAAATGTTAGTAGTAATAGTTCTTTGCATAAATATTATATTAATTAGGTCCAAGGAATTCTTGTACATTTCAAGTGACAGTGTTGTTTGTGGTTTATATGCATCATTTATCTAATTGTGCATCTTTTGAAACCTTGCATTAAAAACATGTATTGGATAATTACACTCTCTCTCTCTTCATACTAGAAAAAATTTGATACACCACACTTAAACTGGTAACATGTCTGAGTTGGGAAATAAAATTAATTTGACATGAGTTCCATGAAGTAATCGAATTGTCTTAAAATTTTAGGAACCAATTATAAGCAACATCTTGCAATGAGAATGGCAAAAGCTTGCATGTAATATATTCATCAGTAACATTCATCAATCTTAAATTAGATTTGAAATACTTCATATGTTCCTCTATAATTCCTCCTCTTAAAGGGGAAAAATAAGGTAGATGCTTCTCTAGATTCCTTAGTAAATCATGCATAACTTTTAGGATTGCAATGGTAGATCTAACTAACCAAGGCTTAGCCATATGATGATTAATGAGCTAGAATTTTATTATTAGGGAAGCTATCTTGACCTAGGGTATGGTGGGAATAATTGGTAAAAATATACACCTTCTATAAATCAATAAAAGTGAAACCAAAAGACTAGTTTTAGATCTAGACCTAGTTTCTCTCTTGGGTGTCTCTAGTGTAACTCACACATAAGGGACAAACTTTTCTAGGTAAAAATACACAATGGTTATGGCCTTCTTCCTAACACTAATATTTTTATTGATTTGGGTTTTATGCACACCACAAACTTAATGAGGTAACCTCTATTGTTTTAAGATCTCAATGGAGCTAAACTCCACTCTAGGGCACAATTTGTAGGTATGGGCTAAACAATCAGGTTTTGAATTAGTAGGTTGAGTAGAAGGTTATTAACTAGGTGTGAATGGATGAGTGAAACCTCATAGAAAGTTAAAACCTAGTTTATTTTTATGGATGTAAACTATGATAAAGTGGGTAGATCTCAAAAAAACTCCAAAAAAGAGAAAGGTAGGGAAGAGAAGAAGGCTTTGTGATTTCAAAAGGGATTACTTTCAGGTTGGTCTCCTTGTGGATAAGTATCTTAATAAAAATGATTGAAACCAGTATCTATTCCACACACACATGAAAACACATTAGGGTAGTATGGGTAAGAATTGACATAATAAACTCTAAGGTCTTAACTAAAGGTTGATTCCATTTATAGTAGCTATTTCACACTCTTATTGAGAAGATTATAGATCAAATCAGAGAGGTATCTAATGTAGTTTTTGCTCACACTTAGAAGTTTATATCAAGGAAAACACTTCTACACATTTAGAGAATTGAAATAGTCAGCCTAATTACATATAATCAATGATATTTGTTAATCATCTAATAGCTATTACACATATTCAATCAAAATTAACTAGTAATAGCAACAAGGAATTCTTGGTAACTTTTGCACACTCTAAATTATTGAATCAAATAACCAAGAAAGTAAACATATTTAATTAAAAATAATTGGAATGGAAAAATACATCAACACAGTTATGTGACAATCAAAACACTTCTTCCTATATTGATAAAATCTTCCAACCCTTAAAAATGAGATGATTAAAAGTATAAATATATTTTAGGAGGTCTCACCTCATCCTCCAAGTCTATACAAAAGTTAAAAATTACATGCTAATGATAATTAAAATGAGGTTTCTAGTTAAAGTAAGTTCTAAATGTATGTCTAAACTTAGTCAAAATTGAGTCTTTTAAAATTAGACTCACTCTTACAAATCCATGCAATGTGTGCATGTTTAAAAAATTATTCAATAAACTATTATGTGCCTTAGTTACATTATGAATTTACATGCAAAATACATATAAAAATAATTGAATGAACTAAGATTTACTAGTCAATGGGACCTACATGGTTGAACCAATAACCATTATAGGGACTATTATGAAAGGCATAGTTGAACTAGAAGACCCAGTCATAGCTTGCTTCTTCACTTCCAATTCTTGGTAGTGTTTGTTATGTTGTAACCTTATAACATCCATGTTCAAAAGAGAGGGTATGTCTACCCTGGTAACCTATGCTAGTGATCATGTATGTTCCATCTTGGTGTCTCTGAATTCCACCTAAAATATCTCAACCTCTATGACCTTATTCATGGTAAATCCTAGTTCTTATTCATTTTTTTAATGTACATCCCTAGAGACTTTTTTAAATTGGTTGATGCCTGATAGAGTAACTAATCAAAACTAGCCCTACTTATTAATTTTCTTAAAGAATCAAGGGCCTAGGAAATTTTCAACTTGTCGAAAAATTTTAAGACTTGTTTTTCATGCTCTATTAATTTAAGAATCAAGGTTTTCATACTTGATCCCTGATATCTAACTTATGATGTCCTAATGACCACCATATTGAGAGCATTAGATGCTTCCAATGGTGTCATTAAATGAATATGGTTGTAAGCCTTTTTGGTTGTGTATAATACAAGGAATTCAAATTATTTTCATCTTCTTTGTAAGAATTAAATAATTAAATAATTTCAACTATGTGATGGCATAATTCAACCCTCATTGAACCAATAGTCACCAAAAAAATATAAATCCTAAGAATATAGTTTTGTACATCACCTTCAATCTACCTAAGAATATGAATAATTTGTTGTTATTCTCTTACCTACTATAGCTCTTATTGTAGCTCTTACCTAGCATGATTTGTGCCCTCATGATGTTCTAATAGTGCCTCTGTATTTGCCTATAGATAGGCTTTAAAATCCTCATTATATGGAGATTTCCCAAGTCTCCTAGTCTATCTCTTTGATAGTGATAACACATCATGCCTTTCCTCCAAGACCTAGACTCTGACAGAGTCATATTATATCTTCCTCTTCCTAACCCTTTGAATGGTAGCCATTGATTTTTCAAAAATGAAGATTACAGTGGGGAAATTTGTTATTTTTAGATTGGTTATTTAGGAAGCTTGGGATTCATGGTATATATCCCATTATGGGATTACCATCTATGTGGCATCTACTAACTGAGTGTCCTTAGTATTGATCATTTTTAAAACATCCCGTGAAGATTACATCAGTACCTCTACATATAATGGGTCTAGTAATGATGGCTAGATGATCTTAAACCACTATACATTTATGAACTAAGAGATTGGATGAACAATAGAAGTAGGATTCTTCTTATTATATTTGGAATAGTGAATAATAGAAGTAACTTGATTTGTAACAGATGAAGGCATGGTCAATCCCAATTGAGTTGAAGATACATGCAATTGAGCACTAGTAAGGGATCCCCTAGTCTTCTTAAAATGTACCTTATTGGACTTAGGGTGAGTAGGGGTAACTATGAATGAATTAATAGTAGGGGAGTTAAAAATAATAGAGGCAGTGGAAATAGTAAGAGCCAAAGAAACACTCTCAATAATAGAAGCAATAGGACTTAAAAGAACAATATGAACACTAGAAGAATGAGAATTGAAGAGTCAAAAGTATAATTAGGAATAATATAATCCATTAAAATTAAAAAAATAGGAGAGATAGTATAAAACATAGTGATTGAATAAATAATAAGAATAGTTGGAGTAGGGGCAATAGTAACTATAGGAGCAGCAGAAGCCATAAGAACTGAGGTAGTTACAAGAGTTGTCCTCACCTAACTTAGCTAACTCCATTGGTATTTTCCATTTTAATTCTTGAATATTTAATACTTTTGCCTTTTTTAATTCTCATCCTTAGGCTCAATCCATTCTTGTATTGGTGTTTCAACAACTAGATCCATAGGGTCCCTAAGAACTCTAGGCTTCCTCTTGTAGCAAATTGTTGATTTTTCAACCAAGGGAGGAGCCTGCTAAGTGGAAGTGGGTATGAAATCCACACTTGTATTAGTTTAAACCAAGGATTAAATAAGGAGGAGAGAATCTTTGGAATCAAAAGAATCAATGCAAATTGGTTCCTCAACTCTCCCTAAATAACTTGTAATAGCAGTAATTTCCTCCTCCTCTTGCTCTAACTTAACAGTTGTCATTATAATTGGTGGTGTAGCTTGGGATGGCCCTTCTTATAATGAAATAAAAACAACTAAAACTTATTCCACACCATGTTCTTACATTATAATTGTCATCACAATGGGTGGTGTCTAAGATATACTTTATTGTGAGGAAGTTGACACCAAAGGGGCCTCCTCTAAACCCTACTCCTACATCATGGTTATCATCATAGTGGTTAGTATTCTAGAGGAGGTTCCTTGGTCTAGTGGTTGTTTATAATTATAAGAGGTCCAATAATCATAGTTTCCCATCCATTAAGAGGTGGGAACCTAGTCTATGCCTTTGTAATTATTATGGATGGATCCCCTTGTATAACTCTTAAAATCTCCTCTATTATTCCAATTGATTTTGCTCTCTCTAAAATATTAGCATCATCTTTTGCATTTGAAAATATGAAATCATTTTCATATGCTTCAAGTTGGTATGGGATGTTTAAACCTTGGATGTGATTTTTAATTAGGTCATGAGGATCCCAATCCCTATGTGACAAAGTCATCAAAAAATAGTATTCCCTAGCTTTACTGAAATCTCAAAAATAATTTTTGTTAGTGTAACATATCCAACCAATAATCAAATAAGATCCATAAAACACTCCCTTATTCTTCTTTAAAACCTCATCAACACTCCATCATAGCTAGTAATAAATCCCCTATTTATCTAGTTTATCAAGGACATACTTTGGGAGATGCAAAGGGGCAACCTTATTCCCTATCACCATGATAACTATATAATCTGAATAGAGCCAATAACTCCCCCTTAACCATAGTATTTTGATAGTGATTTTTGATAATCTGAGTAAGGGTTCCTCATGAATTTCCTTCCAATTTTAAGGATAAACATTCTTAATAATTTTGATTATATTATTTGTATATGCATAGATGTGGAGGAAGGAAAAGAAGTCGCATACCTAAATTTTAATGCAATCTAGGGTTGGGGTCTAGAGATGTCCATTATGCACATAGAAAGTGCACATGACTACATCCAACATATATAACATCATATATAAATGGTCATGTATGGGCCTATTATCCTTATTAAACATGTTTTCATGTAGTCTTTCACTATTTATCTTTCCCATGGTGAAGGTCAGCTCTAAGCTCATAATTAAATCTAATAATGGCACCCATTCTAGCTATATGAAGTGGATTTTTGGGTGACTAAATAACTTGTTCAATAAAGTAATCCAAATAAATGCTCCCATCCAAAATTTGGTGATAGGTGTTGTTTTCTCCAATTTGCTCTTTCTCACAAGACACCCATGAGACTGGGAATTCCTTAAAAAGGGGAACATGGGGATAACAATGGAATTTTTTCCTCTATTTTACGACTAATATGGGATCATCCTATGGCATGGTTATAAGTATTAGAATTCATAAATGGAATATGTGTGAATAGTCTCCAAGATATGCATTATCACCACTGAAGGTTCAATCTAATGTTCTTCACATAGGTTAAATATTGTCATGAAGACTTGATTATTGAGCTTATTATTTCTAAACACAAGGGAAAAGAGTATTTCAATTTAGAAAAATAAACACAAAAGAGAGGGAAGGGTAAGGCAGATAAGGGAATCCTCTAGGTTTAAAATGAACTCAATATGATGGTCATTGAACCAAGTGATTATGACACAACTATAACACTATAGACTAAGTTTCACTAGAGTTATACCTCCAATAACATATAGTGGGGAGAGTCTGAGGGAACTAGGAGTATGTCTTAAATGTGAGTTCTCACTAATGATGAGTACTAGAGGTTTATTATCAAAAACACATAAATTTCATACAAGAATTTGTAACTAGGCCCATAAATTATCAGTACTACCAAAGGGGAAATGAAATAACTCACATAAAGATTAATAATATCTAAGCACATCATAACCACAACATACATAGAGAAGAAAAGTGTTAACCCAATTAACCTAGCATTGATTATCATTTAAACATGGAGATGAAATAAAATTGAAACACAAAAGATACCCTCTTGTAGAAAATATATTGCATGTAGATGGCCTTGTGGAGGATGTCTCCCAATAGGTCAGTATAAGGAAATGCCTCTAATTTGGTTACGGCTCTATGAAGTCCATATTTCTTATAAGACCTAAGGGTGTCCACATACTCAGCCTGTTGGTCATTATATTTGTTAAAATCCCTGGGGACCTACTCAATTACTTTAAATATATTATTTTAGTGCTTATACTTAGTTAAATCAATAGGGAAGGTAGTGTCCGAGTACTCAGGTTTGGATTTTAGGTTTGAGGATGTAACAGCCATTGGATTAGGATGGAGGGGTATTTATGAAGCTTTGAATGTAAAAGTCATGGGATATAGGGGCTCTACAAAAAATTTAAATCAAGGAGTTAGATATTTATTCAAAGTTAGCAAGAGTGACTGTTAAAAGGATTCCTTCAAGCTTTATAAGTGCATGCATGCATCCCACTATATTAATGGCATTTAGTGGCTCACACTACTATGAATTTGAGTTCATGGCTAGATTTTATCCTTTTATTTATAAACCCATAATTGAATTCAGAACCCATGATCCTCTATCACCAATTGGATATAGAAATGGTGATGGGATGTTTTAAAACTATCCAATCAGTTTTAGGTTCCCATTTTGTTAATGTCTAACATGTGGTAGGCACATGATCACATCTCTTATAAGCTTTTCAGCTAACTCTTACTTTTTCACATATGTCATCTACTCATTAGTCTTACCATTAATGGTTGGCACTTAGGCATAGCTCCATACCCTATATCATTCCCCTAGGCTAGGTGATATGTCACCTAGGACACATGATATGTCCTGATTGGTTCTCTAGTTGCATCCATACTTCATTTTAAGCTTCTCAAAGTATTAAGTGTAAAATATTTCACCCATATACTAGGCAACATGATACCTTCTCATTTGGTAGGGATCTCCTAGCCTCTAACATCTCCTACAAGTCTAAGGGACTGGATGCTCTGACACCTAATGATGTGGCACCTTCCCATTTTTCTAGGCTCTCCTAGGATATAATATATCTAATAGGTCCAAGGGACTAGCCACTCTGACTCATGGAAACATAGTGCCTTCCCATTTGGTTGGATTCTCCCAAGCTTTGACATCCTTGGCAGGTCTAGGGGATGGGTCATTCTAACATATGGAAATATGGTGCCTTTCCATTCAGTCAAGCTCTCCTAAGCTCTAACATCTCTGATAGTTATATGAGGTTGGTCACTATAAATCATGGTGATGTGGTTCTTTCCTGTTTAACTAAGCTCTCCTAGGATTTGACATCTCTAATAGGTTTAGGGGACTAGCTGCTCTAATTCATGGTGATGTGGCATCTTCCCATTCTACTAGGCTCTAACATATATGACCAATCTATGGGATTGGCTAATCTAACCTATGGAAATGTGGTACCTTCCCATTCATTTAGGCTCTCTTAGGCCCTAACATCTCTGATAAGTCTAAGGGATTGGATACTCTGACATGTGCTGATGTGGTTTTTTCCCATTCAATTAGGCTCTCCCAAGTTTTGATATCTCTGACAATTTTGGGGGACTGGTCAGTATAAATCATGGTGACATGGTGATTTTCCATTTTTCTAGTTTTTGATATCTATGATATGTCTAAATTACTAGATATTTTAACACATGGAAACCTAGAGCCTTCCCATTTAGTTAGGCTCTTCCATGCTCTAACATCTCTGATAGGTCTAGGGACTAGCCTCTCTGACTCATAGTGATGTGGTGCCTTCCCATTCAACTAAGCTTTGTAAAATTCATAAAAAAAACTAAGAAAAATAAAAGTAGTGTGATACATTAAAAATTACTTGCCAGATATAGTGATATAAATTTTCTATAGAGGGACATAAACTTGTTTCTCTAAGAATGGAACTAGACTCTAGGAGATTTAAGTGAAAATCAACCTACAACATTAGCACCATGATTTATAAAAAGAATAGACACTCCTTATTTTTAAATATAAATCAAAATAGGCCTATTACTACTTAGGGGAATCAAGGTGATGCATATTCTAAAGATTTGAGTAGGCATTGGTGACAAAAACAAGAGAAAGGACCCTAAAGCTCTAGTTCATGAGATTTTTAGAGGGGTCCCCCTTTTCAAATAAAAAAGGGCATGTTAGCCACAAAAATGGTGACTTTCATAGGGAAAGTGATGAGTACTTAGAACTTGGTCATTTTATTCTTATTTCCTTATATAAAACAATAATTGTATATGGGGTCTTTATTGTCCATAAAAAATATGAGGCACTAAAGTCTCACAATAGCAAGTAGCATACTAAGCTTCCACCCTATAGACAGCCACCAGCATGTGTGAGAAGTGATTTTCATTTCCAATTTATTCTTGCTATATATTTGAGTAATTAAGGTTGGACTAATTATCGTTCTTCCTCTAGGGCATTTTTGTCTTGATGGATTGGGGGGATGGCTAAGATATTACTCTACTTACAAATAGGCATCCATAACCCTAACAGAGATGGATCTGGTCCCATTCATGGCCTTGTTCCACTACCATCTAGGGAAAAAAGTTTATGGTGGAGATTGCATGTATAGGCCTTTCGAGGTAGACTTAGAATTTAGATTTTGAATGTTTTCTTTATTCTTTTCTAATCTTCCCAAAAAAATATCATTATTTATTATCCTTATCTATTGATGGTTTGGGACCAATCCAAGGGTAAATGAAAAAAAGGGAGAAGTTTTGAATAGCCAGCTAGTCCTTGATCAACATAAATAATCTAGTGTCTTATTGAGTCATTATTTTAAGTGTAGCTTGGTGTCTCTATTGGGGTGTAGGATATTCTAAAATCCACCTAATTTTATTAAAATCATTAGACTCTCAGATTTGGGATGTAAAAAAATTCCATTACTATCTTAGAATTTCTTATATCAAAGGCTTCAACTTAGGTCCCCCTACTTTTCAACAATCCTCTTGGGTTTTAGACACCACCTAAAGAAAATACTGATAAGTGCCAAGCATTAGAAGAAAAATGTAGAATAAATAAGTGTCCAAAGGTCAAAACACAAAAGAAATAAAATCACATTGTAAAAACAAACACATGATAAAATCAAACACAACTAAAGAAAATATATCTAATATATACATTACCACCTTTGCTTAGGCTACTCAAAAATGACATTGGAGGGGATAGTTGAGAAATAATACTTCAAGAACTACCCATTTACTAGAAGTGGTAAGTCATTTCCCCTTAATATCCTAGAGATAAAATGTATTATGGCCTAATATTTTGGCTATTTGGTATGGGTCTATCTAAAAGGGATCAAATATTTAATGTTGGCATTTATTTTCATGGGCCTTATCTCACATTAGGATCAAGTCAGAGAATTTTAAGGTCTTGATTTTTTCCCTCATATCAAAGCACCTCTTGATTGTGTCTTGATTTTTATTAAATATAAATAGAGATTCATCCTAGGCTTCTTCTAATTGAGTCAGATCCATGAGTCCAGAATTCACTTTGTCATTCAATTCCATGAATTTTTTTATGAAATTATAAGTTGGCATCTTGAGAGTGACCAACATGATTAGATCCAATCCATAGACTATAAATAAAGGAGAGCTTTTGAGGGCTTGTTTATACCTAGTACAGTCTACCCATAAGGTAAGCTTTAGTAATGAGTACCATTCCAAGGACTTCTCTCTAGATATTTTTTTGTGGCATTGATTATGTTTTTATTAGTGTATTTTGCCAATTCTTTCCCTTTTGGATAGTGATTAAATGAGAACTTTAGCATGATTCCATTATCATATGCCCATTATATAAATTTTATTGATTTAAAGGTGGGTCCATTATCTCATAATAAATAAATGGGGACCCTAAAATGAGTGAATGTGGGATTATACAGGAACTTGATGTCTTTAGTAGTGGTTTTTTTTTTGGTTGCAACTGTCTTGAACCATCTAGTGTAATAGTTTATGCCTATAAGGACAAATTTATGACCGATTGATGAATTGGGGTTTATCAACCCTACAAAATCTATTACCCATTTTATAAATATCATAGACTCTATAATAGGTTGTAGTGGCATTGCAACATGCATCTATATTTTATCAAATGTTTAACATTGGTGGTAGAAATAAACATGTGCATGAAATCTATGAATGGTGTGGTCCAATAGTATCCTACTCAAAGAACCTTGTGAGCCATAGTGTTTATCATGGGATGGTTGGTTCCTATTTTTTCATGTAAACTTGCCATTATCTCTTTGAATTCTTCATATGATGCACACTAGAGGTATATTCTTTCATGGTTTATTCTAAAGAGAACTCCCTTATTTAGTATATAGTGTGTAGCCTTAAAATGGAGGGATATTATTTACGTGTGGTTGAGTCCTAGAGGTGCATTTTCAGATACTATAAAGTATATGACCTAGGTGTACCAATCTAGTTGTAGTACCCTCTATTGGTCCACCTGGTGTACCATGATTTTTAGGTCTATCTCTATGATTAGCTAAGTAATATCTTGTCCTCTAATTAGTATGTCTAGTTTGATTTTGAAGTCATATTCTTATAATTTATCATCCATCAACCTCTCCTTTTATCTAGCTCATTTTGCCCTAGGATTTTCTTTATAGTTGGGTCTAGGATAGTGGTATGTACTTTATTTTGGAGGATTTAATTCTTGAATTTCTTCACTTCCTTGACCAAGATTTAGGCATCCTTGTCTAGGTTAGAATACCTAAGTACAACATCCTTAAGATTAGTAATCATAAAATCTATGGGGTGTTCTCCTTATAACCTTTGGGTGAGGCAAGTGACAATACTCCACTCTAAAGTGAAAGGTTAGACATATAAGTCCTGCATATAGTCTAGGATGATGAGAACCAAGGATTGCATGATTGCATATTTAATATCCTAGAAATCTTTCCTTGATTATGTATGCCACTCCACTTTAGCTTTATGTTTCAACATTACATTTAAGGGCTTCACTATTTTGACAAATCCAAAAATAAACTTATGCACAAAGTTGATTTTCTCAAATAAATATTTTAGTTCCTTATTTTTTTTAGATAAAGGTAGTTTAGAAATTACATAGACCCTTTTGATTTCAATAGTAATACCTTATTTTGTGACAATGTGACCAAGAATATTACCTTCAATGACACTAAACATGCTCTTTTTCAGGTTTAAGTAGATTCCATACCTTTTACATATTTTAAATACCCTTTTTGAGTGGTGCACATGATCTAACCTATATTTTGAAAACACATTCAAATAATCCATATATATTATTATGTACTTACCTATCAGGCCCTCAAAAGTGAAGTCTCTTGCCCTTTAAAAAGTGGCACTAGTGTTGATTAACCCAAAAGGCATTTTATTATAAGAGAATATGCCCTACTTGGTGATGAAATTACTCTTAGTTATATCTTCAGGGTTGACTAAGACTTGATTGTAGCCTGAGAAGCACTTAAGAAGGACATCATTTGAAACATGCTCACCATTTAGATCACCTCATCTAGTGAGAACAATGGGTGGTTATCTTTATTTGAGGCCCAATTCAAATTATGGAAGTCTACGTAGAGGTAGATTTTTCCATTATTATTTGCATTAGGACTAAGTTAGCCATCTAGGTGGAGTGGTGAATAAGGAATATTATCCTTAAAGAGAGTAACTTATAGACTTACTTTTGAATCAAAGGCTTGAGGATTGGATTTACTAGTCTCTACCTTTGCCTGAAGGGTTTTTGGTTGGGTTTTAATGGGATAATATGATTAATCATTCTCAAGTCAAAGACCTTAAGATCTCCATAAGCCCAATAAATCACATCCTTGTATCTCAGTAGTAACATCTATAATTTTTCCAATTCATGGTCCATCCAATTTGGACCCACATTAATTATTTAAAGATTCTCTATAGGGCCAAAATTAATGATGTGACACTTTTTGTCTTTAAAGTTAGGTTTTTTAGCCTTAAAGGTTGGGTATAATGCATCAAACACTATTTTTAATGAAATAATCCCCTTTGAGATCTAGTTTTCATGAATATTTAGGATCCCATCCTTATCCAACTCATTCCCAGGGTTGTCTCTATCTTTTTCATTTATGAATTGGGCCTCAAATATCCCCTTATTACCAAGGAACTAGATGATTTATTGGTCATCTTTAAAGACCTAAAAGTTATTCATGTTATCCAAGATATAAAGATAGGGTATGAGTTATATAGAAAACTCTTATAACTTTGTGTCATCTAGAGGGGTTAGGTTTGCCATCGCATATGCTAATGAGTCTGTTACTTGATTTTCCTCGCAAGGAATAACAATGATATTGAATGTGTTAAATATTTCAATTAGGTCCTAAACTCTATGATTATACCTTATAAGGTATGAAATTTTGCATTGAAATTTATTTTTTATCTAGTTGACCACCATTTCAAAGTCACTGAATAATCTTAGTTCATTTACCTCATGTTTCAATGTAAATTATAATCCTAGGATTAAAGATTTGTACTCTATTAGGTTATTCATGTAAGGAAATTGTAACCTATATGATGTTAAATGTATCCTCTCTAAGGGGTCTATAATTAAAGCACCAACTCTAATACCTTGTTTGGAGTATGTTCTCTCTATATAAAGAGATAATAGCCAAGTAGATGTGGGTTATGATTGGTTTAGTTTTTTGGAGGTTTGGTGCTTAGCATGTAGATGCCTAGTCTAAGGAAACTAAGTTTGTCATCTCATTAATGGTTTTATATTTAGTGATCATATGCTTCAAGTGTGGTTCCCTATCTACTATTATTTGGTTGGTTACTCCTCTCCATGGAAACCACATATGGGATAAATCTATTGGCATATGCCTATTTAAGGCTTTAGGATTGGGCTTCTAAGATATCAAACACTTGAATGTTTATAAAGTGTTGAATCCTAGTCTCAAATTTTGAATGGATATGGATGTTTATCAACTCACCTATCACTTTAAAATCTAACTTGTCTAACTAAACCACTACCTTATCTAATTTTAAGGGGCTTAGACTAAGTTTTTCACATGTGCCTATTGTTATCACATTGATCAAGGATCATGAATCTAATAATCAATTATGTAGATTCTTTCTAAATAAATAGATGGTTAAAAGGAAATGAGGGACCTCCATATTATTCTTGTGAATAAACATGTGAGTTTGTGTTGATCTTTATTTTGGTTAGGCATATAGGATGAAATTTAGGGTTAAAGACTTTAGCATAAGATCTCACTACTTTATGATTTGATCTAGCTCATGAAGGGTGATGTTAGCCTTGATCTTCTTATATCATTGATTATTTTTTAATCTCCTTTACTTTGGACTATTGGGGTTTTCACTAGTGCCTTGGGCTCTTGAGGTCTTGGAGGTGGAGGATAATTCCTAGCCTTTTGGTCTTATGGGTTACACCATTATTTAGGGGTGTTGAGGTAGTAAGGGGTTATTATTATTACCCATTATTAAGGGTATAATTTCTCCTTTGGAATTAACCTCAATAATACCTTACTCTGGCTCATTTTCTTCATAGCTAAGGAAACCCAAGGTTCCTAACACCATAGTAGTACTAGGGGATTTACCCAAGTTAGAGAATTTTGTATGATTAGGGAACACCACATATTCTTCCATTTCGTTTTAGAAGATATTGAAATCAAAACCAAACTCCATGTATTCTAGTTCCCCATGTGTTACCATGTTATGTACTTGACACTAATTTGGTAAGGCTATCTCAAATATTTTGATCTTAAGGATCCTATTGGGTGAAGGTTATAGGGGGTTATAAGGATGATAGTAGCTCATGTTTGGTCTTTGATATGTGAAGTTTTTGTTGGATATTTTGACATTAGAATTACTCATTTATCTCTGTAGCCCTAAGAAGTCATTATTGAGCTTCTGTACCATCTATTGAATGATATATATCTCAATTGAGTGGACTCTTAAGGCATGGTATGGGTATTTCTAGACTCATCTAATGTCAATTGATGTTGAGTCCAAGGCATCAAATCTTATCCCCCTAGGTTTAGGAAACCTAGATTTTGGTTTGAATTTTGATGACCTAATAGGAGTTGATTAATTACAAGGAGTGGATGAGGCATAGGTGCATTTTTATTAATACTAGGAAAAAATTTCAATGTGGGTATTTGTGGTAGTATGATGGGAGTGGGGGCCATTATGTGACCTTGGGGTTTTAGTTGTCTATCCACTTTGGTATCCCTTGCATAAGCTAAGGATAAGTATATTATGGTTGCATCTATCCTTAAAAACATGGTTGTCTAAGGGTCTATCACATTTTTATAAATTTTAAATGATAGTTGAGGGTTAGGTTGGTAGAGAATGGTTACTCAGCTATACATATTTTGAAACCTATCATTAAATTTTATAATGTGATTGTTGAATTCCCTTTTGATGTAAGCAAACTACTAGTAAAAGACACTAGGGTCTATCACTTTCTCAAATTGAGTGATGAAAGCATAACTAAAATGGTCCCAACTTGGAATAGAGTTTTTAAGAAGGTTTAGGAACTAGTCATATGTAGAGTCCATCAAGGTAAAGGGGAAAAGTATGTACACCACATCCTCATGTTCTAAATTTAGGAGTCTCAGGGTAGTCTTATAAGAGGTTATGCATTTTTCCATGATTCATCCCACACCATGGGTGAAATAAGGAAGATACCTCTTTAGGTTCCTAGGTAGATCATGGATGACACTTGAGGTATTAATACAAGAGCCAACTAACTAGGCCATCTTGGGTTATGTGTTCAAGATAGGTTTTAGAGATGAATTGATAAGAATCATGGTAGGTCTAGGTTGGTTGGTCCTAGGTTTTATATGGAAAAATAGGGGAAATTACCAATCTAACTTGGTGGGACCTAGCCTTGGTAGTGGGTAAACTAGTTTCTAGGATGCTTTATATTCAAACAATAGCTAGTACATTATTACTATTAAGCCAATCTCAACATATTCATAAAAACTTAATAACAAGTGTGAAGTATTTAAATTCCCTTCTTCTAGTGATAGTTATTATTCACTCCAAGATGTTCCTTCTCATAAGACAACTACAAACTTTTTTCTTCTATTTTAAGACTAATCTAGGATCAGCCCAGGGTACGGCTATAGGTATTGGACTTCATAAATAGAGTCTACGTAAATAGTATCCAAGATATGCACTATCACCATCAAAGGTTTAATCCAATATTATTCACATAGATTAAATATTGTTATGAAATATTGAATATTGGGCTTATTATTTCTAGACACAAGGGGAAAGAGTATTTCAATTCCATAAAACAAACACAAAATAAAGGGAAGGGTAAGGTAAATAAGGGAAGACTTTAGGTCTAAAATGAACTCAATTCCATAGTCATTAAACTAAGTGACTCTACCATCATTATACCATTGTATACCGAGTTTCACTTGAGTTCTACCTCCAAGAACATATAGTGAGGATAGTCTTAAGGAACTATGTGAGTTCTCACTAACGATGAGCACTAGACATTTATTGTTAAAAATAAATAAATGTCATACAATAATTTATAGCTAGGTACATAAATTATCAATACTACCAAAAGGGAAATGAAATAATTCACATAGAGATTTTAATAGCTAAGCACATCATAACCATGACATACATAGAGCAAAAAAGTGTTAATCCAATTAACCTAGCATTGATGATCATTTAAACATGGAGATGAAAGAAAATTGAAATATATAAGAAACCATCTTATAGAAAATATAGATTTTATTCACTAAAAGTGTAAAATGGCATTACAATAATCAATATGGGCTGATTTTATAGTCTAGAGTGATGAAGGAAGTGCAGATAAAATCTTGAGAGTAATTCAATAGAACATTTAAGCAATTTTGGTCCACATCTATAATATAATATGGTTATTCCTTAAATATATAAGGCTTGGATCTTGTGATAATATGAATTTTACAATAGAGAGGAGGTTAGATCAAGTGTTAGTCCATAAAACCATGAAATCAATACACTAGCATGCTAACATCTTTATGCCTAGATCATAGGGGGAGCTTGTCAAGCACCTAGAATAACAAACATGCTCTGATACCACTTGTTAAGGGACTATAAATCTAAAACTACAAACATGGCTCTAATTCCAACTTGTCAGGATCTTACTCCTCAATAAGAGCACAATATGATTACCTTGTATAAGCAACTAATCATGGAATTATACCAAAATTAACAGGTAACTAGAATTCACAAATGACATAGAATATGAGAGACAATACACAATCTTGTATTAATACTCATGCTTGAAGGAAATACAATGAAGATGCCACAATCTTCCACACCTCTCAGATGTACAGATCTCTTTCCCTCAAGAGTTCACTCTCCTACCAAAAATGGTCCCAACACACAACTCAAACACAGAGTTGGTGTTCACCTCCAACCAGTCAGTAATAACCCTACTAGTACATAAGTACTCAAAGTATTTCAAGTAGATCTCCCATGAACCTACAACAACCTGCAACTCAAATGATCTTACTTACCATGTAGAACTTTTCCTTGATCTTGTTTCCACCTGTAGATCAACTGTTCTTACAATTGGAAGGATCTCTTCCTTGCCTTCAATCCTTGATCCTTTATTACAATACATGCAAATGAGTCTATAAATATATCCCATACTAAACAATAACTTATACTTCTAATTTATAATAATTAGACACGTAGCTCAAGACTCAAAATAGCCTTTACATGTAAACAACTAGTTCAACAAACTAACTGTTTGTGCAACGAGCAGTTTTAGAACCGCATAGGTGACCAACATCGGTCCCTATCTACCTGGAGATGACCGATGTCAGCCAACTCTTGCCAATGTTGGTTTCCCTTCTATTCACCCCTGATCGACGTTAGTTGCGCTGCCGACACTGGTATCCCTGGAACTCAGCAACCTCCTCCATGTTTGCATACAGTGAAGCTTTTAGCTCCACAACCTAACAGAGCTTAATAAATAAAACTAATTGAAAACACAACTAGAATGCATATGAATAAAAATATCTTACCTTCCTTAAATGCTATAAATTATTTATTATTTGGCTTGCTCAATTTATTCACAGAGAGTCTTTAGCAATGGAGTTTCCTTTGCTCCTTCTCTCCTTGGCATCATTAGCTTGCTTGATATTGGCTTGATATGGCTTATGCTTGGATAAATATTCTATAATTATAACATTATTGATGTGAATCATGATACAAAACTTGCATTATAACTCTATAATTTTCAAGATCTCAAATTAAGAGGCAAAGGCTTTTATTTATAAGCTTAGGAACTAACCCCAACTCAAGGTGAGTTAAAGTGTAGTTTAAACATGGAATGGGTTCAAACCTAACCTAAGTGAGTCACTTAACCCTAGTAGAGTTAAAATATGTCAATAATTAATGGTTTGAAATTAATAGGCATGGGTGAGATATTTTCAAAGGCTTGACAACTTAAAAGGTAATCATGAAAAGCTAGGATATTTCATATTTTTGAATTTCCTTTTTTAGTAATTCATTAATTTCACATGGATAATTCAAATAGGAATTTAATTTAGTTTATATTTTTAATTAATTTTAATTAGTATTTTTATCATTTTCAAGATTTGATTTTATGTCCATGTGCCCCATTTAATAGGTTCATAGGCCAAATTGCATGTTATGATGCTACAAGATGATTAGAGATGAATCCATGAGAGGTTTTTTTTAACTTATGATAGAATACCCAAATTATGGATATCTCAATTATATTATAATCTTTGATGAATGATGCATAAGTAAATTTGATATATTTAGTGATTCTTAGTCTTAATTTGTAATAGTTGGTAGGAATCAAATTGAAGTCCTATCGGAAGCCAATTGTGGCTAGTTTTAGGTGTCTATAGTTTGCCCCTATTTGGGAAGATGTTGTAATATATAAGAACAATATTGTATTTTTAGAGATTGAAAAGGTCCTATATATGCTTACATATACAATGGAAATGGATGAACTATAGGTTTTTCCTCAAGGGAGCAGTTGGTAAAGGGGTTGGTAATTGATCCCTTAAAAGGAGGAAATGAGTGGACCAAAAAGATGAAATGGGGTAGAAAGAATAATTTTCCAAGAAGTGGTTATAATCAGTGGCATATGGAGCTACCCTAGTTATGGTAGACAAACAAGATGATTTTCTCATAGGTGGTTATAATCATCGACATAGGTGGGATTTAAAAAAAGATAATGATTTTCCTAAAGGAAGTTATATTCATAGAAAAAGGCTGAGGGTAACAAGAGAAATATTAGTCCAAAAGTGGTTATAATCATCAAAAGGGAAAATAATGATTTTCCCAAAGGTGGTTATAATCATTGGTAGGATAAAAATGTGCTCTAGTTAGGCAAATAAGGATAATGGTTTGCCCAAAGGTGGTTATAAGCATTATCACAATGAAAATGTGCCCCAGTTGGGTAGAAAAAAGAGAATGATTTTCCCAAAGGTAGTTATAATCATTAACCTTCAAATGGATAGAAACACAATGATTTTACCAAAGGTGGTTAGAATCATTGGTAATTCAAGTGGGATGGTATACAATGATTTTCCCAAAGGTGGTTAGAATCATTGGTATCTTGATTATGGTAAACATGATGTGGAATATGATGGAAAAGAGATACAGAGGAGAAATATGAATTTGGGAAACCTGGGAGTAGGGAAATGCTCATATAAACTATCAAGGAGGAAAATTATTTTGTTTTTTAATTACTTTATGTAGGATATGATTTGGATTAGATAGGGAATGTTGTTGGTGCCAAGGGGATATATCATTTTTTCATTATTATGTAGACTCCTAAAGCTATTTTTTTCTATAACACATGATGGTAGGCATCATGATAGAAGACCATGAGGACTTGGCCAAAATATGTATATGGATTGACATGTAATCTAATAATCAAGTGAAAATAATGCACTAATGATAAAAACCATGATGATAATTTTGGCATATGAATATGGATTTATTCCATAATAATTCACAAGGAATCACCTAATGAACACACATAGACTGAATCAAGGCACAAAAGTAAATCAAACAAATAAACAAACAAATAAAACACTAAGAAAATAAAAGTAAATAATGGTTAATCACAATATTAGTACAAACAACACAACACAAACATTGCCCCTAGACCATAGGAGACAATGAAACAAAACAAATAAAATAGGGAAATACAATAAAAGGAAGGGGGTGACCAAGCTATCTCCAGATGCATTAGGTAAGTGTATGTGGCCTACATATTTCTATGTATGTGATATCTAATAAAAACTTCAAGTCAAATGTAATTCTCCCAGAAAATGGGATAGAATAAAAATGATAAGAAAGAAAAACATTATGGATGTTATAGAAGAATGAGCTCACAAAATGGCAAAAACATGAGATAGTAGACCAATAAGGATTGGGAAACTAAATGACAAGTGGTTTCTTGTAATTTAGTGAGGGTTCCTAGAATATTTAAGGCAAAGAAGTTGTCAATGTTTAGGATTTTCTAAATAGTTTTACAAATGTTTTTGGAATTTTAAAAGTCTCTTAATCAATATAGAATGATGAGATACTAAGAGTCCAAGCTTGAAAAAATGGTGAGAGAGTTCAAACTAAATAATCACTCACAAAATGGTGAGAACATGGTAAAGGGGTGGCTGAGTTGACCTCAACAAGTATCGAATGATGCCTTTATAATCATAGGATGGGACCTCAAGTCACTATAGTTCCACCTTATAGTGGAGTAATCTAGTGAGTGTAGTAGCTAATTCAAACAAAATAGGTAAAGTTGATAAATAGCACAGTACTACATAGGCATGGCAAGGTGGTATTGTAAGGCATGATTAACAAATATTTTTCCTAATTTTCCCATAAGCAGTTATAATTAGAAAATAGCATCATAAGTCAATGATACTAATTACCCATAGGTGATTATAATTAGTAGTATGATAGGTGAAACATTGATTTTCCCAAAGGTAGTTATAATAAAGCACACTTAGTATAGAATAGAATAATAAATGAAGCATGCAACTATCAAACTACTATCATATTGTTCCAAAATCTGACCACTATCTAGAATACTAAAAAAAATGTTGAAACTTGATCAGAATATTCATGCTAAAAGTGGCCTTATAACCAATGGAATGGAACCAAGGTCAAAGAGCTATGTAGGGTGGGGTAAAAACAAATCGGTTGATAGAAAGGGTATGGTAGAATAGTAATGGTGGAATGGTAAAGTGATAGAATGATATAGTACAAGAAATAAATTTGATATTATGGTAAATTGAAATGGTCCTCATAGACAATACACTAGGTCACTCAAATGAAGTAACACTTGAGGTGTATAATGTTCATCAACTCATCAAGTTCATCCCCATATAGTGTAATGAGCTTGTATGCTCCAGTTCCATAGTTTACAACAATGATGAAAGGACCTATCTGGTTAAGTTTGAACTTGCCTTTATGTTTCTTCTTGATCATGGTATTCTATTAGTTTTCTTTAAGAACAAGATCACTAAACTCAAATTCTTTATGTTTAACATGATGATTGTAGTGGCCACAAATTTTATTCTAGTATGCTTGGAGGTTATTAACTATGGCCATGCACTTCTCATCAAGTAAATCTAGCTCTTACAAGTGATCTACTCGATAGTCTTCATCATCTAGGACATGCTTCAAAGAGATGCACAAGAAGGTAACTCAACTTCAATGTGAAGAATGGCTTAAATGGCATAAATAAGTGAATATGGAGTGGATCCTATTAGAGTATGGTGATTGGTATGATATTCCTAAAGGGCACATAATATTTGAAGGTGCCATTCATGACTAGCATCATTGACAATCTTTTTGAGGGTGTTGATAATGGTTTTGTTAGATTATTTTGCCTAGTCATTACCTTGTGGGTAATATGTTGTGTAAAAATGTTGTTTAATCTTGTATTCAACACATAGTGATTTGACATACTTATTTTTTAATGATCCTCCATTATCATATATAATGTCAGATGGGATACCATAACAACAAATGATATAGGTAAATATGAATTTAGAAATTTAATTTCTAGTCATGTGAGGGGTGTAAATTTAACCCAGTTAGTGAAATATTTAGTGGTGGTAGTGATATGTTTATGGTCATTATATGAGGTGGGGTTTTTCTTCCCAATGAGATTGAGGCCCCATGTAACAAATATCCATGGTGTAAGCATTGGTTTTAGAGTCTTGGTCAAGGTGTGAATTAGATTGGCATGTCGTTGACATTTATTGCACTTTTTTACATATGTAGTTACATCTACATTCATTATTAGCTAATAGTACCCAATATACAAGATATTTTTGGATGGGATGGACCCATTTTATAGTATCCACATACTCCTTTGTGAACTTTTCATAACATTAATGTATATTCTACTAAAGTTAAACAACAAAGCATATTTATATCAAAATTGTGTTAGTATAGGGTTGATCCAAAGAAGGTATGACATGTAGCATGGTGGATAAAGGCTTTGGATTATTTGTAGGATAGGTCTATTGGCATTATTTAGTCATGAAGTTAGGTGTAAAGGTCTAAATACCAAATAGATCTGGGACTAACAATATCACATATCACGGTGATAGTTGAATGTGCATGAGCTATTACTAACATATTTTCAATGAGTAACTAGTATTTTTTGGTCATATCTATATGATGAATCAATGATCTAATAGTGGCCATGGCATCTACTATTTTATTACTAGCCTTTGGTATATGTTTAAACTATACATCAGCAATCTTCTATCTGAGAATGTCGACCATGGCATTGTATGGTACTAAATTGCCATATTTAGTCTAAAAATGGTATGTAACTTAATTAATGATTAATTGAGAATCACCTTAAACCTTTAGATGTTGTATATTATATTGTATTACCTATTAGATCCCTAAAATGAGTGCTTCATAGTCAACCATGTTATTTGTACAAGGAAATTTAATCTTGAATGATTTAGGGATCAGATCCCCCTATGGTGTAATGAATAAAAGGCCAACCCTTGATCTATGTGTTATGAATCATACATAAAAATATAACTTCCAATGCTATTCTTCAAGAGGTGTTTCAATGATGGTCATAATAGACTCATCATAAAATTAGAATGTTATCAGTTATGTATATATAAGGGGTGCTTCAACAAGCTGATCTACAATAACTTATCCCTTGATGGCTTTTAGGTTAACATACTCTATCTCAAACTCATTGAGAAGCATGATCCATTTGGCCATGTAGGCTTGTAAAACTATTTTAGATATTAAATACTTGATTAGATATACTTTTGAAATAACCATGGTCTTGTTGTTTAACATATATTATGACATTTTTTGAGATACAAAGACCATATCTAACTAGGATTTTTTAATGGGTGTATAATTGTGTTCATATGCAACTAGTGTATGTCTTAAATAGTACAAAACATGCTCTATTCCATTATCATCATGATGAGCTATAAGTGCCCCTAGGGATTTATCAATAGTTGATAAGAATAGGAAGAATATTTTTCCTAGCATTGGTGGCAATAAAATAGGCAAATTTTTGAAATAGTCCTTCAGTAGTTGGAAAACTTGTTAGCATTCATCATCCCAATGAAATTTTATGTCCTTCTTTAATAGATGTGTAAATGGGTGGCACCTATCTACCAATTTAGATATGAAGCATCTGATTGATTATATTTTTTCCTACAAACTATGGAGCTACTTTAGATTGGTTAGTGGTGGCATTTGAGTTATGGCTTGTACCTTGGTTGGATTGACTTCAATGCCTTGGTGAGACATAATGAAACCTATAAATTTGACTAAAGTAACTCCAAAAACACACTTTTTAGGATTAATTTGGAATTTTTATTCATGCAGTCTATCAAATATCCATTATAGTGTTGTTGGATGATCGACCTTGGTATTTGATTTACCTATTATGTCATCGACATAGTCTTTAACAGTAGCATGCATCATATCATGAAATATGATGGTCATGTCTCTTTGGTATGTGGCCCCAAAAAATTTTATACCAAATGGCATAACTTGATAGTGAAATGTTCCCCATGGAGTGGTGAATGTTATTTTATATTGGTCTTCTAGTGCAATTTGGATCTATTTGTAGCCTAAAAATTTGTCCATCAATGAAAGCATTTTATAACCTATTATGGATTCAAAAATCATGTCAATGTTTGATAGAGGAAATTCATCCTTGGGGAAAGATTTTTTTGTCTCTAAAATTAGTGTAGATTTTGATTCCTTTTGGCTTCTTATTGACTGACACAATGTTTGATATCCACTCTAAATAGTTGATTGGTCTAATACATCCCACTTTCAAGAGTTTTTCCAACTCTTTATTCACTAATACAATAATTCAAGGATACATCTTGCATAATTTCTATTTGATAGGTTTCGCATTAAGATGTACCATAAGGTGGTGTAAAACCAAGGCAAGGTCCAAACTAGGCATGTCAGAGTAATCCTATGAAAATATATCCACAAATTCCCTTAGTAGGGCTATATAGACTTCACATTCCTCTTTATTAAGGGATGCACTTAATTTGATCATTTCAGGTCGTGTGGAGTCCCGATGTTAGCTTATGTAGTGTCCTTCACAATAATAATGGAACCATCTTCTAGAATGGTTGGTAAAGATTTAAACTAGTTTACAATGATAAAATCCTCTTTTAGGATTGGCTCCTCAAGTTCTCCTATGCATGATGAATCAGAATTCCCTAATTGTAGGGATGGTCATGTGACAAATACTATTAGAAACTCTTAGATGATTTGGTTGAAATTATAATTTTATTCAAGACTGAAATTAGACCCATAGGTAATATCCTCATTGGTGGTCTCTTGAGATATGTTTGAGGAAGGTTGAATACCCCCATCTAATGGCACCTAAAACAAGTTTTCACCACTAGACTAGGCTTTTTCTTTACTATTTCCCTAGTCCAAAAGTGCCTCAAAGAGGTTTTCACTTTGGGACTTCAATGTTTTATTTAATTATTTTTGGTTAAGGGTGTTACCTGCTCTCTAAAATAGGCTTCAAGATCCAATTTTATTGAGAACCTTTATTTGTGGTCTCCTAATAGAAGATTGTCCCTTAGGCCTAGAAAATCATATAAAAGGCCTCATCATTCTAAAACTTGTTGACTAACACTATTGATTCTTATTGGACCCAATATATAAGTTGAGGGTAATATAATGGAAGTGGGTTATGTAAAATAATTATTTGAAGGGTATAAATGTAATTAGTATCAAACAAAATGGTATTGGCGAGGTCATTGAAAAGACTATGATCAGACTCTGCTTCACTATCAACATTATCATCACTAGTCATTAGTGATGAAACTCGAATAAGATATGTGGGGTCACTCTTAGGTAAATCAAATCCAATTTCATATGTTCCTTTATACTAAGTGGTATAAATTAGCTCAGACAAAACTTGTTGATTTAGCCCAAGGCCTCTTATTTCATAGGCATGCTTCTCCATGATTTTATTTGAAATAGGATACTTACCATTTATGTAATAGCTGGCCATTATGTTATTATAAAACCAAGATTAATCACCTATAAGAGGGTCCTATTCTTGTCCAATGTCTGATATAAAAATGACAGTTGTTTGACTATGTAATTTATTTTTGCCCTTTATTTGCCATTCCATGTAAGGTGGTTTGTTTTTTGGCCTTCCATAAGACTTGGGATTCTATCGAAGCTTGGTAGTGTGGAATGTATCATGGGTCAAATAAATCTTAGGCCATTACATGAGATAGTATAATGATTAGATATTTTAGGAGATAGCATGTGGGAAAGTAAATTAAGGGTATCAGGGTTAATACAGTTGGCCTTTGGTGAATCAACAAGTACTTCTTTCCCTTTGTATTTTCTAGAAATTAGATTCAAGCCAAAATGATAGTTATAGCTTTGGTATTCAACCTCTAAATACTTGAAATAATCATAAGGCTACAAATATCTATGAATGGTGACCTTTATACCTAAATGGGAAAACTTGATACATTATACAATATTGATGGGATTACATGAATCTCATGTATCCAAGATCTACCCAAAAGCATATTATGAAAAATCAAGGTCTAACACATGGCATAATGTATCATGGGTCAAGGGCCCAATGATAAATGGCAAGTTGATGGTGCCCTATGATTCCCATTATTCATTATCATAGGCTTTGATTATGATAATTTCTAGCTACAAATTGGTAAGGGTATACTTGATAGGCTTGACGAGATTTAGAGACATGATATTTAGACTTGATCCATTATCTAGAAGGACACATTTCACTTTGTGACACATTATGACAACTTTGATATACAATGAATTGTTATGTAGAGGTCCAAGGGATGACATATCATTTTGATCAAGGGTTAATTATTGTCCTAGGGAAAGATGTCTAACCAAAGCTTGAAATTTATCTAGAGATACGTTATTATGAACTTAATATTGGATAAGTAACTATGTTAAGATGTTCTTTTGGATTGTAGACATAAGTATTAAATATAAAATGGATATTTGAGTATGAATTTTTTAAAATTATTCCATAATATCAAACATCTTTTTTTTCATAATGGTTAACGACTTATTTTGAGCCAGAACGGTTAGTTAGATGGGTGAAGTGGTAGATGGTTGTGGGACTAGGATAGTAATATTTGATCATCAATTTGTGATTGCATAATCAATATTAGATAAAGGACTATTATTGCTAAAAAATTATGGTGTTTAGGGACCAGGTAGGATAAGTCTCATTTGTCAATGCACTTATGCATGGTCACAAGATAACAATGAGTTATCAGTATGGGTTCTAAAGGCAGTAATACATATTTTTTGGTATGCCTCTATGTAGTCCCAAGTCAAATAAGGATCACTAACATGGGTTGGTTGGTTAAAATTGATTAGCAATGATCTTGTTTGATTGGTACTTGGTCTTAGATTAATGGAAATAGTGGAAATGTGACCTCCTACAATATGGCCTATAACCTTTTTGTAGTCATGTGCAACTTCATGATAAGTTTTTTGGTTGTTGGAATCATTTTGGCCTTAATTTTGTCCATTTATTTGATGTTGTTAGTTATACTACTACTAATTTTTTTGATTCTATCTCAATTATTGATATTGTTTTTGTTGTACTATCTGTTATTATTATTATTTGGGGGAAGGAGTTTTGATAAATTCCTAGGTTCTAACTAGATGTGAAAGTTCCATGATCCAATGTGATCTTTCCATTTTCCAACATATTCTCAATCAAATATTTAATTTTCACATAATTATGCAAATTAGGTCCATTAACTCAATGATACTCATAGAATTCATTTTTCTTTTACCAGTCTAGATAGTCAATGACCTTAGGATAGTATTTTAGAATAGGACAATTAATCATATTAGCTATAACAAGCTTATAAAACATGAATTCAATGGGTTTTCCAAGGTCACTAAAGATGTAATGAGTAGGCAATTTTTCATTAGAGGAGGGGTTTACAAAAGCAATGGTTATTATGTTTATTACACCAGTCTAGGTTGTTATACTCATTACATTTGTTGAAGAGGTTATTGGTTAGGAGTAATTTTTATGTATGGTGTAGGTTAATTAGATGGTTTTTTACCATTTGGACATGTTGTAACTAAATTACTCCATTACCAAAAACATTTTTATTATGATTAAACTACTTGGGTTTGTCATAATTATTGGCCTAGGTTGATTGTGATGCTTGCACTTAGATTTGGTTTTGATTTTGGCCATTGTTCTAGTTTTGATTATTGTTTTTATTTGACAAGTTAAGTTTAATTATCCCTTTGTTAATAAGGGTTCTTTATATCAACAAACCTTTATCAATAATTTCCTTAAACGTGTGTGCACATTATAACTTCAAATGATAAGATATCTCTTTGTGCAAATTCTTGGTAAACATAACAACTAGTTGCTTATCTGGTAGACTATGGGTGAATTGGCTTTTAAGGTATCTCCATCACTGTAGATAAATTATGAAACTTTCACTAGCCTTATATTTTCCTTGCATCAAATCTACCAATGAAAACTTATGTTTAAGATTGTAGAAGTGTTACACAAAATTATCCAAAAGATCATCAAAATCAAAAACTAAATTCTTTGGTAATTTCAAGAACCACTCCAATTCTTGTCCTACTAGACTCCTTAGAAACAATAATAAAAGGTATATGTCACTATAGGCCAATGGTTGGCAAGTAACAAATAATTCCATCAAGTGGGACTTGGGGTCACCTTTTACCTTGTATTTATTGAATTTTGGTGGTTCTTACCTTGGAGGAAATGTTATCTACAGGTACTCCATGTTGAAAGGGTAAAAACACACATCATCAAACTTAAAATTTATAGTTTAATTTTAAGCTTGGATGGCATCAATTGCATCTTTTATTTTTTACATTTCTTGTGTGAGAAAACTAGATGGAACATTAACTTGAGGTGGAGGTTAGGTGGTCATAAGTGGATTACTTTGATCAAGATATAATGGAGGTACTTATTGGGAAACATTGGTATGGTTTGATAATGCATTAGGAATAAACATACATGAATTAGGATGTGATTTTTGAAATTTCATGTGTTGTTACATGATATTTTGGTTAGGATTTGGTATATGGGCCTAGTTTTGGGGAAATTATGGTTAAAATAGAAGGATATGGTTGTATTATTCATGTTTAGGTTGATTAGGGACTTGAAACTAATTATTCATACCTTGATGACTAAGGCTAACTTGTGAACCAAGACCCTATCATTAAATTTATGATGCATTTGGCATGAAAGGCAATTGTTGCCCAATCAGTACTTGTAGAACATTGGAATCTCTTAGCTATGTAAACCCTTATTAGGAAGTAGATGCATGTTGAAGGTTACTTATATGCTATTTATCATAAATAATTTGTGATTATATTGGTATGTTAGTTTGTAGCTAAAGAGGTATGTTCATCACTACTTGACAAGGTGGAACATTTATTGCCCCTTGTTGAGGTGGTAGAATCTTTTACCTCTAATAAATGGATATATTGGATGGTGCCTATTATTATGTAATTTTAGCCATCATCTATTATGTTGAAGTAACATTCTTCACATTTTTTTGAGGTATGGTATTGGTCATTGGTTGACTACTTAATCCTTGAGGTTGCGTATTTGATGAAGTAGCTAGTTGAGGATTAGATGTATTCATTTGAGATTGGGAGGCAGAAGATCTTAACCTTTGTGTTTGTGAACCACTCATGTTGTTAAATAAATTAACATTTTTTATGGACTAGTTATGTGTGCGTTTACAACACTTTGGTCTAGATTGAACATTGCTTGCGAGTTGTCCACTAGGTATGGCTCATTATGTGGTGTTGAAGTAGAAAGGCACTTATTTGACAATAGGGGAATTGAACATGATCCAACCAAAGTAATTTTTTTGAATGGGTCTATACCCTAATTTTATTGTCCTTTCAATTCAATTAAAACTCTTGTTAAAGGAGCTAACTCAATAAGAGGATTATTTGACATGGTCATGTTATTGAAGTTATGCACTAAGTTTAGGTAGGTTTGGTATGATGTTTATATTTATATGAAGTTATCCTACATGAGTCCCTTTATTATGATAATCATATGAGGGTCCTGATATGGCATTGACACTATAGAGTGAGGATTTCTAGAAAATGCATGTTCATCAGTTTGATCATAAGACATGTTGTAAGGCCTTCTTACTATACTTGGCAAGTTTTCATGGGGAAATTCTATTAGAAACTTGGCTCCTATCTTCATGGCTCTGATTAAGTCTTTATCTTTATTCATAATAAAGTGATGATCAAATAAATAAGGGTCATAGGCCGATGGCATTGTAACATAGTAAGGTTGTTGTTCGACTTGCTCTACAATCAAAGGTATGCTATCCAAGTATTGTGATATTTTATCTTGGTCATAATATGATTATGGAGGTATTTTGACCAAATAATGGTCCAAATTATCTTATCTGTGTTCCCTCGATTGAGTTTGGTAAGGTGGATAAGAATCTATCTCATAAATGACATCATCTTCATAGGGGTCTTGAACAAAGTCTTCTTGTGTGACCACATTACTATATCTTGGATTTTACATGACTCCACTATGTGTATAGTGAGACATATCCAAGTCAATAATGACTTTTTTATGACAAAATGGGTAGATTTATACAAACTCTAAAAAACAATGTCTAAAAAGATAAAAGGTTCCAACTCTATGTAACTTGGTTAAAGGATGGAGTTGTATCTCCAAAATGGTTTACGACAAAAATTGGTATAAAATAATATAACATTAAATTTATAATTTTAAATGTCTCATATAAATAAGTACAAGTGGATGAAATAAAAACAAAATGCCAAACTCTAGGTCCAAAGTGTTCCAAATAGGTCTAATATAGGAAAAATAAAGGTTGTTAGGTCTTTTAGCCAAATGTAGCATCAAAATCTAGGATCAAACAAAGGCATGTGCTAGGAATTTTTGCCAAAGGTGGTATAAATTTATAGACTTAAAACAAAAGGGGTATTTAATCTAACAAACTTGGAACACTTTAGCATAGACTAGGCACTTGATTTTAGACATGAACTTGGTCAAATTGGTATGAGGCATGAAACAAAATGCATTTTGAGATAGAATATTTTATTCCAAATAAAGGAACAAATTTATAGTTTTCAAATTTGGGTAAATAATTAACCTAAGTCACATAATCCAAAAGATAAATATATGTGTCTAAGCCCAGATTACAAAAGACATAAATAGATATCAATCAATGTTTTAATTCAAACTTTTCAAGGATAATTAAAAACTCACTCTAGGAAAACTATGATTTTGTTGATCAACAAGCTAGGTAAATATGGATGACATAATGACACTTAAACAAAGACCAAAAAGGCATACATGATTATTTTCAAACGTGAAACTTAGACATAAGGTAAGATGAGTCTATGAAATAATTTTAGTAGTGTAATGGCATTATCGCTCTCTAAAGATGTAAATAAAGGATGGTTTTAAGACTTTAAGAAACAAAATTGAAATGATTGAGGCAATTGAATTTTACCCATTTTAAATTAAGTGACACACTCAATGTTTTTGACACAAAATACTAAGGCAAACCAAGGTGTTAAACAGATAGCATGATGCCTCCTCAAATAACAAACCAATGTGGACACAAGACTCATTTTTACATGGGAATATAATTAAATCTTTAGACTCAAATACCAATCAATAAAAAAGGAAAAATACCAAATACAACTAAGTAAATCATCCTAAGACCTAAACTAACAAGGTTACATTGTATTATTGAAATCTATCTATCTATGTGCTCTTGGGAGGATTTTAAGAGTTAATCCAAAAATAAGTGCATGAAGTAGTAGGATTTTTTCACCCCCGCTTTCTCCCAAGATATTTTATGGTGACATGAACCTTCGGTATACTCACCTTTCATCAACAATATTTTTGTGGTAAGTGGGGTTGTCTAAAACTTAAATTTTTGATCATCTAGATGGTCCCAAGTGTGATCAAGACTAAAGGTACATCATGTAAATTGAGTTCATATTGATTAACTTACTATTTAGGTTCTATTCCTTTTCATAGTTATTCCATATGTGTACTACTTAGTGGAATCCCTTAGTTAACTAGACCTAACTCAAGTTTTTGTTATGAAAGGAGAGGTTAGCTGCTCAACCCATAGCTCTCACAATATATTTACCCTAATTTATATACCCCACCATATAGTAGGGTTAAAATAATGTTGGGAGATGAATTCCAAGGTCAAAGCTTCCCTAAATAAATCATGAATAAGATATACACTTCCCTCCATAAGCCAAGTTACATGAAATAAAACTAAGTGAAAAGATTTTAGAGGTTATGTTTAGATCACCCAAATCATAAGGGTTTTGGGGAGAGCCTAGACAACATTCTTTTCATGCCTTGGACTAGGCACAAAATTTCAATTGAAAAGATGCTTTTGGTCAATCATGTTCCATATAGGAGATGGGGGGAGAGCATACATGTAATCTTCATTTTTCACAAATAAACAAACAAGTATAAAACAAACACTTTTAAGAATTTGCAATCTAAGTGTTAATTTTATGCACCAAATTGAGATGTTTAATAAAGTTATTTTTCCCCTTGGCTTAAATTTGAAAATATTATAATAATTTTCACAAAAAAACTTAACACAAATCACCTAGGTTATTTTTAAGCACTTAAAACTAAATGTTCAAGACTTAACCATTCTTTTTAGGCACCAAAATAAAGTGTTCAAGAGTTTAAACTTGTAAATTTATGTTCTAATCCCACCTTGGCCCTGCATATGTTAGATAGTTTCATTTTTCTTTGAATCACATTAAAGTATCATAAAATAAGTTTTGAAAATATATCTCTCAGGCTTATATGTATTTTTCACATAGAGATCGATATCGATCACCTATGACCGATGCTAGTTACCATAGAACTGATGCGAGTTGGTAATAACCAATATCAATTGATAAAGACTGAGATTGATTGCTTATTAACCTAAAGAAAAAATAAAAATTATTCCAAAATTTTTTATTATCCAAATTTATTAAAAAACTCCATAAATTCTGCAACAAAATGATTAGACAAGAAAAATACAAGATAATGAAACCAAAAAATAACAACTAGGTGTTTTCATAAGATTCAAAGTGCAAATTTTTAAATTATGCTTTCCCTACATCTTAACTAATGATGGTTAGCCATAAATAATTACATTTATGCAAAATTGATGATGGTTAGGCATAATTGATACTGGTTAAGCCTGATTGATGTCAGTCTTTGTGTAAATTTGAGTTAGCAAAAAAAATATGACAAAAATAAAGTTAAAACTCTAATTTTTAAGATATTCAATCTTTCATTTGAAAATTTTGGAGTTGTATCTTGTTCTCCTTAGTACATAAGATGTGTTTAGGTCCCATTAGGCATTTAATTTTTTATCATATAAATTCGACAATAGAGATGAGGTTAGATCAAGTGTTAGTCCATAAAACCATGAAATTAACACACTCACATGATAACATCTCTATGCCTAGATCATAGGGGGAGTTTAATGAATAAAACCAATTTAAAACACAACTAAAATTCAAAATAACAACAATCTCTTACCTTCCTTGAATGATCCAAATGATTCCATATGTGGCTTTCTAAGTTTGTGCTCAAAGTGTCTTTGGCAATGGAGTTTTTTTTGTTCCTTCTCTCCTTGGCACCATTCGTTTACTTAATGTTGACTTGATGTGTCTTATGCTTACTTGGATTAATATTTTTGAATTATAACCTTATTAATGTGAATCATTCTATAAAACCTACATTATAACTCTACACTTTCCAAGCTCTCAAATGAAGAGGCAAAGGCTTATATTTATAGGCTTAGAAACTAACCCCAACTCAAGGTGAGTTCAAGTGTAGTTTAAACATGGAATGGGTTAAAACCTAATCTAAGTGATTAAATTAACCCTATTAGAGTTAAAATTTGTCAATAATTAATTATTTTTAATGAATAGTAATGGGTGAGATATTTTGAGATATTTTCAAAGGCTTGACAACTCACAAAAGGTATCATGAAAAGCTAGGATATTTCATATTTTTGAATTTTTTTTAGTAATTCACTAATTACACATGGATAATTAAAATAGGAATTTAATTTAGTTTAACTTTTTAATTAATTTTTATTAGTCTTTTTATCATTTTCAAGATTTTATTTTATGTCCATATGCCCCATTTAATAGGTTCATAGGCCAAGTTACATGTTATGATGTTGTAGGATGATTAGAGATGAATATGTGAGAGGTTTTTATTTCTTACAAAAGGATGCCCTAGTTATGGATGTCTCAATTATATTATGATCTTTGAAGAATTATATATAATAAAACTTGGGACATTTAGTGATTCTTAGCCTTAGTTTTCAAAGGTTGGTAGGAATCAGTCTGAAGTCTTATCGAAAGATAATAGTGGCTAGTTTTAGGTGTCTACAGAGATAACCTCCAAAATCCATCAGGATCCCATCCTAATACATGATGTCCACTAATTATAGTTATAACTTTATTTCAAAATTTTAATAAAACTATCAACTACAAACTTGCAACAGATCTGTGGGGAACCACTAGTTGACATGGGGAGGTAACTAAGAGGGATCAACTCCCAAAATTTTTGACTATATATGCTTATCTTCCATTGTAGTTTCCACAAGGTAAAACTTCTTGTCTAACATGGAAAAGTTTATTTGGTACTCCATAAATATTACCTTAGCTTAAGTTACTATTCTCTAAGAGATTTATAAGATTGGTTCTATTGATGTCTGGACTCTATAGACCTAGTTGATGTTCATTATGGATTGAGTTGATAGGTCCGACACTACTTAGTCCCCTTCCTAATTTTCCTTGTTTAATTTCTCCCTCATAAATTTTTTGAATTGACCCAAATGGAATTTAAATTCCCCTTGGTTGATTAATGGGCCATCCAAGTGAAATAACATAGAGTTATTGAACTCTTTGAAGTAAGTAAATATATTCTTCTCACCCTCTTCCAAAGGTCTTATTGCAATGTAACCCAAGGATAAAAATTCTTTCATTTCATCTCTCATATTCTTAACATATATTTTTTACAACCCTAAGTTTTAGGTTAGTATGATTTTAAGCTCTAAAAACATTACCTTATTGACCACCACATGCAACTTCTAACATTTCCCATCAATATGTGTAATTTTATCCTTGTAGGCTTGATTCTACTATATAATTATGTTGGTATTAGCCTGAGCCTCCATTACATTACCAAGGATTGATAAAATTAGTAGGATTTCATCCTTGACCTACTCAATTTTCTTGATTCAAAATGTGGTTTTCACTTGGGCTTTGATAGTCTAGACTTGGCTCTACATGTCCTCAAAGATATTATCAAGATATGTCATGGGTAGATCAAATGATAGATAGTGGGTTCTCAACCATATTCTCCTCCATTATGGAATTCCTCACCTTGGTGAGAGATAATAAATCTTGATGGGTCTACCATATCATTGAGTTTCCCTCTTAAACAAACCTTTGCATGAGAATCCTCTTTTTGCTCCCAAAGGCTTGGTTAAAACTCCACTCTATGTTTAGGTCACCCTGAATATCCATATATGATATTTGTGACCTATGGATTATCCCTTAGGTTTTGAGGGGTGAAATAGGTGTGGGTGAAGGGCATAGGATGAGGTGTAGGGGATATGGAGGAAGTGGAAGGAGTGAAAGAGGAAAGGATTGGATGCAGAGGGGGCATGGGAGAAAAAGGAGGAAAAATGAAAGGGGAGGCCTATGGAAAAATTTATGCATACCACTATTATTTATTGAGGTTCACTTGAGGTATAATTTCCCCCAAGAATGGATCATGGAATAATAGAGAATAAATGGGCTAGTTGAAGGCAAGTCCTATGGGGCCTTGGTTAAGGGAGCAGAAGAATGAGGATATAAATGCCAATATGTTGATACTAGGTATAAATGATTAATTAAGGCATATAAAGGAGGTGGATTTGGATTATAAATCCTTTGGATTGGAGCTAAAGTGTGGGTTACCTTATATTTTTTCTTCAGCCTCTTTCCTAGGTCAATTGTAGGTGTTGTGATGGATGGTTTGATTGGGATGATAAGGGATGAAAGGGATGATGATGGAGGACTTGGAGTTATGGAGGGTACCATTATGATAACTAAATTATGGATTGGGATTTTCCCTACTAGAATTGGTATGCTCTTGAATTTTGTAGTCATTCATGTTGTTAAAGGCATACCCAAGGGTGGCACTGAGAGGACTCTAGGTTACGATATGGGAGGAGTAGAAGGGAATTAAGAAGAAAGGATGCTTGGAATAACTGAGGCCAAATTTACTTGGGAAAAATATGTAAGGGTATTAATTTTAAATAGATGGGGAAAATTTGAATTAGTGGGCATAAGAACTAAGAGTTAGAACATGGTGGGAGTGAGGGGTGGAAGGTAAACATGAGGAGATGGAGGAGTGAGTGGGGGAACTTGGATGGGTGTATATTGGGTGACTTGATCTAGGATTTCTCTCAAGATATTAGCCACATAAAACCATATGGGTTTTATGTGTTGGGGTTGAGGTGATGGTGGTTAAGTGGGATAAGCCTAAGCTTCTTAGTGTCGAGTAGTCCTGGGTTGGCTCTGTTTTGGCTTAGTTATTGGAGATACCAAAGGAGGTAGACGTAAAATTCAAGGAAAAACTAGAGGAGGTGGATGTGGAAATGAAGCATGAGGAGTGACAATAATAGGATGCATAGGATCTGAAGCATATGGAATAAGATCTACTAGTGTAAGCAGAGCTAGAGCTAGAGCTCAAGGAGGAGAAGGTGGTGGGATGCCCTATAAGATCCTCTAAAATATGGTTAGTGATATTGGAGTTGGGTCTTTTATATACTAATTAGGATATAGAGGAGGTATGGAGGGGCCTGAATGAGCCTTCTTCCCCTTCTTCTTGGCTACTGTTTGAGATAACACCTCTTAGTCATTGATGATGTTTAAATAGAGTTCATCATATTTTTGGCATGATGGCCATAGTTGATGTTAAGGTAGGTTGAGTACCACACCAAATAAGCCTAGATTCCCTTTAGAGTCCCATTTCCAAACCTTGCACTTTTCAAGGGCTAAAGAGTTTTTCTTAGCTATCATCTTTTCAATAGAGGGGTAGGTCTTGTATACATGGTATAATATGGTGATCAAGAGCTTCATACATGATTTATATTGATGTTGTACATAGAATTAAAATATGTCTTCCATCAATTGATAGGTGATGTATTATTCTATTAGGAAAACAAAGATATAATATGTTAGGTAAATGGGGTCCTTGATAAATCTCATGATCTAGATCATCATGTCATCCTTGTATAGTTGGTAGTCCCCAATGGCTATGATATAATCCTAAATTACCTTTGAAATCCAGGGCATCAAAGCTTCATTGATAGCTTAGTACAGCCCTAGTTATAAGTGCTCACAAACATCTCAAACATGATAGTGGAATTGGTGGCCATATAGACTATATAAGACCATGTGGACCATCAATCCATTGGTAACCCACATAAGAAAGGCCAAAGGCTTAAATGATAATGTCTTGTAGATTGCATCTCATAAGTAACTCATCATGTAAAAATCACCTCCATTTTGAGAATCTACGATGGTGAAAACCAACTTAAAGTTGATCAATCCTCCCATGTCTAGTATGTTTGACCATGATAGGATCATGTGTAAGAGAAGCACCCATAGCTCATTGATGTGTTGGTAGTCTTGGTCCTGAACAACCAGTTCAATAAGATCATACCTACTTAAACCTCTTCTTAGAAGGAGAAAACTACGTAGCATTGATTTTCTCTTTGTTAACCCACTTGGATTTAGGGTTCTCATCCAAATCATAGAGGAAATCATAGATCTAGTAGGTGCTCACTTAGACCGACACTACCACTGCATCATAAGAAAAAGAAAAGTTTGGGATATATTACTACACTTTAAATGTGTTCTCAGATATATTGATAATCTAGTGTTCAGAGTTGGGTGAACAAACTTATTCATTAACAACATCTTGCATGTAAATGGCCTTATAGAGTATGTCACCTAATAGGTCAGTGCAGGGAAATGCCTCTAGTTTGGTCATGGCTCTATGAAGTTCACACTTATTATTGGACCTAAGGACATCCTCATACTCATCCTTCTAGTCATTATCTTTAGTATAATCCTTGGGGACCGAATAAATTATTTTAATTATATCATTATAGTGCTTATTCTTATTTAAGCTAGTAGTTGGGTTTGAGGATGTAATAGCCATTAGAGTAGGATAGAGGGGAAATTAGGAAGCTTTGAGTGTATAAGGCATGGGATATGGGGGATCTATGGAATTTTGAAAGTAAGGAGTTAGATAATTCCTTAAATTTAGTAATGGTGAGCATTAATGGGATTCCCTTAGGCTTTACAAGTGTATGAATGCATCCCCCTATACTAATAGCATTTGGTGGCTCACTTGTTGTGAATTTAAATTTGAGTTGGTGGCTAAATTTTCTCCCTTTATTTCTAAATCCAAAATTGAATTTAGAGCCCATGATCCTCCACCACCAAATAGATATAGAAATGGTAATGGGATGTTTTAAAACTATCAAATTAGGTTTAGTTTCCCATTTTATTAATGCCTAACATGTGTTAGGCATGCAGTCACATCTATTAGAGGATTCTTAGCTAGCTTCTAATTTTTACATATGATATTTTCTCATTGGTCTTCCCATTAATGATTACCACCTAGGCATGGATCCATACCCCATATTGTTCCCCTATGTTAGGTGATGTGTCACCTAGGGACACATGACATGTCTTGATTATTTCTCTATTTTCATCCATACTTCATTCTAATCTTTTTTGGGCCTTAGCTAGAAACTAATTCATCAACATACTAGGTGACATGGTGCATTATCATTCAACTGGACTCTCTCAAGATTTGACATCTCTGATAGGTCTAGGTGGAGTGGCCACTCTAACACCTAGTGACATCATGCCTTCCCATTTTGTTGGGCTCTCCCAAGATCTAACATCTCTAATAGGTTTAGGGAATTGGATAATTTGACTTGTGGTGACATGGAACCTTCCCATTCATCTAGGATCTCTTAGGCTCTAACATCTCTAATAGGTCTAAAGGACTAAAAATTCTAACACATGGTGATGTGGTGACTTCCCATTTGATTGGTCTCTCTTAGTCTCTAACATCTTTGACATTTTTAGGGTACTAGTTGCTCTTACTCATGGTGCCTTCACATTTGATCGAGATCTCCGATGACCTGACATCTCTACCAAGTTTGAGGGACTATCCCCTCTGACTCATGGTAATGTGGCACCTTGCCATTTAGTTGTGCTTTCTCAATCTCTAACATCTCTAATAAGTATAGGGGATTGGTTACTCTAACTCATGGTGACATGGTGCCTTATTATTTGGTTAGGCTCTCTCAAGTTTTGACATCTTTAAAAAATTTAGGGTACAATATGCTCTGACTCATTGTGATGTGGTACCTTATCATTTAGTCAAGCTCTCCTAGACTCTGACATCTATAACATGTTTAAGGGACTAACTACTCTGATTCATGGTGATGTGGCACCTTCTTATTTAGTTGGGCTCTACTAAGATCTGACATCTTTGATAGGTCTATGGGATTTTCCACTCTAACACATGGAAATGTGGCACCTTCCTATTCATTTAGGTTCTTTTAGGCTCTAACATCTCTGATAGGTTTGTAAATTGGATGATATGACTTATGGTGATGTGTCACCATCCCATTTAGTTAGGTTCTACAAAATTCACAAAATAACTAATAAAAATAAAAGGAGTGTGATACATTAAAAATTGTTAGATATGGATATCTTGACTTTCTATGGAGGGAAACAGACTTGTTATTTTGAGAATGAAACTATACTCTAGGAGATTTAAGTGAAAATCAACCTACAATGTTAGTGCCATGATTTATAAAAAGAATAAGCACTCCTTAATTTTAAATAGAAATCAAAATAGGCTTGTTACTATTTGGGGGAATCAAGGTGGTGTATATTTTGAAGATTTGAGTAGGCATTGGTGACAGGAAAAAAATAAAAGATCATGAAGCTCTGATTCATGATATTTTAAGAGGGGTCCCTATTTTGAAGAAAAGGGGGTATGTTGGCCACAATATTAGGCACTAGATCCTTGGCCTTTAGGGTGACCACTTATCTAAGGATTATCCTTTTATTAGTGTATTATCAATTGTGGTCATCTTCTTCCATAGTTTGACCTAATATCCATTAAGGGTGGCATATGCAATGGGTAACCACAATTAAATTTAGAAAGTGTGCCCTAAAATGTAAGTGAAAATTGTCTTATGGATTATGTGGTGTAGGAAACCATCACATATCACCTTCCCTACAAATAATAAGTCCCTCAACAAGTCAATGTAAGGCATCATTTTAGGCTTAGCCACTACAAAAATGTAGTTTTTGGCACTTTAATAGAAGCAAGTTTGATACTAACTCCTTCTATGGAACTATCATATTCTCTTTACATGAATGGATGTCTACATTCTTGATCAAATCATAAAGAGATGAATAATGGGCATATTCATCATTTTACATGGTGGAATCAAATACGGTATTTATACATTTTATTGATTCTTTAATAGAGAATTTAGAAGGTGGCAATACTCCCATAAATACCTTAGATGAACAAGCCATTGCTACCTAGTCTAATTATGTAGTTATATTATTCAATTCAACTTTTTGATTGCTTTCTAGGAGTAATTCATGCAAGAATACAAATAGCTAGTGCTTCAAATTATCTTGTGAATAAAACTTCATGTGATCTCTTTAGTAATCAATAGGCATGATTTATTTCTATAATTCACTCATATAACATTGAGTATAGGAGTTTAATTCTAGATCATACTTCATTAATGTCCAATGTCTCGAAGCTTATTTTACTCATTTAATTCAAACTTTACCACTTTACTTTGGTAGGTATGCCATATAGACTTTCTATATGTTTAAATAAATTCCACATTACAGCCTTGGATAATCATCACTTTGTCATTACTTTTGCATAAAATTGATTATGCCACATAACATGCCTTTAGAAGTTGGGTGTTGGGATTTGTGTTGTGACTGAACTGGCTAATTGTTGTGACACCTTGAATATATGAAACATGAAGGTGATGGATGTGAAGAAGAAAAGTTCTGAACAGAATGTCTAAAGACCAAATCTCATGAGAAAAACCTATGAAGAACACTTTTTATGAACATAACTTTAGAACACTTTTTTCGAAGACCAAATTCTAAACACAAATTGTGAAATGAAAATTCAAAAAAATATATGAAATGTAGAATATGTGAAGGTAAATTCATGACAAAATATGTGAACAAAAGTTTTGAAGACCAAATATGTGAAGAACAAAACTATTAAAGTCCACAATAAATGTTGTGATGAACAAAACCTACAAACATAAATTCTGAAGACCAAATCCCATGGGCAAAACCTATGAAGTGTAAAAAATCAAAAATTCCAAATGAAAAAAATTATATATATACAAAAACTCCTAAATAACATTAATAGGTTAGTTTAAATAAATAACATAGTGAAAACCCAGATAAAAAATAAATTCCAATTATGTTTATATTGAACAACAGCCATCCACATAAAGAATAAGCACTTTTAAAGATTGATCTTGTTGAATACACATATAAAAGTTGATGAAAAATATTTTTTTAAATGGAACTATAACTTTCAAACTTTAATGGATCCCTATTTTAAAAAGGAATGGGGTGTGTTGAGTAAAACATTTACCTCTACAAGGAAATTGGTAAATATGCCAAATTTTGAAGGAATGCTAAGAACCACTATAGAGAAATTCAAATTTAAGGTAAAGGGCATGGTATATTAGACCATTGAAGAAATTTTTTGGCTGATTAATTTTTTAAAATACAAGGAAACTAAGGCAGAGGCACTCAGAGCTAAATTTAGAGCCTCAAAAGTTGAACATAAGAGGATAATGGGTGAAAATATGTGGATATTCAAGCTATCTATGCTCAATTTTAGTATCATTAATGTTGAGTTTGACATTGCTTGTACATTATATGAGCAACTCAAGGCTAATGAGGAGTCTGATACTACAATGCAAAGTTATATCATCTCCTCCTTTTAATTTACCTTAAGTGTTAGTTTATGCAGTGGTACATTTTCCTACTAGGCCCACTTTGATTAGCTCTTCATATGCAAAGCCTTCGTCTATTTTTTCAATTACATCGAGCATGTAATTTTCATCCTCTTCCATAAGTGTCAAGTTGGCACCATGTGTGTGTGTGTGTGTGTGTGTGTGTGTGTGTGTGTGTGTGTGTTATATAATGTAATGTGACTTGAGTCTTTATTCTATTTTTATAACATATATGTATTTATATTATAATCATGCAATTTTGGCCAACTATTTTATGAATATCTTGTACATGCATATCTTGTATGAATTTCAACTCTTATATATACTTGTATCCTCCCAATTCCAAAGGGAGAAGAATCTTAGGTATTAAAGTGAATAAGAAAATTTAGGGATTGTTATACAAGTTTGTCTTGATGTGTATTTTTTAATCTTATCTAAACATGTGATTCATTAAGTAAGTTCTACCAGTCTAGTATTATCAATCTTTGGGTTGTGTAGAAGTGTTTTTTAGTATAGTTATTCATATTGTGTAGCAACTAATTTGAATGCATTTGTGTTTAAAAATCATAATCTCCATTTGAAGATGTGTAATTTTAATCATACGTTAGAATTTATCTTTGATTATGTGCACTAAATTTTACTTTATTTTGTTTCCTTGGACTCCTAAATCTATTTGGTTTTTTTATGTTGAAAATAACTTGTAACAAGCATTAGTTCCCTAGTACTTGTCCAACCCATATTGTAGGATCCAATCTGGAAGGGTTTCATCTATCTTTGATTCATAAACCTTATTTTCTACCCTACTCGTCTCTCATTTTTTAGTTTATTTTGATCCTACCCACCTTAGGTTAGATCCACCCATCCATCTCAATTAGATCTTAGAATCACATCATATTTGAACCATCAAAGGTAAATAAATACTTTGCTTATTGATATTCCACCACAAGGTTGTTTAAAAAATTGAATACCATGTAACTTGTGCCTTGGAGTTAATATTTTCACCAATCCTAAAAGGTTATAGGTTACCTCATAATATTTTGTGGTGTGCATAAAACCCACATCAACAAAAAAAAGATATATGAAATGCAATAGAATTTTCAAAATCATATGTCAACTACATAGGTTAACAAAGAATCCCATATTTGTTGAAGGGTATAAATCAACATAGAGCATTGAAAGATGGAGAACTCAATGAAATAAATAGCAATGGATCATATATTATTAGATAGTCAAAAAAATTAGGGTAAAAACCTATAAGGAAAGAGTGATTTATTACCATGTAAAATCCATGAAACAACCAATCATGATAAATGTTCTCAGTCAGCTAGTTTATGTTGGTTTCCTCATAAAAAATTTTGAATAACCTAATTTTGAAGTGTTTTTTCCCTCATCCACTATATTGATATATTTTTTATTCATTATACATTTGACAACTTGAATTTCATATGGGACACTCAAATTTTCTTCCAGTCAATCTAAGAATAAAATCTATTTACAAACTTTAGAGAAACCCAGTATCCTTTTATTTATATTTTCATCATATTATATAATATTTTAATTTATAAATTATATTTGATTCACAATTTCATGAGAATATAAACCAAAATGAAATTATATAGTTTTATCACCTTTTCTAATTAATAATTTGGTACGAGACTGTTAGTGATAAAACAAAATATTATTATATAATCTAGATGAATGGATCTTTATAGTGTTACATACACATGTTTAACCCTAAATTTAGATGTGTGTGGGTATCTAAGGTTTAATATATTAGATTAGATTTTAGATAAGAGTGCTTAACTAACCTAATGAGCAAGCCAATTTAATAAAAAAACTTGATAAATAGTATTTTAAATTTATACAAGTGAGATTGATAAAAATATCAAACTACAACTATTTATAGATATTGAAATAAATTGAAAATAAGTGATTCTTAATTGGTTTACTATGTGCATGCATATATGATCTAGTATAGGCTAGAATTTGATTGGAAGTTGATCCTATAATATTTATCATATTTTAGGAATAGTTTCTCTATGGCCTCATATGCTTGTGTCAGATATGGATAGTTGCATTGATCTAAGTGTCTAACCCTATCTTAGGTATCCTATACTAATAATAAATAGATCTAGATGTGACCAACTGGAGCCTTCTAGGTTTTTTTTTCACCTAGCATCTAATTTCTTTAGATCACACACGTAGGTTGTCATTCTTTGTTAAATAATCAAAGTCTATCTCTTCACCCTTGGATTAAATGTTAAGAAAATAAGTTAGTGGGCTTATGGTGTTGATTTATCCCAAGGACCCATATATCAATGAATGTTACCTACATATCTAATACTTTGAAGAGGGCTATAAGACTTATGTATTTCTCTCCTACACCTTGGATTATGTGTGCACATGAATGTGATGGGTGATAATCAAAGACATGTAGTGACCTAGCTTGCAACTTGGTAAATATGGTTCATGGGATACTCTTTGAATGCTTTAGACCTATAGAAATACTACTCATATGACTAATGTTAGGAATATAGAATGCATATCAATATTAATGAAATAAAGATGGAAATAAAATGCAAAAAAAAATAAAAGAGATACATGGATTTAACATGGTTCACCCAATATGGGCTACATCCACACAAAAATAGCTAGTTCTTCTCTTATTCAGTCTAAAAAATGAAGAGATAAACCTAAAATACATCCACTACAATATCCTCTTCACTCACACGCAGTGTGTCACCATGATTGCAATACCCTCATATCAAAATATGGTTATATATTAGGGAAAAAATGCACCAACATAATTTATACCATTAGATTTGTGACCTAATAGTGAATGGTCTAGATTTACTATGAAGTTACAATAGTTTATAATGCATTTTTCACAAAATTGTGCTTCAAGGGTACTTCTCTTAAACCCCTACTAGGGGGATCCAATTATGGTCGTCACCCCTCTAGACCCCTATGGTGACCATAGTGGGGGCTGTCCTCCCCCCACACACCCCCCTACTAGGAACTAGGCATTCTAAAAATATCAGACTCCACCATCTAACAATCTCCCACTTGGAGACTGATTACTACAACTCCATTGCTATAAATCTTTCTTGGAAATTTCTTTGAACTTTGACCCTATCATGTTTCTCATCTTCCTTGTTATCCTTGAAGACCTATTGAAGCTGAATAACTCTCCAACTTATCATTTATGACCACCTTTATTAGCATATCTATAAAATTTTGGCTCGTATGGATCTTTTCCAACTTTAGTTGACCATCCTCCAAAACTAAATGAATGAAATGATACTTGAGTTGTATATGTTTGGTTCTTGAGTGGAATGTTTAGTTCTTTTCTAAATTAATCACACTCTAGCTATCAATATAAAACCTACAATCTTCCTACTTTTGTCTCAATGCCTCTATGAATCATTGCATCCATATCATCTCCTTTCTTGCTTCTATAGTTACAACATGCTCTACCTTTGTAGTTGAAAAAGCAACTATCTTCTACAATTTTGAAATCTAACTATTATGTCACCAATAGTGAATACAAAACTTATGTTTCTCCTCTTTCCATTTAAATCTCCATCCATGTTAGCATCAACATATCCTTATAAGGTAACATTTAACCCTTCATAGCATAATTGTCTATCATTGGTCTCTCTCAAGTACCTGAGAATCCACTTGACTGCATCTCAATGCTCCTTTGCTATATTATTCTTAAACTTGTTGATAATTACCACTGCATGAGTAATGTCTAGTCTCATTCACACCATAGCATAAATTAAACATGTAACTGATGAATCATAGGGCACTTTGTACATGTAATTGATTTCTTCCTACATTTTAAGACATTATTCCTTGCTTAATTTCAAATACACCAAGCATTAATCTATCTTCCTCTTTTATAAGTGTCAAGTTGGCACCCCACACACACACACACACACATCACTATGTGTCTATGTATGTATTCATGTATTTTAATGTAATGAGACTTGGGTCTCTATTCTATTTTTATCATATATGTATTTATATTGTAATCAAGAAATTTTGGGCCACTATTTTATGAATATCCTATACATGCATATCTTGTATGAACTTCAACTCTTGAATCTATAATTTGATATGTTAATAAGGCATTCTCTCCCCAAGTTATCTATACTTATATCTTCCCATTTCCAAAGGGAGGATAATCTTGGTTATTAAGGTGAATCAAAAAAATTAAGGATTGTTCTAAAAACTTATCTTGATGTGTATTATTTATTCTTCTCTAAACATGTGATTCATTAAAATAAGTTCCATCAATCTAGTATTATCAATCTCTGGGTTGTGTAGAAGTGTTTTTAGTACAGTTATTCATATTTTGTAGTAACTAATTTGAATGCATTTGTGTTTAATAATCATAATATCGATGCCTTTTAAGATGTGTAATTTTAATCATACATTGGCATCAACCTTTGATTATGTGTACTAAATTTTATTATATTTTTTTCCTTGGACTCTTAACTATGTTTTTTTTTGTATATTGAAAATAATTTGCAACAAGCATTAGTTCCCTACTACTTATCCAACCTATTTTGTAGGATCCAGTCTAGAAGGGTTTCATCTATCTTTGATTCACAAACCTTATTTTCTACCTTACCCTTATCTCCTTTTTTATTTTATTTTGATCCTACCCGCCTTAGGTTATATCTACCCATACATCTCAAGTAGATCTCATAATCACAACATATTTGAACCATCTGAGATAAAAAAAAAAACTACTCTGCTCATCGATATTCTACCACAAGGTTGTTTACCAAATTTAATACCATGTAACTTGTGCCTTGGAGTTAATATTTTCACCAATCCTAAAATGTTAGAGGCTACCTCATAATATTTTGTGGTGTGCATAAAACCCACATCAACAAAGAATAAGATTTATGAAATGTAATAGAATGTTTGAAATCATATGTCAACTACATAGGTTAACAAAGAATCCCATATTTAATGAAGGGTATAAATTGAAATGGAGCATTGGAACATGGATAACTCAATGAAATAAATAGAAATAGATCATATATTATTAGACATTCAAAATTTATAGGGTTAAAACCTGCAAGGAAAGAGTGATTTCTTGACACATAAAATCCATGAAACAACCAATCATGATAAATGTTCTCAGTCTATTAGTTTAGGTTGGTTACCTCAAAGAAAAATTGGAAAACCCTAATTTTGAAGTGATTTTTTCTCTGATTCACTATCTTGATACATTTTTTATTCATTGTACATTTGAAAAATCAAATTCCATATGGGACACTCAAATTTTCTTCCAGTCAATCAAAGAATAAAATCTCTTTACAAACTTTAGAGAAACTTGATATATTTTTATTTATATTTCTCATCATATTATATAATACTTGAATTTATAAATTATAGTTGATTCACAATTTCATGAGAATATAAACCAAAATTAAATTATATAGTTTTAAGACCTTTTGTTATTAGTAATTTGGTACGAGACTGCTAGTGATAAAATAAAATATAATTTTATAATATAGATGAAAGGAGTTTTATAGTGTTGCATACACATGTTTAACCATAAATTTGGATGTGTGTGGGTATCTAGGGTTAAGTGGATTAGATTAGATTTTACATAAGAGTCGTTAACTAACCTAATGAGTGGGCCAATTAAATAAAAAAACTTGGAAAAATAGTATTCTAAATTTATACAAGTGATATTGCTAAAAACATTAAAGTATAACTATTGATAAATATTGAAATAAATTGAAAACAAGTGATACTTAATTAGTTTACTATGTGCATGTGGATCTAATCTAGTACAGGTTATAATTAGCCTAGAATTTGATCCTATAATAGTCATAAAATTTTAGGAATATTTTCTCTATGGCCTCATATGCTTGTGTTAGATATGGATAGTTGCATTGATCTAGGTGTCTAACCCTTTCTTAGGTATCCTATACAGAATGATAAATAGATCTAGATGAGACCAATTGGATCCTTATGGATTTTTTGTCACCTTAAATCTAATTTATTTATATCACTCATATAGGTTGTCATTCTTTTTCAAATGATCAAATCCTATCTCTTCATCCTTGGATTGATTATCAAAAAAATAAGTTAGTGGGCTCATAGTGTTGAGTTGCCCTAAGGACCCCTCTATCAATGGGTGCTACCTACATAGGCAATACTTTGAATAGGGCCTCAGACTTATGTATTTCTCTCCTACATCTTGGATTATGTGTACACATGGATTTAATGGGTGATAATCAAAGACATACAACAACCTATCTTGTAACTTGGTAAATATGGTTCATGGGATACTCTTTGAATGCTTCAAACCTATAGAAATACTACTCCTATGACTAATATGGAAATAGGGATGAATAGGGAATGCTTTCTCCATTGATTTTTTTTATTAATGCTCAAGAATTAAAGGGTCTTGATCCCTTAAAACATAAGAATAAAATGATAACAAAGTGGTCTAGCTTAACATTAATGAATTTTAAAGCAAATTAACCAAACAAAACTGGATAAAAATGAGTTTCAAGAAAACCAAAGACACTATATAGACTGATCAGATATTACCACACAACTATCTTATACAAAAGTAGTTATATATAAAAATGATTATTATAACTACATACATATACAAAACAGTGAAAAAGAACTATACAAAGTACTATCATTCTAGAATTACAATTTTGGCCAATTTTCCATTACTAGGAATACCATTTTTAATGAAGCCTGAAGGGTGGTCTTCTTGCACTTTGGCCTTAGATAATACTCTTGAAGATTCCATCAAATTTTTGGACTTCACTCCTACTTCCACCACTTGAGGGAAGAATAATTTACACTAAGAACTCACTGAATGCTTAATCATTAGAGGTTTGCCTCACCACTATGGGGGAGCTTTGAAATACCCCCATGTCACTCCTTTCATAAGCCACTTGATAGCCTTTATAAGGTTAAGATGCCTCTATAAATCCCACTATTAATCAAGACCTAAGATGGGATACATTAACTCTTTGATGTGTATCATGTAAATGCCCCTACAACTAGTCTCTTTTTTATTATCAAGACAAGAAGCATCTATCTCCTTTGCAAAATGGACTAGATCCAAAAACTAAGAATCTAATTTACAAAAATATGACAAAGGAATGAATCCTAGTGAATCTTAATTAGAGAAGGGAAAAGTGGGAGATGGGTCAAGGGTGAGAGAAGCAATTTTAGAAAGAGGCCCCTATTGATACTCCAACCAAATAAAGAATTCAATAATCTTTTGGACCTATTCTAAGTTAGAAACCAATAAACAAAGATTTTTAGAAAAGGGTAAAGCCAGGTCAAAGTTGATGTGAACCCTATTATTAGTCACTAGTGTGTCCAAGCCCAAAACTTATTTAATTACTTCTACCACTTCCATAGATAGGATCTAAAAAAAATTAAACAAGTGAGTCCTAGTTATTGAGCTAGAAAATACCATTTCTCTTGTCTTATCCTTACTAAAAACTAAAACCCAACTAGTTGATTCAACCCAAAAATTATCCATCTCCAAACCATGTAAGCAAAAAATAATAGCCCACCATAAGCTTGACCCCAAGAAAAGAACCACCTTGTGATCATTGTGATTCTCAAGCCAATCTAAGACATCATTTCCCCTACTATGGATCTTATGGTGCCATACTTTCTAATTATGTCAAGTATTTTCACATGAGAGTGTATTGCCTCCGCCATTATTATTTAATTAATATCAAGCATGTAAACCCAACATCGCTCAAAATGGAAAACACTTACCTCAAAACTATAGAAAGAATTTTATTTTTAACAAAAAATAAAATTATATAATTCTATAAATTCCTATTACTTTAAAGACCAATTTGATCAAAATTACTACAATCATCCCAACAAGAGCTAAAATTTTCCATTATAACATCCATGAGTTGATCTATAGCATCATTAGCCAAAAAATATACCATAGTTTTACTTTCCTTAAAGTAGTGAGAACATTCCCACTCATTAAAAATTTCCATTTTGGTCCAAATAATATCCAAGATATTATCTATTATCCATGATTTTGTTTTTTATTAGTCAGTGCTTGAATTAAAACTTATGAATCTCCTTTGATCTCAAGAAAAGTTATACCACAATCAATATCCATTTGTATCCCAACAACCAATACTTGAACCTCTACTTCATTATTATTCTCATCTTGGAGTTTCAAAGATAAGGCTTTGATTAAAGAGCCTTTTCAATCTTTAATTACACACCCTACACTTGATACCCTTGGATTATCTCTACAAGCCCCATCAAAATTTAAATTGAACCAACCAAGTTTTGGTGGTATCTAGATTTCTTCTTTCTATTTTTCTTATTTTTATTATTTACTATTGACCACTAAACAAGATAAATCTTCTCCCTTGATTTATTGATTGATTACTTCTTGATATATTTCCTTGTGAGTTGTATGTGATTTCTAGGTGTTTGATAGGTTTTTCTAGGTGAAGAATGGATGAGAGTTGATATTATATATATACCAATCCATTTTATAAATATCTCATATTAAATCACTTAGTCTGATCTTTAGTATATGTCTATTTTTATAAATTGGACTACTTTTGGGCATTGGACACTTTGTATAGAGAGTGGACCCTTGTATCAATGCATGTGTCTACCTAGGATGCAAGTGTCTAGGAATATAGAAAATGAGTACAAGTCTAAAATTAAAAGAGAAGGATAATAATAAAGTTTAGATATTTTTTCATAGTATAGAAGGTCTAGTCATCATAATAACAATGGTCAGACTAAGAGATAATTAATTAGGTATAAAGAGCTAGTGAACGTGAGCCTTTCAACAACAAGCAGGTCTATAACCAAAAGGTGTATCCATGATAGGTATTTTTCAAGTGTATAAGACTGAGGTACTATATAAATCATATTTTGGTAACTAAATTTTTTCCCTTTAATTTAGTAATAAAATTACTAGTTTAAAAGAAATAAATGCATACCTAGGTATGTATAACACACCTTGTCTTTAAATGAGCCCAACTTGAGTGCATTATTGGTGACTGACCTACAACTAAGATCATGTTACAATATGTGATCGATGTATGAAATCTAAAATTGAAATAATTTTAAATACTTGAAAGTGAGAAGATCAAGGTTGGGAGTATACCTATGTGTCAATTCAACCATCTTTATTTTTGGGAATTTTATTTGAAAGGATGCTTCATTTTGAAGCATTGAATCTAAGATTAGGACATTTTTTAACTTGAAAGTGTGTGTGTGTGTGTGTGTGTGTGTGTGTATATATATATATATATATATATATATATATATATATATATACTAGAGGAAAATTCCCCCAACCTTGGTGTAAATATGAGTTGAAACATCACCATTGAGTTTGTTTAATCTAAATCATGTAACCTAGATATGTGCATTATTTGGTGAGTGTGAGCAATTTAATCAACCCACACTATATATCTAGTGAGGATGGATGATTTATTCAGACTCAACCTATAAGTCTAGTAAATTTAGATGATTTAATAAAATCTAACTTATAATTTTGGTAAGACTAAGAGATTTAATCAACTCAACCTTCCAAAGGTGAACTAACTAATTTAGTAGATTGGCTCAATAACATTCCATCCTGGGTATGATAATAATTTGTAATAGTATTTTAAATCTGGAATATGATTTTATTTTGTAATTCTAGGTGCCTTTTTCATGGCATGTGCACCTCATATATGTCTTAAGTTGAAACCTAGGTATAATAACAGTACCAAAGTATAAAATGTTTCCATAATTATGTATCTAAATCATATAACTATGAGATTTAGTGAATTTGAAAATAGTGCAAGTTTGGATGACATGTTTCTATGTCATGCCCCCACTAAATTTATATAATCCAAGAACTAGTGTAAATGTTTAGAGCATTTTTCTATAACATGCCCTAACTATAATTTGGAGATGTTGAGTATTGAATAAGTATGGAGGTCATGCCTTTTTGACATGCCCCCACTATATTTATAAATTCTAAAAATGTGGAAGTCATGCTTTTATGACATGACCCAATTGATATGTCAAAGTTTTATATACACTCATACATCTACAGGATCACTCATGCATACCATTACCATAATGTTTGAGATATAACAGATAAAATACATAATAAATAATTTATATGATAGTCTCTAAAATGTATTCACAATCCATGTATGGGTCTCATAACTAACCAAATCAAAAATACATGGAAGTTCTTATTAAATAAGAAATATAAGTTATTTCATGCAATAAATTATTCTTGCATAAATAACCTATAAATAAGGGGTATCTATTAATATTTTTCACTTTAAAAATACATGCACAAAATAGAATAACATTTCTAATAATAAAACAAACAACTCCTAAATCAAGTTTATATGATTTATTCTAACACCCTCTTTTAAGCATAGAATAACGAGTGAGAAAAGAGAAAACAAATAGACTAGATGAGTCCCAAAGATTAGGAATAATTAGGTACCCATGTACAAATTAATAGTGAAATATAAAGTGTCTATATGGTGACCAATTCATCTTCCCAGAATACATGGATGTCGAGTTGTTGTAACTATCAAGTTAAATAGAGATTGGTACTTTATATGAGGATCACTTAGTAAAAAACACTGGTCTCAAAACACTAGGGAAAAAGAGTTACCAAGGATGAAACATATCATCACAAGGTACCCAAAAACTAGTAAAAATAACTAAAGTTGAGAGGGTAAAACATATGTTGTAAGGCATTCCAAGAAAGCAAATGGCTCAATACTCAAACATAACACTAAAATAGGTTCACTTGATAGAATTAAGGCCATCAACTACAAATTCACTCTATGTAATCTAAATTCTCAATGGAATTTAAATATACACGAGTGGTCTAGATTTATGACTCGATCACAAAAATAACTGACACTAGAATTCACTAGAATAACTCTTATGAAAAGACTGTCAGAGGTAGCGATAGTGTAAAAAAGGTTCAACAAATGAATTCAATCTACTTGCATAAGATTTAGTACACCAAGGGTTAGCAAGGAACACTATAATCAAATAATCAAGATATATACCATACCCCCTACTACTAACTGGGTGGAGTGATGTAAAAATGTCTATATGTGTGGGTTAAATCCACTACTCAAACACTAACATGTTGTCATTGTATTCATCAAAATAGATAATATTTAAAAGGATATCAAGCTCCAAAAAAAATCTAAGGGAGACTATCAAATATTAAAAAAAATCAAAGATACAAATCAAATATCTCTCAAGAAGATGGCCTTGGTGATGATGAGAAAGTCAAGAAATTAAAAGAGTGAAAATCTACCCAAAATAGAACACACAAATGCATGAAGTTAAACAAGTCTGAATCATCAAACACCCCATAGAACTGTATAACTCAGTTCAAGTAAAAAAATAATCCCAAAACAAAAAAACATTAGATGACACAAGAAATTCTAGAATGTGTCAATCTATAGAAGATGCCATCAAAAATAAGAAATTTGCTCCTAAAATAAGGGAGCAATATGTAGATAAGGAAGTTGAATAATAGAGGAACCATACTTGTAAAGTCCTTGTAAATAATTTTGATCCCATCATAAGTGATCTAAAATCCATCCCAAATAAATATGGATGGTGAAAGATGTGTGTTAGGGTAATCACATCTGACAACTCTAATATCAAGTTACTCAAGCCTACGTGAAAGGTACAATAGAACTCAGTGTGATCAACATCCTCATGAAGAGGATAACATACAAAAATATGATATTTGTCATCAAAGAATCCCATCAAAGATAAAACACCTATTAAATAACCAATTTTATGTTAAATAATCCATGTAATACACTGAATAGGGGTAGCTAGTCCCTATAGATGCTTATCAAGGCCCATAAGTCAAAGCATGTAAGAACCAAAAAGTAGTGGTATGATTCTCAAAGTAAGAAGGCATATATATATATATATATATATATATATATATATATATATATATATATATATATATATATATAAAGGTGTAACTAGAGTCAAATAATACAATTGTGTAGTAATAGTAGGCCCTAAGCATTAGCTACAATAATAGGAGCAATGTGTAGCTAAAAAACACAAATGGCACAAAAACATACTCAAGAATTTAGAACATTAGGATTTGTTAAAAATTCATCTATAAATATAACAAGTGGAACTAAAAACAAATAATGCACACTCAAAAATGGGACATCGAGCTCTGACGATAATACATCCACGTATAAATTACATAAAAATAAATGAAGTGTTTTTACGAGGGGGTTTGATCACCTATGAGACCAGACCTCACCCTTTGTCTTTGACAAATGAGAGTGAAAGAGGTAATTTATGGAAAAACATCTCCCACTAATAAGGTTTAAAAATAATACTTATAAAGGATGTTTACAAAAAAAGGTATATCCCTTACAATATAATGCCACTTTTAAAATTATAAACCCCTTTACTTTACATTAAAACATCACTTACAAGGTTTAGTGTTTATGTATAATCCATTTAAAAATTAATTCACCACCATTTGAAAAATATGCCATCATATTTACAATAAAAAATTCCCTCCTTTATAAAAATTCATGAGTTTATAACCCTCAACCTATATATCCAATGATTGAAATAAAATAAACACACATTTTTCAAAGTTTTGATAAGGAGAAAAAAATTAGCTCCATGTGGAAAGGTTAAAGAGACCTAGTCATCAACCATTTTTGAATGCTTAGGTGTTAGGTTGTGTTGAACAATGTGAAGATCATGTCAAGGCTAGTATTGATGGTGTGAATAATGTGTCAAAGCTATTATCTTGGAGGTAAATAGTTAGACTATTTGTGGCTGAACGAAGAAACCATGATAGGATGTCATTCAAGAATTAAATTACTGTGCAAAGCTTATTAGAGCCAAGCCATGGTTGGATGGATATATTTGAGGATAAAATGACAAGTTATGGTATAATTACCAAGCTTAGTCTAGTTGGGTCCTCCAATAAATAAGCTTGTACAATGAAGAAAAAATGTATATAGCATCTCACTGGTAATGCTACCAAAGATTACAACATGCTCAAAAATAGATGCAAAATCCATATGCAAGCTAGGATAGAAGAAATGATGCACAATGTAATGATGCAATACATCTATGATCCACATATAAAGACCAAAAGTAATGTAGAGTGTCCTTGAAAGAAACTATATTGATGCTAATTAGATCTAAAGTTTTCCAAATAATAAATATGGCCTTAACATGGATGAAGTTGAGATGTATGTGGGGATTAAGAGAGACTTGCATCAATTTTATCAATGTGAATAGATTTATCAAGGCATTTTAGAGTTAAATCTATCACCTGTTCAACAAGTTAATGTGATGAAACCATATTTCTTTAACCATGCATGAATATCCTCTTTGTACTAGCTGATGTATACTTTGGTTTGGAAAATGATTTTCATATAAATGAATACAATAAAGGTGTGGTAACCAAGCTAATTTTTTTTCTAGTATTAAGAGATATAATTTTCCTTTAACTATATGGAGATTTGAGGCATGACTCAAGAGAAACAAAATTAAACTCTCCAATCTAGGCCAGAGAAATGCCATCAAGGAAGTCCTAATGTTGTACCAAAACCCTCTCATAATAACAGTGACCACAATTATCTTTGAAATGATTACCAATATCATGGATGTTATCAATACATATATATTATTCTAAAATAAATAATAATAACTATACATGAATAAGCATTCCAATAAAAGAGATTAAAAACCAAGAAAATAATAATACACTGAAGCAGTAGTAGTATTTGTCAATCTATGAAATACTACAATGTAATACATTTGAACCAAACATGAATCAGAATAAATACAAATCATATGTTTGACCAATATTAGGAGCATAGATATTTGCATAGCCAGAAATAATCAGTTTTGAGCATATGAAAAATGTGTGACCTATAAAAATTTGTCAAAATAGTAGCATAGGTGCTTGAAATAATGCTAGGTAATGGTTGCCAAAGGCCTACACTGATACCATGTTGGAGTAATATATGTACTCATAAAATCACAAGATTACTCTTGCATACCATTACCATAGGGAATAAAAACATTATACACACAATAATCAAAGAAATATTATGCACAAAAGAGTCTCCATATTATTGTCTCTAAATAATATATAATCTAGATATTTCTCTCTATCATACACACATGAGAATCACAAGGAGTGCATAATAAATATTCAAAGGATTTGGTTTCACAATAACCACTTAGTTGTTTTGATCAACCCAAATATAGGTGGATTGTCTTAAATAAGTGCACAATAAAATGTTATTCATGCATACAAACAAAATAATCTAAGGAATATAACAAAACTTCAAATCAAGCTTAACTCTATGAGTGGGTGTAAACACAACTAAAACCAAAATTATTTTAGAAATAAATCAAACCACAAGCCAGTGTGAACACAACTACTCCATTAGAGGTCATATAACTCTATTACTAATGGATCCTATCTTATTGGCCTTGACTCAATAGACAGATACTATTTGTCATTTGCCAATATTTAGTTCATCTGGACCATGACTATCGACAACATTTGAGATATTTTTTGGTTTGGCATCATTATAGTGCCATGGTTTTAATTTGATGTTGTTCAGCTCATGATGGTTTTCAACTTATGTAAGGACTTATATGGTGGATGGTGATTGTGGTGTAATATCATTGGATCTAAATATGTCTAATCATTCCTTGATGGTTAAACCTTAATCTACAACTAGGTTCAAGAGACCACTCTACTGTAGGTGAGAAGATATTCATGTGAAGAGTAGAAGTCTATAGAGCATTCATAATTTTACATTGGCTACGGTTAAACATACTCTATGATGGGGGTCTATCAATTGATCACACCTATTTTCCATGACATTTTGTGTTTTATGTTAACCCATTGCTTTTTAACACCATTAGAACCAATATTTACATTAGTGTTTATATTTGGTGCCGTGAGGGACATATTTTACCTTGTAGATCATAGATATAAGCTTGCTTACTATCACTATGGGTGATATGGTTCGTGTATGAGCTCCAAACCAAGAATTATATCCATAGAGCTTGGTGTTAACTATTTTTGTTGGGCTCAATCCTGATCTCCAACAACCCACTGAACACTAACCACTAACAAAAGAAAATCAAATGATCTTTCAAACTAACCCTTGGGTTTCTCCCAACCATATATCTTAATCAAATTATCTATTTGGTTTCTCCTAGTCTCTATTAACTAGGAACCCACCATTGGTTTCAAAAATATTCATGCCACCACATGGCCACCTTAAAAAAATTCCAAGCACCAACATTCCACTACCCATCAACAAGGTTCTCATTTCTTTATTTTAATTGACTTTTTCAATTAAATTAAATTTTAAATAGACTTTGTTGCTTTAAAAATTTTAAATATGTAGAATGGTATGATAGACGTATAGTCTTATGTAAGATTGACTACTTAGTTGGAGGTGTTATGTCAAACCTCTTTTTTTATTACTAGACATTCAAGTGGGAAGTTTTTTTCACTAAATAGGGTGGTATATTTTTGAAGTGGTAAAAAAATTTATAAGAAGGGAGAATTTTTTTTATGATGTGGTAAATTTATATTCAAGTAGGGGCATTTACATAAGTTATCATCATAGAGGATCACATTTATTGTTTTGGTATCCCCACACCTTCTAGATCAATTATTGAAGACTAGAGGGTGAGGTCTAGTCTAGTAGGATGTCAGACCCCCTCACAAGAAAACAAACCTATACCTTACTCTATCTTTTTTTGAGGTTACCTTTATTATACTTGTTAAAAATTATACTCATTTCACTTTTGGATGTATTTTTATCTATGACTAATGTCCCATAATAATTTATAGTATAATTTTGAGCCATGTGTTATTCTCACAAGATGTATTTTTTATGGTAATCAACATCTTTTGTAGAGGTTCTCTTTTGTTTTCATGTGGATATTTTGAATTTTCATGACTTTGGGTATGGACTCATGTATTTTTGAACCCCTTAGTTATTCAAACTACACCACCTAGAAAACCAAAATGTAGATGCACTTATAGATTAAGGGATTGTGGAGAGTTATTATTGGTGACTTTCCCATTTTTATAGATGAGGATGATATTGTGTGGCTTACATCCTTATAAAAAAAGGCACTTTTATTTATTCACCTTCATGTTTTTGATAGTTTTTAAACTCATATTGAGCATCTAGCATCACTTAAGGAATCTTGGGACATCCTTTCAATATTGTTTGATGAGGTCACTTCACCTCCACATGTTCCTCTGCATTCTCCTTCCTTTTGTAGTGAGGATTTTATTGGTGGAATTGTTTCTCCACCATCTTATCCTATTTATATGGATGAGATTCTTAATGATGATTTGCATGAAGATTGTTTGGCATCTCCATCTCATCCTATTATTTCTTGTCCTCTTTAAATTATTAGTGAGGACACATTTTCTGAGGATGAGACACTTGTATCACCCCTTCTTACTACTCCTAATGTAGTTTGATTATTGGTGGTCACTTAGATGAGGTACCTTCACCTCCTCCACCTATTGATGCACATTTTGATACAATGGTTGGTCCTCCTATTTTTTATTATGATATGATTTTTTATAGTACCATTCCAATCCCTAAGGAACTCATTGATCATATGGCCTCTTTCCTAGCACTTCAAAGATAAAACAAGAAACTTATGATGCATAATTATCTTATGTACTACCTGATTCATGGAAAGGATGCCCTTGTATATTATCTATAGAAGAAAATCACTGCCTTACAACATCAGTATAATACCGCATAATATTATGTTAATCTAGTACACATCCACTTAATACACTTTTACAGTGTGATTTATTATATTTTGAGAAACCCATTGTTCATGTTGTTCCTATTCTTGTAGATGACACTTTTATACCTAATATTTTTGTAAACTCTATACATATCATTCTATTTACACCTACATATATGTATGCTTATTGTAAGAAGCATACCACTATCCTTGTCTCTTATGTGCTTTGTTTCATAGGTCACACTACCATACTTGTGGGCATTAGGAAGTATTTACAAAGCATTTCTCACCCTATTTATCTTGTTATGTGGATTGTTTATCATGGCATTAATTATTATGTAGGTGATTCATATTCATTGGGATCTATTGATAGATATCCATATTTTTTTACTCCACTCTTCATTAGGATATTAAGATACATATGGGATATTTTTCACCTTTAATTAGGCTTGAGAAACCTGAGATTATAGTGGTCAAACATACCTAACACATCTTTAGATGTTACCTCAAATTCTTATACTATAGACTTTACACCCACTCATATACAGGCATCTTCATCCACCATTCATGTTCATTTGGGGTGGATTTTTTATCATTCTTGGTAGTGTCGACAATGTTCTTTGAGAAGACTCTATAGAAAAGTTCCTTCACCACTCAACTTCTTCAATTGCACATTGTTCCTCTTAATTTTTTATGCTTCTTGGTTAATTGAGATACTTATAGTTAGATGTGTTTTTTAGAACCTACATCTATCATTTCATAGATGTCATCTACCATTGTGGAGTTTCTTGTATCACTTGGTGATATTATTTTTTTATAGGACCTTTATTTGTAGTCACACTAAGAGTCATGGAGTTTTTTATTCATGTTTATATGCTCTATATTAAGCACTTTAATCTTCAAGTGTTGACTATCCTATCAAGACCAAGGACATATTATTGAGATATTTGTATATGTATATTTGATGTTGACAGTCTCCTTCAGATTTATTATGGAGCCTGATCTCCTCTAAAAAGTAACTAGTTTGGTGTAGCCTACTGTCAGCATTTCAATGTTTTGTATTGGGATTGGCCCACTCATACATATATGTTTTATGAATCACTACACCCACTTCAGCATTATGATGGCATGTATGCACATACTTCTTTAGGTGTTGTGCTTATTTCTATCCCTTAGCACATCACATTTTCTTTTGGAGGTAGTTGATTGAGTGCATCTTTTCTTCGATGGGATTCATTCCATTGAGTGCACCTATTACAGGTTTGTGTTGAGATTTTGATTCATGATTCTTGGGATGCCTTGTATAATATGTTTTATTCTTCACTTTCACTATGGTTTTATTGATTTTTAGGTACCTTGTGATGATACATTTCATACATGGTAACTATTTTTACCTAATTTTTAATCAATGTTTTTTATAGAGTGGGCCTCATAGAGATTACTAGTTCCTATTTGACTTCATGGTTATAGTGACTCAACATCTATGTATTCTAGTAAGATGGATTGGTTACCATAGGGAAAATTTATATTTTACTATGATTTATACATGGGTAGGTGATCATGCCTTTTTTTTTGGACCCAATAAATATATTTTATTTATATTTTATCACTCCCTATTCTATGCTTAAGGGAGGGTCTTGGAGTGGTTATTTTCACACTAGTTAGTGGTTTTAGTTATTTCCAAACCAATTTTTTTATCCATGTTGACACCCACTCACAAAGTTAAGCTTGATTTGGAGTTTTTTTATATTCATTAGATTAATTTTTTTGTATGAATGGAAAATATTTTGTTTTACACTTATTTAAGACAATTCACCTATATTAGAGTTGATCACAACAACCAAACATTTATTGTGAAACTAAATCCTTTGCCTATTTATTAGGCACTCCTTGTGTTACTCTTATGTGTCTGAGAGAGAGAGAGAGAGAGAGAGAGAGAGAGAGAGAGAGAGAGAGAGAGAGAGAGAGAGAGAGAGAGAGAGAGAGAGAGAGAGAGAGAGAGAGAGAAATATTTAGATTGTATATTATTTAGTGACAATAATATGGAGAGTATTTTGTGCATAATATTTCTCTAATTATTATGTGAATAATGTTTTACTTATTTTTGGTAATGGTGTGTAGGAGTGATCTTGTAATTTCATGAGTGCATATAGCACTCTAACATGATATGCCCCCTATTTTGAGGTGTAGGTAAGTAGAATCTAGTAGTTACCTTACTTCAAAAGGATAATATAATTGTATAAGTTATGTATGGATCATGTAGAATATAGGATTAGTATGTATATGTATATATAACATTGAGGCATGTAGTATTTGATCACAACAAGTCCTGAGACGCATGATGTAGATCATAGCAGCATCTAGGGAGTAATAGTACAAGATTAGTAAGCAATCAATCACACACATAAGGGCACTCAAAAGTAATGAAAATAATATGATGGTCTAAGGGGACCTCATACAAGGACCATGTTCAAATGTCACACACTCTAAGGGACATGACTTCAAATTTATATAAATCATAGAAATGACATACTTAAATGTCCATACAATATAGAGTGACATATCCAAATGTCAAAATAGGTAAGTAAAATAACGAGGACCACAATTAATAGAGAATATTTAAATACTCAAATATTTAATACAATTCAAGATAATAGCAAGTAAGAACACACTCAAGGAAGTGCATAAATGAAATCATGGAATATATGCATCTAATATGAACATAGCATACTAGTTCATAAACATATGTGTTTACAAGCAATGTTAAGTGTATAAAATATTAAGTACATTGTGAAAGGTATAAACATGGATATAGGCATGTGTAATTATATAAGCTCAAACATAATAATGGAAAGTGATCATATAATAATATGACCTCTGTGATTAAGGAAGCAGATGCCTCAAAATTACATATGATGTGAGTGGAAGGAAGTCCCACATCTAAATGTCCACATATCATGTATCTGGGTATGCCAGTATCACACTCAAATGAATCATAAAACAATGTGTATATAGGAAAGGATGATATGCCATCTACTAACATGAAACAAATAACATGTGTAATAAATGGTATAACTAGGAATATACTAGAAATTTTCGGTATTTTAAAAAAAAATGTTTTTTGTATTTTTTGGAATATTTATTTTTTTTATTTTTTGTATATTTAAAATAGGAAAAGTCTATAAAATTATCCCATCTAAGGGATACTCATCTATAAGTTCTAAAAATAATGGATATAGTATATCAAATTGGTGAATCTATTGAGGAGCATGTATATGTGTAATATATGGGGTTGTAAGCTTTGTTATGCTCTGCATATGTGTCATCAGACTGTGTGGTCTTGAAGAGGTAATAAAATCATAAGGGGTTTGTGGAATCCATAATTTTGTGCTCTATAGTGTATTTAAAGTAAAAATAATAAGAACATGGTTATTTACACTACATAATTGAGTATGATGTGTAGTAGTAAATGAGGATTTAGTAGAATCCACTATGTATCTTTGATGAAATGGTCTCTCAAGTAAGGTTCATGGATAATTAACCTTAGTGGGTTTTATAATTAATTGCATTGTAATAAACTATTTTTTTTCAAGTGGATACTCATATGGAATTCTAATAACTATGACTACTCTATTGGTATGAATGTATTTAATACACTCATGCACTATGGAAGGTACAATATGGAGTATGTGTCCAAGGTCATCCCAACAACATATTAAATACTCACATGTATAGTATAAATGAGAATGTGGTGACCACATGTGTTGTGCTAACCTATAAAAGTAAGTCAATCTCATTATTGGCCAATTTTGGCCCACATCCCAAGATTTTGCCTAGATACATTAGTTGAGTAGAGTTTTAGAGCTTTAAATGATCAATAAATGACTTGAGAAAGCTTTCAAGAGATAGACCATCATAGGACATCATGAAAAAATGAATATAATAGTTTACTTATTAATTTTATAAATGCACTTGGGAAATCCTCTCAGGATAAAAGACCATATGAGCATGAATTTCATCATGCCAAGATCATCCTCTATAAATTTCATGTCTTGATGAGCTTGCTATCTCAAGATACAAGTCTTCAAAGTTAGACTTTTAGAATGAAACATGTGCATGAACATCAAGTTTAAGTTCCATGAAGTAGACATTAAAATTTAAATATCCCAAGGTTTAACACAAGAGTGATAATTGTCTAAATCTCAAGAGCTAAGGTCAAGATCCAATAACAAGCATCGATATGACAGATGTCAATGGGTCACAAGATATAATGGAGTGCATTTAATCATATATTAAAGATCAATGGTGAGAAGCAAGTCAAAAGTTTAGTGTACGTGAGAAGTTGATAATTAGCAAGATCTTGAGTGTCCTAACAAATATCTAACAGTATGTGTTGACTGACAATATCAATGGGTCTAGGTAGATCAATGATGAGTATCCATTCATACATAGAGATATAATGGTGAACAAGGAATCAAAAAGTCAAAGGATCTCAAATATGAATGAGCCCTGACCAAGTGTCACAACCATGTCAACTATTAGATAGATCAAAGGTATGTGTTCATTCATACTAAGACAAATCTATGGTGTGCATGAGGTCAAAAAATTCAAAGGGATGATAGTAAAATATTGTGAAATAAATAAAGAACTGACACTTGGAAAAATATGAGAGGGCTTAAATCAAGATCAATGGCTAAAATTAAAATTTGAAAGTTAAGGACTTCTATGGAAAATAAAAGTGGCCTAAGATCGTAACTAAAATGATGTTTCAAAAGGACTATACCACCATTATAGCTTGATATAACACCACTAAGCATGAGATGTAGACACATTTATACAATCAAGGGTTGTCAATAATAAGGTTTCGATGCCATGAACCTTTAGTTTGAAGATTTAGAACACACATGGTCTATCCTTTTGGGTCGTAATATTGTTTCATGACTATGATCTTTGCTTTTAACATAAATATTAGTGCATACAATGAGTTCTCAGCTTCCACAGGATCTAGAGGTAGGATAGGTCTATTTAAACCTAATAAAGATCAAGAATGAGTTAATATAGTCTATAGGTCTCTATTAGTATATATAGACTATAGGAAAACCAATAAAAGAGATTGGTTTTCAACCTATAGTAGACCTATGATCAGTGTTTTTGAGTAGGGGTAGATATAAATGGTTATGGAGAGATGTCTCATCCTTCAATATGGTCCCAGATCTAACAAATAGTTGTTAAGAGTAGAATTGGGTATGGCTCTATCAAGTACATGAAAATAAGGACCTTTCCCTCATATTGAAGTAAGTGGAGATGGTGTAGGAATTCATGGAATAGATTGGGGGATTAGAGAAAGTAGTTGGAACATTCAATGCTATCCAAAACCACAAAGATCTTTTTTACAATAGACTTAGACATGACTCATCATGCAGATAAAATCCTTATCTTCTAGTGGATTTCCTAGCCAATGAGGAAGCTCAAAGATTATTAGATTGAAGTACAAGTTAACTTATTGATTAGGGTTAGTCCTGATTAGATCAAAGGAATATTCATTGAAAGTGGTAGCTTATTGATTATTCTTGGGACTTGTTCCCCCTATTTTCTCTCCCTTTCTCCTATATCACCCCAATCATTCCATGTTTAATATCTCTTAGATTTTGGATTCCCATAATGACTCTTTGATTTTTAAGAGCATAGGACTCTCTAAGATATTATCCTCTTGATTAGGCTAAACCCTAACAATCATTTGTAAGAACTACCTCTTGATTAGGCTAAACCCTAAAAAGCATTTGTAAGAACTACCTCTTAATGAAATAAGACTTTCTTTACCTATCTCTCACCTTGGATCTATGGTGAGTGAGTTGTGCATGATGGCATAGTGAAAGAGAGTTGTCCTCATCCATTATCCTCCTTTTTAACCTCCTTTAGGGTGTTTTCAAGCTCTTGCAGGGTCTAGATTAGTGTTCTACCTAAACCTAGTCTATGAAATACTTATGCACTGAGCTAAATTTTGGGGTTGTGTGAGTTAGCATTGTCTTTAGCTAATCTAGTGTGGGTTTAATCTTATGGGAGTTTTCCCTTTATATTTGATGCATCACCTTGTTAGCCTTCTTAAGAGCCCTTCCCCCTTTCTAACCCTTTTCCTTATGTAAGTATTAGTTTAGGTGATCCATCAGAAGGAAGTCAACCCTCTCTAGAGGTTCAACCCCATCATAGGTTACCCATAGACTGGGATTGTCCCAATTTTGTGATTGGGAGTGGGGGAGCCTAAAGAACTCCACAAGGGTGCAATTCCATGTCATAACAGATTTTGTCATGCTTGGTGGGATAAGGTTTATTATACATTAAGTGAAAAGTTTTGGTGTTCTCTTCATTAAATCAACCTTTGGAGATAAGTGTACAAACATCAATGGTGATTTTGAGTATTCATCAGTTGATTTAAGTAGCCCAAGTGCCTATCCATCATTATATGGTATGTACAATCTATTTCTCTTAATTTTTACTCATTTCTTAATTTTAAAAGAAGATAAGAAACTAGTAATAAGGGTGTGGTAGAAATACCTAGTTGGTGATGCATGCGTAATCCAGATGAAGATGGAGAACTCCTCTTTTTATAGGAAGGAATAACCTAAAAATAAGAAATCACTAACAAAACGGGTTATTAGCAAGATAGTTAAGTGGACTGCCTAGATTGAGCTAGATCCAAGAAGTATAGGATTGCTAAGAAGCTATCAATCTATATTTGATAACAATCAAGTTGAAAATGATAAAATTAATGTACTTACATAAAGTAAATGAAATGCAATACAAGAAGAAAGTATAATTCTTGTTAAATAAAATGACTAAATATAGAAAAATTAGGTTAAAACTCATGCTAAGGTGGTTGAAGTCAGTGTCAAAAAATCAAAAAAGGGTCTATGAATAGGTACAAACATAGAAATTTAGGTTTAGATGGGGTTAAGGGGTTGAAAATAACTTGCTATTATTTTCTACCACAGTGACCATTGATGGTTAGGTGAACCATTAGCGGTTGGGTTGATCATCAATGGTTGGGTAATAGTTGGTGATTGGGGGTGATCGTCAGTGGTTGGGGGTGACCATCGATGGTTTCCTATGGATTTTTTAAGGCATTCAAAAAAGAGTTAAAGAATAAGTAGGTGGTCAAATAATGGTTCTATTAAGGATAAGGTGGAGAGGAAATAAGGTGCATATAGGTTTGATTAGGTCAGGGAGATTATAAATAATAAAGAACAAGTAGAATAGACCTATAGCTTGCCAGATGGTTGATAGTTGAAGGCTAAGGCAATTCTGCTAGAGTAAAAATACTTTGGCCTCAAAAACAAATTTGGAAAAGTTTTAGGTCTCTTTTATTGTTTTTGAGTTGCTAAAGGATGATTGGATGCTATAAAACTTGAATACCTATGTGCAAGAAGATTTGATAGCTTGAATATGGATCCTTTTCACCTCCTACTCCCCTACTTTTATAGGTAAAGAGAGATGGAGGATGGAAGGTTCCCTAGAGGGTGAGGTTATTGATCATGATGCTTGGAAGTTCAAGAGCACTTCATAAGACAAACATATCAAATTGTGCCCCATTGTCTCACACATAGCTAGTGATGTGTTAAAAAAGTGAGGACCTGACCATCAACAGGTAGGCTAACCATTGATGCTTAAGCTAACCATTGGTGGTCAAGTGTGTGAAGGTGAAGGGGTCAAAAGGGGGTTTAAAAGGTGTTGTTAAAGGTTAATTTAGTAGGTTGATGAGTTAGCTAGCTATGTGTTCAGCTAGACTCAAGGTTTGATGAGGGTCCATAAGGGTCCTAAGGTATTTTGATAACTAGAAATATCATGTACAATTTTCTAGTGTCTATATTTTACTCCTTTTTGTTATGAAGATTTCAATTAACAAGCTACAAAATAAAAAAATAGATTGTTGGTCAAAGGTTTGATTTCCCCAAGTATTGGAAGAGGTGTTCCCCCTCAAACTGGGAGTCAATGACGTGATATCAAAATTGAGTTGGGCTTTGATAAGTGGTATATGGTTAGTCATAAAGTTGGTGAAAAAGGGGTTGGATATTTAAAATTCAAACATACAAACAAAATGTGACCAAGTGTGATAGTCCAGATCATGCAAAGACTAAAGTTTCCAATGTTAGTAAAAATAAAGTCAATTCTAGAAGAATAAATGATAGGGTAATTAGTCCACAGTGTTGGTCATAGCTAATCAAGTTGCTCTATAAGTCTCCTAGATAGGGTTGATGTTTTTGCAAGTATATAAGGTATGAAGTGTTCCTTTAAAAAACATAAATGGTCTAGTTGTGCACTAGGTAGTGAAAATTTTGAATGGTCAACATGGAAAAAATGATCAGTGTAGTAAAAAAGACCAAGCAAGATCATCATAAAACATGCAAATAGTTTGGGTCAAAATGGCCAATCATCAAAGTGGGCATGGTCCAAGGGTAGGTCAAATAAGGGTAATCTCTAAAATTTCAAGTTTTGATGTGGGAGAGATTTGGTGATCTCTAATAAGTTAGGCACTTATGTATAAGTGCCTAAAAATTTTTTTTTTGAAAATATAGACCCTCTTGACTGTCAATGGTCAAGGGTCCTAAGGTCAACCATCAATGGTCACCCTAATCATTGATAATCAAAATAAAACCCTAAAAAGTTAGAATATAAAAAATGAAAATGAAATTTCATTTTCACTTTTGACATTTTGACCTCTATGCATTTATGCTTCTATGTAATCTGGTGATTTGGTGTTTGGTGTTTAGCTATGAAAGTTGACTGAGTTTTTGGGTGAGGTGTCAATTATGGATTGGTTGAGTGTGTTTGAGGAGATAAATTGGGACCATACATGTAGGGTAGACAAGGACATGGCTAAGTAGTAGGATGTGGGCTCCAACTTTGATAGTGATCAAGGAATGAGGTAAGGGGTGTGTTAGTTTTGTAGATTACTTGATTTTGTTACTTATGAAGTTGAATTATAGTAATTTATGATTGTTTATAAATTGGGTTTGGGGGTTTGACCTAGGTTTTATGTTTTGGGTAAAATTAAGAATGTTAATAGATGAAATTTGAAATTATAAGAGTATATGGGTTTGGGGTAGGATATAAGATAGGATTAGGTAGTTATTTTTTGTAAATTCTATTATTTTTGGTATTTTTTAGGTGGGTAGCTCAAGGGTTTTGCCATTGATGGTCATACATATTGACTATCAGTGGTTCAACATGACCATTGACTATCAAACTGACCATCAATGATCAAACACCAAAGAAAAAGTGTTCACTATACCATCGATCATTATATGAACCATTGATAATCAAGTGTTTTAGGGAAGGTTGGTTTAAAAAGGTGTAAATGAAGATGGTTTAAAATGTTTTTGAAAAGGTGTATAGGTTAATATAGATGTCAAATGTAAGTTTAGGATAGGTAAATGGTCAAAATAGGAATAATGTATGGAGTTGATAGCTGATTTGATGGTTGGAAAATAGAGCTAGGTGTTATTTGATAGGTTAAGATAGTGTAATTATTAAGTAAGTTTGATGTTATGAAATAGTTGTTGGGTAGAGTGGTGATAATTTTATGGGTAGGGATAGATGTTATTTAAATACTAGAGGTAATGTTGTAGATGTAATGGGTGTTTGTTTGGAATAGCTTGAAAGAGGTGGTTAGAGGTTGATAATGAGGTTCATTTGGAAATGAGCAATGGTGACAAATGCTAACTTTTATTTTTGTAGGCATGAAACTAGATCTAAATAAGGGATCAAGTGTTAAGGTTCTTGATCAAGGTCCATGGAGGGATGACTTAGGATGATTGGATGTATATAGAGGAGGTTGGCTTAGGTGCCATGCAACATTATCAGTGGTTTCCATGAGATGTGGTGATGATAGTGGCCCTCATCAAGAGATGGGATCCAACCACTAACACTTTCCTACTATTGGCAAGAGAAATTACCATCCTCTTGGAGGATATCCATAGGATTAAATAAATATCGATCCAAGGGGATCCTATTTATCACATTGAAAGTGAGGAAAGGGACAAGTAGATGGAGTTGTTATATGGTGAGGATCAAGTTGATGCTAGGTGGCATTCAGGTGGTTTTGGTTACAAGCCACTATACCCGAGGTCCCCAGATTGGAGGTGGTTAATGATGATGATGATGGAAGTATCCTATTTTACATTACCTAATTAGAGTAATGGATGTTTTCCTTATTTACTATTGTGAGTGTTGGTATAGATGTTGTTTGGTAGGATTATGTTTGGGTGGGCACCTATCTTACTAGTTAAGATTTACATCAAGATCTAGGCATTTTGAACTCATAGATGATATGGGATCAGCATTAGGTTCATGCTCTATTATTGGGAATATGAGCATATTCAAATGTTAAGAAATTTAGGGCTACCATGGGATGGTTATGCATAGGTGGAATACATAGTGGGTTTCCTAAGATGGAGAGGAGATTATGCTTTGATAGTTGTTGGAGGTGGTGCCAGGGACATTGACTAGTTTAGAGATGCCTTCAAGGGTTTTTTTATAGGTGGCATGGTATGGATTCTATATGTTAATTGGCCTAGGTGGGCCTAGTATAGCTACCACACTCTATATTTATAAATGTAGAGGTGGATATATAGGACTGGAGAGGGGGATATAGAGCTTATCCCCTTTGATTGAGTTTAGAGGCAATTTGGCCTTGTGTAGGGGATTCTATCTCCTTCTTATAGGTATAGAAGAGATGATGTAGAGTTTCTAATTTTGAAACCATAGCCATAGGATGTAGTGTTAGATCATGAGGAACTTCCAGTTAGAGTAGTGATAGATGATGCTAGTTTTATTGATGGATATGCAAGATGTTATCAGGCCTAATATGCAGTGACCAATTTTTGGATAGGATAATAAGGGCTAATAGGCCATGGATGTGGATCTAGATGGGGCACAAGTACAAGGTGATGGTTAAGATGGATAGGTAGTAACAACATTGGTAACTTCACAAGCTTAGATCATAGGGTTAAAGGGATAGGTGGACACTCTATAGGGATAGATTATTACTTTATAGGGTCAAGTTTCCAACTTGATAGGAGAGCGAGATCAAGCAAGGACCTCCCCTAGTTTAGTGACTCAAGAGAGGAATGCACTAAGGTATAAGGTAGGAGCTATGATATCACTAATAGGAGGACCAAATGGGATGATTCCTATGGCATGGTACTTAGCTATAATTGAGGAGTTAAGGTACTATGAGGCTATAGTGTTGACAAAGTGTCCATAAGAGCTAAGATGGGGAGAGTATAGGTCTAGTTTAGTAGGTGATCTAGCCATTATAAATTCAAGGTAGTGAGCCTCTATAGTGAGTGGTCATATAGGTGCCCCAAGAATATTAACCCCTGGTGGCAATGCAGGTGGAGGAGTAGGAGGGGCTAGTGGTAGTGGTGCCCTACGTGCATGATATTTGATATGATCTGATGTATATGTACATGATTTTAATATTAATCTATGTGTTGATGATGTAAGATATACATGAGAGAGATTATAAATTATTACATTTATTATTTATTTGATAGACATGATGTATATGATGATGTGTTATGATGCTCATGATGATGATTATATATGATGTATGTTCATGATTCATGGTTTACATGTTGATGTGGATATTTATGTTCATGTTATGGTTCATGGTTATGGTTCATGTGTATGTTTTATGAGATGTAGATGTAATAGCTTAGGCATGTGATTTTTATTATATGGTTATCATGTTCTAGTTTTGTTCATGGATACATTTTGATGCTGATGGTTATTGATATGGTTTACCTGATGGTATTTGATATGATGATCATGGATTATGTGATGTAGTGATGATGTTTTGATGTATGATGATTTTATTAATGGTTTATGATGGTATATGATGACACATAAATTTAGTTAGATAAACTAAATGTGGAAAATTTGATAAGAATTAAAGAGACACATGTCTACATAAACTAATAGTGAAAGATAAGAAAAGAAAAATGATGCCTTTTCATTGGTAAGGACACAAATAAACTCAAAGTTAAATTGGCTTAGGGAATGTAATACTTTTGAATGTTTCTCATTAGCATGCTTAGGTTGATAAAAAGGTGTCTTGATCACATCATGTCAAGTAAGCTCATAATCCCTTGATTTATATATAGTATAAAGGGGGGTAGGTAATAATATAATATAAAAGAAATGGGTGGTAGATAGGGTAACCTTATGTGGATTAATTTTCCCCTTCTATAGGTATATACTAATCTATGTAGGAAGTCTACTAGTGTTAGATATAAAACATGGTTGCATCTTTCTTGGGATAGCTTGTTCTTATTTTGATATAAGGTTTGTTTGTTGTTGTTGTTTGTTTGATAGGTTTGTGAAGATGATCGATACAAGTGTTTCACTAAATTTTTCTTATTTTAAGTCTAAATGAAAATAGAAATAAATATGAGGATAAGTGATTATAATGAACCTAGATTTGGTTTATGCACCATAACCAGACATTATGAGCACTCCTCTTGGCTAGGAAGACTACCTACAAGTAAGAAAGCAATACCACAAGGTGTTTTTTAGTAGTTAAATGAGTGGGTAGCCAAGCTACGCACTTGTTCCAAGAAGTGTGAAATTTCCTTAGAGATGATAGTCCACTTTTGAGAGATAAAAGAATAATAAATAACTAAAAGAGAGGTAAAGAGAAAGTGAAAGAGAGATAAGATTACCATTATTGATAACCTATATGCTATAGAGAGTGACAGGGTGCAAGTGATGTACTTTGTTTGTATTTTAGAAGTTATCTAGGTAGGTTTTGAAGAGGCTAGGGAATCCACAGTCACCAATGTTAGTAGGGGAGTGATAGATATCAATTATACTACTGAGGTCAGTAGTGAGGTGATCGATGTTGGTTAGGCTACCGAGGTTGATAAGGGTAATAATTGTCTAAGAACTTGCAAAAGGATTTTATAGGTCTAGGAAATAGTTTGGATCAGGTCTGAGATGTTGGGAGAGTTATAATAGAGATATTATGGCTTGGGTAAGTTTGGTTAGAGGTTTTATATGTCAAATTAAGGGGAAATAAGTGAGAAAGCTTTATAACTTCCTCACGGGGGTTCGATCAGAAGTGTGTAAAGCAATGCATAATAGATATAAAAAATAGTAGAATAAATGTTTAAATGACCTATATGATAAGTGATGTACTTAGTTATGATTGTCAAATGATATATGTTAGATTGATGATCCCTAATAGGGAGTTTGAACCTAAATGCCAAAATAGAGAGAACAAAAGGGTGATGTTGGTCCTCAAGAGCTCAATTACTAATCATGATTAACTTATGCAAGATGATTGTAAGCTAGGATGTTAAAAATATAATGCCTAAAGCTTGAATGTGAGTAAGAATAAATTTTATTAATTTTTCCTGACATGAACTTTAGGTTGGAGTTTGGCTTATATTACTGATGTCAGTGATCCCATCGACGTCAATTGTGAGTTGACCAACATCAACAACCCTAGAATAGGTAAACCTTAGTATTTTTGACCTAATTTCTATTTTTGTTCATGCCAAGTGTGACACCTATTATAAAATAGTAAAACTAAGAGTTTAGGAAGAAGGTAGTTAATTAAGAATTTAGTTTAGAAGTGGGAATAAGTCTTGGGTAGTTATGATGAGGTGACCAGGTCTTAAGGTGACTCATTAGGTAAGAATTAGTCATAAGGTGAGGTGGCTAGGTAAGGTGGAAATAAGGGTTTTTAATTAACTTAAATTAAGTATTTTAAATTAATTAAATGTGTGAGGGGTAAAGTATGGGTTAGGGAGATTAATTGTTATTATTGAAATGGGCTTAAGGGGGGTTTCAACACAAGGAGTTACGCATGTGTGTGTGACATAATTTTGGTGTCTACATTTTCCCCTTTTGTCTTTTAATTTATACTAACACATTTCAAGACAAAAATTGGAGATATATGCTCCAATTATTGGATAAGGTATCCCCCCTGAAAATGGGAATCGATGGAGGAGAAACTAGAATCAAGTACTAGTTTGATAAAAAGGTAATTAGGTGAATGTTGGATAATTGAGTATCACTTCATATGCATATACTACAATTATCTATAGTCAACAAATTCAATATTAGGAAAGGTTAAGGAGGACTCAAATAGAAGTAACCAAAGCATAGCTTGTAAGTGATAGCTGATAGGTCAAAACAATCAAATTTATAGCTCTAATGATCAAGGTGTCCTAGGTATCTGAGGTAGGAAGTGCCCATAAGAAACACAAGAGGGTTGAATGTGATAGGATGAGCTTGGTTTCCATCCAAAACACCTAATATACATGTGTTTGCATAATAGCCAACTATAGCATAAGCAGTTAAGACAAGTAATGCAAGGTTGGTGTCAAAGGGTTAATGATCAAAAAGATATTCATGATCTCTAAGTAAAGTCATCACGGGTTAAGATTTAAGTGATTTCCAATGACATTTTTCATGGTTGGGAGAGATATATGTGATATCTAGTTATCCCAGTGTATGGGTAAAGTTTGAAAAGTTGGGTTTACTTGGTTGGAAAAAACATTATAGGAATGGTGCTAACATCGGTGGCTGACCAAACCTAACAAAAGGGGGTTTGGTAGCCAACCAAACTCATTTTTAACTTTGTTATTAGAGAGGATAAATAAATATTGTAGAGAAATTTGAGATGATATCTCAAGGAGGGGATCCAATGGGAGGTACACCACCACAAGAGCCAATTGTGCCAGCCAAGAGGAGATGGAGAGATGAGGTAAGAGCCTTTACTAGTTGGTTTGAAGTTTGATTTTTGTATTTTTAATTTTTAGGATAATTGAGAGGTGGGGGTGTAGAAAATATTAGTGGAGGGGTATAAAATAGGGTAGGGTAGTTGTAGGATAAGTTATGGGGTTTTGTGGGTAGATTTCTAGATGAAATGGGTAAGTTTGAGTTTTGGACATTTAGCCCTAGGGTCAAACCAATCACCAACATCAGTGAGGTCCACTGACATAAGCTAACATGGAACTGAGGTCAGTAGGTGTCTATTGATGTTAGCTAATATGTAGGCCTATAAATCTCTGATGTCAGTATTAATGCCAATGTTGGTGATTGTAAAAAAGTGGCAAAATAGGAGAAAAGGTGAGTTTGGATCCCTAGTAGAAGTACTCAAATAGCCTAATGGTTGAGATAGCCTTTGAAGACCCCATGTCCTCTGAATACTACCTATATATCCCATTTTAAGGCCTCAAGCTAATGTAGTTCTCCCAAAGCCTAGGAAAAAAGATCTAAAAATGTGTGACAGGGGAAATGGGTAAAAAGGTAAGTTGAGATAGGTTGAGAGGTTTAGGTCTTAAAATATAGGTCATAGTGTCAATATTTAGGAATATAGGTTGTGAGGCCTAAAGTTGTTGTAGGCAAGTAGGCCTGAGGTAGAGAGAGAGAGAGAGAGGCAAAGAAGCCTAGGGTAGAGAGAGAGGTAGTGAAGCCTAGGGTAGTTAGTGAGGTGGGTATATGGTCGAGATAACCTCAAAAGACCCTGTGTCAACTGAGTGCTAACTACATAGCCCAAATTAGGGCACTAGACCAATGTACTTCTCCTTAAGAGAAGGGAAAAAGCCAGTGATATAGTATATTAAAAGGTATGTGACTTGAGTTGTGTGTGTATGGATGCAAGCAAGGATGGAGCTGACATTATGAGATCATCTACCAAGGCTATTGATAAACATGAGGAGGGATGTCACTCTAGATGAGTGGGAGAATATGGCATCCATGGGGTTAGGAGGAGTGAAATGGTACTATAAAATTGCTCAAGATGTGTTCTTGATGATAGCATTGATTGAGAGGTGGGATCACACCACCAACACCTTCCATCTACCAATTAGAGAGTTGATAATGGCTTAAGAGGATGTGTATAGAATTTTATGGCTACCACTCCAGGGTGAGGAGCTCTTCACATGCTTGAGAGAGGAACATGATAGACACATGGTCACTTTATATGGAGAGCATGTTAGTGAGGTGACTTACCATTCTATGAGTTTCACATACAAGCCACTCTATATGGCTGATGAGGAGTACCATCACTTGAGCATCTTGATGATGATTAAGATCATGGTGTATGCATTACTAGATGTAAACAATGAGATAATTTTGATTGCATTGACATATGTTCTTGTATAGATGGTTGAGAAGTGGACCATTTTTACTTGGGGTCCAATATTTTTGGTATAGTTATACAGAGAGTTATGGGGTTTGAAGTTACAATGGTGATATAGTTTGTTTTATCCTTACAAGGATAGGTGGTGATGTTACAAGGTCAAATTAGGGCTCTACAGGGATAGGTTGTAGCACTATAGGGAAAGGTTATTATTTTATAGGGTCAAGTGACTATAGTGATAGTAGAGACAGATAGTCTGAGAGTAGCAGGCCAGGCTACTCCTCCTCCATCACCGTAGGGATTAGGATATTCTGAGACATCATTAGGTGCTATGGGAGCTCCATATACTGTGTCTCTAGTAATATATTTGACCACCCTAGATGAGATTGCCTAATATGAGATATAAATTAGAGATTTCTTATAGATTCAGAGATATTTAGAGTTTAGAGAATATGAGAGGTTGATGTCATGTGTTATAGCTTCTAGCTCATGTAGATGTAAATGTATGGAGAGTGGTGATGATACTGCCTCCTCACGACCATATGAAGAGACTTGAAGACCCTAATTGTCATATTTTTTCTAGTTTTTATTATATTTTTTATATGTATAATTTCATGTGAGCCGAAGATGTGAGATGTATATTTTGAGAGAGAGAGACATTATGATGATGTAGATGATGATTATTTTGATCACATATATATATTGAGATGTTCATTTATTGTTATGTGTTCATTTGAGATGTGTTTATTATGATTATGATGATGATATGGATGATGATTATGTTATGTTATGTTAATTTTGATTTTAATGTTGATCATGTTAGTTGAGTTAGACTAGCCTTTCTCATATATGTGATGGTACATGCATAGTTGGCTAATTAGTTTCATCCTAGCATTTTTCCATATTTCATGATGCTGTATGATTAAAATTAATAGATTGGTTATGTTAGTTTATTTCAGAATTTTTACATATTTTTGATGGTGTATGCATAAAATAAATTGAGTAGGATTTGTTAGTGTTGGTGATCCAGGCAACAATTCAAGTGACGGGTCCACCCCAATTGATGATGAAACTTTTGAGAGCCATAACTTTTACACTGTAGCTTTAATTGACTCACCGTTTGAACCATTGGAAAGCTAAGAATGAGAATAATGTGGTGAGATGGCATAGATATTTTCTTGATGGATTTTGACCCCAAAAAACCTAATGGAAGTGCCCCAAATTTTAATTTTAGTAGTGCAGTCTAAAAATAATAAGTTTCTAAAAATAGTAATTCCTCAAATTATGTATTGTTGTAAATCATGGAAGTCAAACCAATTAATCTCCCTTGAGATTGGTGACCTTTCACATCCTCCTCCCACCTTCAAAACATGTATAAATTAAGATGTAATCCAAAATGGAAATCAGCCATCTCTTCTCAGAGATAGGCATATGTTTGGGTCTACAAATTTAACGAATAGAACATCTCTTCTTAGAGATAGAATTATTACTATTGTGTTTCTCATATTTATTAAATTATCTTTCAACCAAAGTTTTTGAGTTTTGGATCAGTTGGGATGACATTGTTTCTTCATCTCAAATAGAGAGATTGATGTGTAATGTGGATGGTAAAATAAAAAGGTAGAATGCTCATGCATTGGTAAAGACCATAATTTAGAACATAAATAGGCTTAGGAAAATGAGCCTCTTTCATCCCTTATATCTTTGAACCATTGTTTTTATTAGAGAAGCATCATGTTTACCTTTTATTAAGTGAGATTCATAGTTCCATGAAAGAGTATGAGGGGAAAAAGGGTAAAATGAGGAAAAAATGTTTGGGTAGCATAACCTAGAAAGTAGGGATGATATGCCCCTATTGTGGGTGACCCAAGAGCTATTATAGGAAATTCCATGACTTAGAGATTTTTTTGTGTGTAAATTTATCAATGTGGGAAGCCTAAAATAGGATCTTAAATGGGTTAAGGTCGTATAAAGCTATGAGAAGACTTTTTCATTTTTTTCCCCTTTCAGAACAAAGTTTGGCTTAGCCATCCTTCAAGGGAGTGGTCTAAGTGTTTATTTTTAATTTTAAATAGATGTCCTTCAAGGGATCAGTTTACATTGAGAAGAATGACCTAAGACTTTATAACTTTTTTATATATCCCATTTTTTAATTATTTTTTTCTTTTAGTCATGGACAAGACTATGAAGGCTTAGGATTTTTCCATTTTGAGGACAAAACCATACCACTATGTAGGTTAACTAAGTGTATAGGAGTAAGGGTGAAGAGGAAGGGAAATGAATGTAATAGGGATGCTTAAGGGATGATCTCAAGTTAAACATGAAGTAAAGTGACACTCATTTAACAAAAGAATGGTCATAGGTGTAAGGCATTTAAAGGCTCAAGTTTTAGCCTTCCTTTAAGAGAAGACAAGTGATAAGTTCCTACACCATACTTATGCATTATGATATAAGATCCAAGCTAATTAGGAGAAAACTTACCCCATTCACTTTTCTCCATATTCATCACATGTTGATTTTATTTTAAGATGGGATCTCCTATATCAAAATATCTCTCTTTGAGGTTTTTGTTGTAAGTGCATTTGATATTCTCTTGATAGATTTAGAGGTGGTTAAGGGCTATGAGATGGTGGTCATCAATCAATTCAAGTTGATCCAAACGTTTTTGGTGAAAGTCATCATTAGTAAGTATGTCTTGTAGAGAAATGTGAAAAGAAATAATATGGACTTCAAGAGGTAAAACCATCTCTATCCTATATACCAATGAAAAAGGGGTAGTACCCATAAGGGTTTGAATGCTAGTGTGGTAAGCCCATAAAGCAAAAGGAATGTGTGTATGCCAATCCTTGCCTATATCATTGACTATCTTCATGAGAACTTTGGTCAATGTTTTGTAAGAAGCTTTTGCTTGTCTATTATATTATGGATAGTATAGTAATGAGAAGCTTAATTTGATTCCAAATGTATCACAAATACTGTGAATAGTCTTGTTTTTGAAATATTTTTTGTTATCTATTATAATTTTATGAGGGACACCAAAAGGATAGATGATGTGATGATTGATGAAGTCAAAAAAATTGTCAACTTTAGTGGAGATGAGAGGGATGGCCTTGACCTACATGGTGAAGTATTCAATGGAAATAATGATAAAATGATGATAGAAGGATGAATGAGGGTTAATTTCTCCAATTAGATCTAAGCCCCATTGGGAGAAGGGCCAAAAGTCTTTAGTGACTTGTAATGCATGAATAGAAACATGAAGGAGGTTAGCATGTTATTGACACTTAATGCAATGCCAAACATAATCAGCATAGTCTTGATGAAGTGTGGGCCAAATAATAACCAAGCCAAAAGATATATTTGGTAAGTGTGTGACCATTGAAATAACCACCATAAATCCCATCGTGGACTTCCTTAATAGAAAAGGGAGTATTAATACTTGTGAGGCATCTAAGGAGAAGACCATCAAAACCTCACTTGTAGAGAAGTCCCCCTAGTACAGTGTAATAAGTGGCATGTTTAATGAAGGAATGGTTCCCATTATTAGAGGGATCAAAAAGGGTAATAGAGAAGGAAAGATAATTTGTGAATTTTTTGTACCATAAGTCTTATGGGTTGGTTGTTACATTTTTGATAAAGAGGATGTTAGCTGAGACATAGGAGGGTAATGTTAAGTGATGTATGGTGACATAGATTCTTGAAGAGGAGGATGAAGAGGGTATGTGTGAAACAAGTGAAGCCATCATGTCAATAAACTTATTTGTAGATCAAGGAACATTTTGTAAGAGATAAGAGTCAAATGATCCCAACAACATATCTACACAATGTTTATTATATCACTACAGAATTTCATTTTTGTATAGATAAGAACTGTTAACTTGGTTAACCACTAGTTGAGAATCACCAAAAATGGTTATGGATTTGATACCCAAGAAGAGAGCTATTTGAATTCCTATAATCAAAGCCTCATATTCAGCAATATTATGAGTGCATTCAAAATCTAGTTTAAATGACAAAGGCATAGGCTCACCCTCTAGAGGAATAAGAATGACCTCCACACCCCCACCATGTTGGAATTTAAACCCATCAAATAACATCATCATTTGATAGGAGATATCATTGGTGGAGAGTGTTATAATAGATTCATTAGGGAATTTAAGGTTTGAAGGTTGATTGTCAAGTAAAGGAGCAGTAGCTAACTGGTCAATGATTATTTTCCCTTTAATAGACTTTTTGTTGAATGAACTCTAAGTCAAATTTGGTAAGAATCATAAGCCACCGAGCTACACATTAGTTGTGATCTAGTTTGGAATGCATGTATTTGAGGGGATTAGTATGGGTGACCACATAGGTTTTGTGATGTAGGAGATAATGGTGAAGCTTGGAGGCTAAAAAAACCAATGTAAGGCAAAGTTTTTTAGTATGGATATATCGAGTCTCATAATCAATAAGTGTGCAGCTTCTGTAGTAAACTGTCTAGTCTTGATGTTGGTCATCTCAATGTGCAATCATATCACCTAGAGAATGGTATGTTGTGGAGATGTATAGGTAGAAAGGTTGATTTTCCTTAGGTGGAATAAGAACCAATGGGAAAAAGAGGCATTGTTTAAGTACATCAAAAGCTTCTTGGAAATCTATATTCCAATGGAAGGATGCATCCTTTTTGAGGAGATGGTGAAAGGGTTAGTGGTAATCTAATAACTAGGAAATGAAGTGATGAATTAACTAAAGTTTTATTTTTAGGATACAGATTTGCTTGATATTAATATGTGGAGGCATCTCTAGGATTGCTCTAACCTTAATAGGATTGACTTTGATACCATAGAGAGAAATGATAAAACCTAAGAGCTTACCAGAAAGAATACCAAAGACACATTTCTTTGGGTTTAGTCAAACATTATATTGGAGAAGATGAGAAAATATAATTTCAATAATTGTCAAGTGTTCTTGATGAAGTTTAGACTTGCTGAGTAATTCATCCATGTAATCTTCCATATTTTTGTGTAGGAGATCATGGAAAATGTAGGTCATGATGTGTTGGTATGTTACACCAGTGTTCTTCAAGCCAAAAGGCATGACCCAATAATAGAAAGTCCCACATGGGCTAATAAAGGTTATCTTGTGTCGATCCTCAAGAGAAACTAGGATTTGATTATATCTAGAGAATCCATCCATAAGTGATAGCATCTCATGGCCGGTAATTAGATCAATAAGTAGGTTAATACTTGACAATGAGAAGTCATCTTTTGGACAAGTGAGTTTTAAATCATGATAGTCGGTGCAAATACAGATTCCCCCAGTCACTTTTGTGATAGGAATAATATTGGAAATCCATTGTGGGTAGTCAATGGGTTGGATAAAGTTAATAGAAAGGAGGTGTTAGAGCTCTTCTTTGACAAGGAGAGCAATACGAGGATGCATTTTGTGAAGCTTCTACATAATGGGTTTAGCATCTCAATTGGTGACAATGTTATGGGTGATAATAGAGGGGTCAATGCTAGGCATGTCATTGTAAGACCAAGAAAAGGATTTACTATGGTCATTAAGAAACATGGCATAATCATCTTGCTCAGAGGAATCTAAAGATTAGCTAATCTTGAATACACGAAGGTTATCATGAGAGGGTAGGTTGATGTCAATGGTTGATTCATTTAACATAGCTTGTGTTTTAGATGGGAGTGATCATTAGATATAGGAATCATCTACACCCATGTAGGTGAGAATTGCATCATAATCTTGACATTGGATAGTGTTAATAGTGGGAGAGTCTTCATCAATTTTTTTAGGATGAACAAGAGGAAGGGACCTTATTTCCTTACCCTAATGATAGGTGAGAGGCCCCAAATGGATGGAATTTATTAGAAAAAAAATTAGGAGGTATAGATACCTATAATTTGGTTGGTGATGGTGGAGAAGAAGGTGGAGAAGGAGAGACTGGTTCTTTGACAATTGGTTCATGGGAAGTTTTAGTGAGTTTATTTGGTTCATCAAATCCCACTCCATGCCTCTTTTTGGAATTTTCAATGGTGTTGATAGTAGGATATTCAATAGGCATATATACACCTTTTTCATAATGACCCAACCAAATCCTTTCCAAGCACACCTATAGAGATAGGTGTGAGAAAATCTAGGGTTACTTAGGAAAGAGAAGTCACAGGTAAATGGTTGTGGTGAAGAAGATGGATTGTTGATAGTGGGAGCTTGATTAATTCCCCCATATGTGAAATTGATTAAAAGGTTAGGGAACCCATAAGGGATGGCCATCCTAATATGGGGATCATAATTTAGGTGCATGTGAAGCCTTCCATAGTCTTATAGATTATAGAACATGTTGAGCATCAACAAATGATATTCACTGAGTGACAAACTTTGAAAGGTCTCCTCCATGGATCTTTGTTAAGAATTTGTGTTGCTAATATCTATGTAACCAAGGGAGTGGAGCTTGTGGAAGATTTATAAGTATCATAAAGAGAACATGATTTTTTCAATGGGATGAGAACATCATTGGGACTATAGGTCATGTTACATGTTTTAAATGGAGGTGGGTCAGTGGGTATAACATGCACTTGTCCATCATGTTCAAACATGACATAGTAATGCAAAGTTGAGGGTACACATGACATATCATGTATCCAAGGTCATCCAAGTAGTATATTATATTATAACCCTCCTTCCATAACATATAAGAGCTCAATAATTATGTGGGGACCTACATGGATACGTAAGACAGCATTGCCCACCATAGTAGCTATAGTATCATTAAAGGAACAAAGTATCGCATCAATTTGAGACATGTAATTATTAGGAAGGACTAGCTATTTGTAGGCATGGGTGGAAATAAAATTAATAATAGCTCTCCCATTGATCATGACTCTCTTAACACAAGTTTGATCAATATATGTAGTGATAAAAAGGGCAGAACCCTGATCTTCAGGGTGTTGAAGTGGAATTTTTTAATCACTAAAAGAAATCAGGGAGACATAATTAAGGGAGCCAACCAAAGTTTTAAGAGTTTTGGGATCATATAATTATACCTCAATCACTTTCAAATAACTAATCAAATCTTGACAGTGTTGGGATGAGTTTTGGATTAACTCATACAAAGCCATTTTCACAGGAGTTTGGTAAAGTTATTTCACCATTGAGATTTGAATAATGTTTGAATATGTTGTTTTAGGAACACCCAATATGGAAATATTAGGATTAAGAGGTGGATTTTCTTTGGTGAAAGGATGAGCCCAAGAAGTAGTGACCTTTTCCTTAGCTTTATCCTTTTGGTTTTGTGACCATGTAGCCACATTAACTATGTTGATTTGAAAAGTTGGTGAAGGAGGTTGTAAAGGGGTTATGATGACATCTTTAGGTTTGAATTTAGGTGGAATAGTAGGAGGCAATATGGATGCCAAAGGTGGAATAACAATAAGTTTAATGGGATTATAATCAAAGTGAGTGTCAACATTTAAGTGTTGTTAAATAACCATTGTGAGGGCTTTACAACTCTCAGTATCATATCCAAGTGAACGATGATATAAACACACGTATGTATCATCAAACCAAGATGGATTCATTCCAAGAGGGCTATAAGGATTAATGGGAGGAAGAGTTATTATGGAATATTGTAATAATTGATATAGGAAAAAGCTTTGAGAGCCTGCAAGTGGGCTCACACTTGTTATACTAATAGGAGTGGACACCTTATTTTGCTTTGGTGCTAAAAAGGTAATTTTATGTGGTGCCTTATTTGGTGATAGTAGAGTTACATGTTTTGTTTTCACTTTCTTAGTGTTAGATGTGGGAGGCCTAATAGATGGAAAAGGTAGGAGTGGAGGTAGCTTAACCTTTTATTTGTCTTGGTTAGGTGATATTGTAACTAAAGTAGAGGTGTGTGGCCCCAAAATAGATGGTAAAGTTGAGGGTTAAAGAAGGCATCAACAAGATCTAGGGGGCTTAACATTATTCTATAATTCAAGATTTGAAAATCCAACTTGTGGTTGAGGAGTTAAATCTAATTTCACCTATGGATGAATTAAATTAGAAATGGGGTATACGTTTAAGGGTTTGATCTGCTTTAATGTAACAAATTCTTATGAGGGTAAGGTTTCTAACATAGATGACTAAACTTTAGGTGCTTTTGGTGAAGAATCTCTATCTTTATCAAAGACCTTGGGGTAAAGGGTAGTAAGAGGGTTGGTAGTAAAGGTTGACATTAATTATGTTGGATAAGGAGTTTTTAGATGGTCCCAGAATGTTGCATGGTCTAGTTTCATGGAGTCAAGAAATTCTATACTTTTTACCAAACATGAGAAAGGTTTAGACAAAGTTGACGTAGGCCTTATAGTTGTGTCTTTAGAAGTCTGTGGTGTTTGGGAGAGAGGGAAATTGTTGGTTTCCTCTACCTTGGGCCAAAGATGAGAAAGAACTGCAATGAGGTCCTCCTCGACTGAGACAAGAGAAGAGACATGGTCTACAATGGGTGGAGGGGAGGTAGGCGAAGAAGGTTCCTTAAGAGGGTAAAGCATAGGTATTATGGCTCCCTCAACATGTGGGTAAGGCATGGTTAAAGTATCATCCTCCATAGGTAAAAGAAGGGGTAAGAGTGGTATAATTGGAGTAGGCACAATAGGTCTCTGGTCTATTATGGGAGTAGATGATACTGACTCCTCTAAGTGTAAAGGTGGATTGGGTGGGGTAATACTCTCTATAGGTGGAGGAGAAGTAGGTGAAGAAGGTTCCTCAAGAAGGTATAGTGTAGGAATGATGTTCCCTTCAACATGTGGTTAAGGAATAGGGAGGGTGTGGTCTTCAAGTGGTAAGAGGATAGGTAATATTGCTGCAAATGGAATTGGCATTACAGGTTCCTTAGGTGGTAAAATGAATGGTAAAGGAGGCTCTTCCTCTCAAGGGAGTGGAATGGATGAAATATGATCTTCTACTTGAGGAAGAAGAATGGGAAAAATAGATGCTACTGAAGGTGGGGGAGGAATCGATAAAATGTATGTCTCCTATTGATGGGAAGGTTGAACTAAAGGTAAAAGAAAGACCATATTAACCATATGGATATTATGATCACCCAAGTTAATTATGGACTGCACAATATTTTGATTTGGTGAATGGTTAGGAAAAGGGTGTTTGAACACATCCATACTTTGATTAGGATGTGTGTTAGGATTATCTAAGATGAGATCACCTCTATCAAGCATGTCTTAAACAATGTTCTTGAGTGTCTTATAGTTATTAGAATTGTGGCCTCTAACTCAATGGTAACTTCAAAACTCATCTTGCTTGTACTAGGTTGGGATAAGACAAGAAGGGTCAAACTATATAGGAGGTTGAAATAGTTTCTTCAAGATGGATGTATATGACTCCCCACTGGCAGTGTATTATCTTTGTTCATACCATTATTGGAATTGCTTAGTTGGATTTTGGGAAGTCAAAGAATTTGATTGGTTTGTGGTTGTGGAAGAGGCTAACTAAACGACCATCGTATTGGTAGAGCCTTTAGTCTTTTGGTTAGAGGCATAATTTTTAGATGAGGAAGAGTCATTTGATATGGAATTAGGATTCTTATTGTGCAACTTGACTTTGCCTTCATCTATAGCACAAACCTCAAGTTTTTGTGCCATTGTAAAGGTCTCATCAAATGTATGGAAAGTTTATACCCAGAGTGTGGATGAGATGTACTTAGCACATGCCCTTGAGAAGAGATTAGTAAGATTAGGTTGGGGTAAGGAGAAGGAGAGTTGATTGATCAAACTTCTCTAATGAGTGACAAAATCTGCAATAGACTCATCACCAAATTGTTTGATAGAATAAAGGTCTATTATAGAAACCTTTTTAGAAATGTTAATAGAGAAATGGTTTAGGAATATTTTTACAAGTTGAGTAAATGAGAAAAGGGAGTGATGTGGTGTAGAGATATACCAATCCAAGGTAGCACTTGAAAGAGACATAGGGAAAGTGTGAAGTAGTAATGCATCATCATGTCTTATTAAATAACAAACATGTCTAAATGCTTGCAAGTGTTGTTATTGGTCCTCATTACTATAAAAATGAGTAAATTTAAGGAGTTCCCATTGTCTTGGATAAGGGTGAATAGGCATAGAAGGATGGATTGATTAATTACATATCTAATTATAAGATAATACATTCTTTGAACCATAAATAAATGTCTCTAGATTAGACATTTTGTCCATCAGCATTTTAATGAGGTCTAAAGGGGGATTAGTTTATAGAATACCTCCTAAGTTATAGGGAAGCTGATAGGAAGTAGAGGAAGTGTATGGCATATCTTATTGAGGTTATTTTGGGGAAACATAAGGATAATGAGTCATAGGTTGGCGTGTGGGAAGAAAAGGGGCTTATCCCATTGGGTTGGAGACTATTCCTTGGTTGGTGGTTGTTATTACAGGTTGGATTATTTACATGGTTAGACTAGATGAAGGGTGAGTCATAACTAGAGTAATTATAGGCATGAGGGTAGATGGAATAAGTACCACTAAATTCTAGAAAAAGGTGTGACTTGACTAAATTGGTTGTGGTTGTGGTTGTGAAAGTAGGGAAGTCACACCAGGGTTTAGGTGGGATTAGGCAATTGGAGATGCTACACTTTGAACATTGTTTATAGTTGGGTTACTCATTGAAGTGGTGGTTTTGGTAACCATGGGGAAAATAGTGGAGGTAAATTAAACTAAGATTGTCTCCATTAAAGAGGTTATCATACCATAGATTGGGTCACCCAAAAAATTATGGGTTCAGCTCATAGCAAGGTAATGTTGAAGGGCTACCACATTGCGATCAAGAAATTTAGCAAAATCCTAATCTCCCTCAAGTAAAATGGGAATTTGGTTAGGGTTGGGAGTATGCTCTATATCTGAAGTATGTTCCATGATAGAATTGAAAGTGAAAGGGGAAGGTGGAAGTGGTTGCTAGCTTGCATAATCAGCAAGAATTGTGGCTTGAGCTCATGTCCATACCATGTAAGAGGAAGTTTAAATAGTCTTAATACCTTTTATTAGAATCATAATAAGGAAAAACTATGTTTGAGTGTAGGTATATGGGTTATTTTAGCTTTTTATTTTAAATAGATGAAATTACATAGTCATCAACATCGGTCACTTGATCGATGTCAGTAGGAAAAGTTCACTGATGTCAGTGGAATAACTGATGATAAAGGTAAAATATGTCAATGTTGATAGGGTTAACCGATGTTGGTCACTATGATATCTTGGTAGATGGAAAAATTTATGTTTTAAGAAACCAAAAATTGAAACTAGGTAAAATAGTGGATATAAAAGGTTTGTGTTAAAAGGAAAAACACTTAGAAAACTTGAGATAATAGGTTATGCAAACTAAGTAATAGAAATAGTATTGATTTTACAAATCAATAAGAAAAAATCCTTACCAACTCAAAAATATAGAGGGAAAAATAACAGTAGAAAAAGAACATACAACCAACAACTATTAAGTCCTAGGGATTAATTTTTAGTCTCATGTTGGCTTATGCCTTAATCAGATAGTGAGAAGAGAATTTGGTTATCGAAGGTAATATAAAGCAATCTAGATCTAGTTTTAGGTTAGTTTTAGTGCTCAAGAGGAAATTTTAGACACCTAAAACTGGCCATCGATAACTTACAATCAAGCTTTTGGCTAGTTTCCATCTAAAATGCACATTTTGACCTTAAAACATTAAAACACACAAAATGATGTAAAATTGGCATATTCAAATGTTAATTTTGGCCAGGATATCCCTAAATGGGGCAATGTAATTTATGGGCTCGCTAACTTTGATCAATTCATTTTGATTCAAAATTCCAATTTTGTACCCACATGTTCTGGACTTTTCTTTCCTATCAAATCTTTTGCACAAGAATCATGCCTTTGTTATTTGTTGTTGGTAACATCCTAAATGGAAATACACATCTAATGAATCAAAAAATTCCTTCCAATTCTAATCCATTCAAATTTAATACCAATAACAAGGCATTCTAATCAATTTGGGTAATTTGTGCACAAAGTGCTTAATCATGCTTAAGAGCTAATTAACCCAAATCAAGGCCTAAGTAATAATTCCATGGAAAATTGTTGAATAATTTGTTTTGTAAATGAATATTGAATATCTACATCATCAAATGAGCTCATTTCTTAAGAACAAATCCCTAGGCTATAAATGTCATAAATATCAGGATTCATGCCCTCCATGCCTTTTAATTGCTCCTTCTTCCAATATCATGATGAGGATAATTACAAACTTAATTCTCAAAATTGAATTAATCCTCAACCACACAACTCAATCTTGATATGGATGACTAAGGTTGATTTTGATAAAAATCCAAAAATTTATAAATAGGAGGCCTCACAACATCATTTCTAAGCTTAGTTAGTGCAAAGTTATAATGCAAGATTGGTTCTAAAATCTTTTAAAAACTAGTGTTATACTACCAAATTGATTCCAAGCCAAGCTAAGCCACAACACAAAGGTTCCAAGGACATATGTAGGTTTTCAAGCTTCCATTTCCAAGGACTTCATAAGCACAAGCCGAGAAATCCACCACAACAAGCATTTTTAGAGCATCCAAAGAAGGTAAAAGAGTTTTCTTTTGCATTTTAGTTGTGTTTTTCATTCATGATTGTTAATTAAGCTCTCCCTAGTGTCTAGGCCTAGATATGTTATGTTATTAGTGTTTTTATTTCATCTTGTTTTCATTTTAGAACTAACACCATACTAACCATCCTCTCTTGAGTCAAATTCCTAGATCACATAATGACATGCCTGATGGGATAAGACACATCCTACACATGAAGGAGATCCTTTTGAAACTTTAAAATATTTATTTGAGCCTTTAAAACTCTTGTAAATTGATTTTCTAACTTTATTTTTCTATTTTTGGTTTCCACAGTTTTTACGCAATAACCAACATCGATAGAAATACTGACATTAGTTACTGACTTAACCAACATCGATCAACAAAATCAACATTGGTCATATCTCAGTTGGTTGTAACTAATGTCAGTGGTATTGATTGATGTTGGTTACTATGTTTTTCTAAAAATATAGACTCAAGACCTACTTTTTCAAAGTTTTTTGTTTTAAACTCAAAATGGCTTCAAAGCTAAAGGACATGCTAACAATTTTATTACAGGACCAAGTGGGATATTTGCTCAAAACATGTTTAAATCACTTTTACATGCTTAAAATTTGAGTAGGAACTTTGTTTTAGTATTTAACAAAGAATTTAGGTGTTTTTAGTGAATGATTTTCAAATTTTTCAACTAAGACCAAGGGGTCAAATGAATACCACCAAACATTTCATTTGGGTTTAAAATTAAACACACTTGTCAATTCTTATTTGCAATAGTTGTTTAGTTGGATTTTATTTGGAAAAAAGAGGAATATTGCATATATTCTCTTCCATTTTTCCCCTATAGGGAACCCTTGGAATCAAAATCACCATTCCTATTGCAAGTAGCCTAGTCTAAGGCTTAAAAATAAAGTCATCTAAAGCACTCCCTAAAAACTCATAAAAGTTTGGGTGACCTTGAAAATGACCCTAAAGTCTTTATATTTTCATGTTTTCTATGTTTTTATGCATCTTGGCTTGCGAGGGGAACTTCATCACTTCCCACAAGTTTTTTAGGGAAGCTTTGACCCACGGTTTCATCTCCTAGCATTGACTTCATTTGACTCTTTTAGAGTTGCACATGGGATGTAGTGGCACTTTGGACATCACACTACATTAAGAAAACAATAGGATGTAGTGGTTGTAAAAAAGACTAGACCTTTTTATAATAAACCAAGTGATATGGACCTAAAACCCATGATTTTATTTTGCATTATTTGGCATGAAATTCATTGTGTAATTGATTCCCCTAAATCATTTGAAAACTTATTAGATTTTAGAAAAATCCCCACTTGTCATGAAAGTATTGTTGGTGTAAGGTGCACCTCAAGGGCAATGTCATTGTAATATCATTTGAGAGAGGGAGGGTGTAAAAACCCTACTATATAATGTGCATTTACTTTTGACTGAACACTTAAAATCCTCTCAAATGATGTATATTAATGGATTCCAATAGTACCAAGCAACCTTGTCAGTTTAGGATCTAAGGGTGATTAATTAGTTGGTATTATCCTAGATTAAAATCTTGTTTAGAGTCAAAACTTGGTGTAAACAAATAATCCAAACCAAACACATAGTCTAAATTTTCCTTTGAACAAAGAGGTGTTATGTTATCCACATGAGATCATCCATTTGCCTTGTTCAACATTCATCAAAAGCTTGAGAGTCATATCATCCACTTTGGCATAGTTATGCTACCCAATTGAGTATAGACTTTGACCAAAGTTGTTTAAGTCCTTCACTTGTAATCTAAATTTGGAATTACACCTTTACAAGTTCATAGGGTTGATGAGTTAAGTGGGTTCGCTATTTGCAATAAAATTGAGGGAACTTAGGTTTAATTTCCAATTTAGGCTGAAGGTTGTTTAAGACTCATAATCATTATCATCACTTGATAGACTTAAGTCATTTTGTGCTAAACACTTTCACTTTAAGTCTATACACCACAAAATTTTGAGTCAAGAAAGGTATTGTTATGCTACTAAAATTGTAGGAAAGCATCTTTGCCTTAAGAAAGTTTTTGAAACAAACTTTTTTATCACACCTTTTGGGTGGTATAGAATCGTTACGCTACCAAAATCATTTCAAATATTGTTTAATATACCTTCTTACATAGAGTTTCAAATTCGTTCTTATGTTTTCAAACCAATCCAAGTGTACTCTTTTGATCTTCTATCTAAAGCATAGTTATACTATTCACCTTTGTCTAGACTATTTGTTAAAATAACCAAGTTTTATACCATTATTTATTAGAAAATAAACTATGGTTAAAGTGTCTTTTGTTTCATACCTTATACCTAGTATACCAAGTTCATGTCCAAGAATATAATGCCTAGTGTTTGTTAGAAGTGTTTCAAATCTATTAGATTAAAACTTTCATCTACTTTCAAAGTATAGATTTTGATGCTATTTGGCCAAGAGTCCTAGCACATTCCTTGTTTGAGATAAGATTTTGACATCATGTTTGGCCAAAATACTTAGCAACTTTTAAATTTCTAGATTAGACTAATTTGAAACACTTTAACCTTAGAGTTTAGAATTTTAATTTTTGGTCCATTTACTTGCTTGCCTTTGTGTGAATAGTAAAATGTTAGATATTTTATGCTATTTTGTTTCCTCACAAACCTTTTTATAAACATGTTGATCCTTTTGGCAAATATAGACCAAGTTGAAGCTTCATTTATTTTAGATTCTATTCATTTTAGAGTTTGTATAAATCTTTGAAATTTTATCACAAAGTATTGACTATGGATCCCAATATGTATTCCTACACTCATAGTGGACTCATGTACAATCCAAGGATTAGTAATGTAGTTGTGTAGGAAGAAATGGTATAAGACCTCTATGTAGATAACATTGCTTATGAGATGGATTCTTATCCCTCTTATAATACTCAATCAAGGGCACAAAGCCAAGATCCATTGGATAATTATTTGGTTAACACACCACCTTACATAGAACAAGACCAAGAAAAAACCATGTAATACCTAGCTATAATACCAATAGTGGATAAGCCAATTCTTCAAAAGTCATATTCTATTAATATAGCTTCCACGTATGATCCATTTTTGTTTGAGTGACATTTTTTAGAGAATAAAGATGATATTTTAGTTAGGACCATAGAGGTAGGGATAAGTTTCCAGTATACTTCCCTCATGAAAATTTACCAAGACTATTAAGAGTGCCCCATAATATCATTTACGATCAACAGGCTTCTTCTAGCAATCATATGTCTCTAGTCTAAACAATGTACCAAGACCCCAATTTATCTGATTGAAGCAAAAACATCATGGAAGATAACTTTAACCAAATGAAAATAGCATATCAAACCTACCTAAATTTAACACATTATTTTAATTAGATGAACATGGTAATTAAGCCTCTCATTGACCTAGTACTTTCAACAGGGATGTTGATAGAATTAATTGGATAAGAAAATATGAGTTTTGACCCATTTATACAAACTGATCTAGTAGATAACTTAATGCATATGCCAGCTATTAAAGAAGTGTCTTTGGCCTCTACACTGAATAGTGAGCCAAATTTAGTGGACAATGTGCAAACAACATCTAATCTTGATCAAAGTGGTACTAATACACAAACAACTAGATAACAACATGTGCCTATAATTAATTCCATGAGAAGATCATCATACCAAGGAATAGGAGTTTATATACCCCAACCTCAACTAGTCACTTCTTTAAGTGTACAACCTACAAGATTAGATAATCAAATAATGGATAATGTTTTACCTTAATGGTATAATATGATGAATCCTACTCCTCAACAAGTAGTGAGTAGTATTCCACAATAGTAGACACAGTCTAGTGTATCAATTTAACAAAGGATTAATATATATCCACCTCAATCAGGGGAAACTAATATTCTACCTCACCAAATAATGACAAACATACCTCTTTAGTCATAGACTAATACGCCAATTCAAAACCACACAATGACTAATCAACAATGTGTAAATATTGGTCAGTGATAAATGTCGAATCTATAACATGATTTCACTTCTTCATAGAGATTCATATAACAAGGATGTCCCCATGTTTCTCAAGTACCTACTAGATAATAATTAGTTCAAAATAAGCCACAAATATAGAGACAGGGTCTTGGTCCACAAGTTCCTACTCAACAACAAGGTTTGATTAGTTGGTAGCATGTCCCTTTTCAACCATAGTAGGCATAATATAGCTATATATTTCCATCCCAACCACTAAATCCTCCAAGTCAAACCTTTATCACCAACCCAAACTAGAATATCGCATAATCAAATGTGCAATTTCAAGTACATCCCAATCTATGTATGTGTATTCTTGGTCCATTCCCTAACCAAGATAATGTACCCCAACAGGTGTCTCCATCATACCTTGGTCAAAGTTTCCCACTTGTGACCTCTCAACCATTTACCCAAACCAACATTCTCCCTCAAACCAATATCCCTTCTAGTTTCTTATCCCAAGAATTACAATAGATGAAGGAAACAATTACTACCATTTAGGTGGGGAAGCAAACTAAGAAGTTCAAATTGGATGGCGTGTGTTCTTCAACATGGAGTATTTGCACATACCATTTACTCTAAGATATGAATCACCCAATTGATAAGTAAAAATGGAAATGTGACCCTAAGGCCCATTTGACCAAATTATTTGTCGCATGTCAACTAGTAGCATATAACGACATATACCTTTTGTTGTTGTTTCCAAGGAGCTTGGCTGGACAAGCCTTAGAGTGGTTTTTAAATTTTCCTGAGAATTCATTAATGGACTTTGATGATCTTTTTGATAAATTTTTACAACACTCTTCCTATAATCTCAAGCATGAGATTTCATTATTAAACCTGACATAAGCAAAGCAAAAAGTTAGGGAGAGTTTTGTAAGTTATTTATAGTGATGGAGAGCCCTTACAATAAATTTCACTTATAGTTTACCAGATAAACAATTAACTTTTGTGTTTACTAAAAATTTTCATAGTGAGATAGCCTATCATCTGGAACTATAATGTACACATACGTTCAAAGAGATCATTGATAAAGGTTTGTTGATCGAGAGGGTGCTCATCAATAAAGGGGTTATTAATCTTAATTCAACTAATCAAAATGAAGGTACCAATCATGTAAATTACCAACATCCCATACAAGTGCAAGCATCACAACTAGCATAGGCCAATAATCAAGAAAGACTGAAGTAATTCAACCAAAATAGGACTATTGTGGGAAATGGAGTAACTAAATCCCATCATGTGAAAACTGTGAAAACCTCATCCACACCACCTTTTTAGCTTACTCCTATCCATCAACCTCTTTAACCAATGCTTCAAGTGAAACAACTAAGACTTGCACAATAAATACAGTAGCCTCTACCATTGCAAACCCCTCTTAGAAGAACCATCCCTACATGTCATGTCTTTAGTGACCTAGGAGAACCTATTGAGTCTGTATTTTGTAATCTTGATGCCACTGATCTAATTAGATAGCCCATACCAAAACATTATGCACAAGGCATTCCTTATCTTGATGGGTACCATGAAAATGAATTCTATGACTATCATCAGGTCAATGGGCATAATCTACAAAGATGTGTCCAAATGGAACATTTAATTGAGAATATGTTGGAGAATGGGGAGATAAAATTAGATAATGGTGCTTCCACTTCCAATCAAACTCTTGGGATCTATAAAAACCCCTTTCCCTAACATAATAATCAATAATAACCAGTGTAGCAACAAAATCAACAATATTAGAATCAAAGGTTGAACCAACAAAACCAACAAAATTAGTAGTAGAACCCACAATGATAGAATAATGGAAAAAACCAAGGTCATAATGGTAATAACCAAAAAACCTACCATGTAGTTTCACATGACTATAATAGGGTTGTAGGTCATATTGCAGGGGGTAGCATTAATACCATCTCCATTAATCCTAAACCAAGCACTAATCAACCTCGAACATTGATAAACAATAATATTCAGCCAAATCACATGGATAACCCTTGTTTGACCTAGGAATGCATATAGGCAAACCAAAAAACTAGGAATCCCACTTTTGGATCTTATAACGACAACTCATTCTTGCCATGTGACCACATGCAAATGCACCGATAATCAAGACTTATCCTATTTGGTCCCACACCATTTCTAACATAAGTTATATATAATGGTTAGTATTTAATCCTAATTATATAGTCGTAACTTGAAAGTTGAAGATTACTATCCTAGGCCAACAACCATCCACCACTTTGCCTATCATCTAACCAACCATTTAGCCTTAAACTAAACCATTCACTACTGACCAAGATAAGAAGTTTGATATTGTGGAATAATTGTAGAAGACACCAACACAAATTTCTATTTTAGATTTTTTGTAGACATCAATAATCCACAAGAACATCCTGAATGATTTTTTGACCCAATCCACTATTGCTAGTGACATATCCCTTGATAACTTTCAAGCTTTGGTTGGACACCTAGCTTCAACCCAACAAGTCACATTCAACCAAAGTGATATGTCTTCCCTTGGCCCACTCCATAATAACCCATTATACATAGAAGTTTGTATCAGATGGCATAAAGTGATATGTGTCCTTATCAATAATGGATCTAGCCTCAACATAGTGTCTCTCAAGCTCATCAAGCTTCTTGGGTACACAATGACAGATCTCTATCCAAAAAAAATATCAAAGCTTATGATAATAAGGAAAGAGAATCATAGGGCACCATTAGTTTGTTAGTTATAATTAGGCCTTTGACCCATGATACACTCTACCATGTATTGGATATTGAGTTATCATACAACATGCTTCTAGGTAGGCCTTGGTTACATGAGATTTGTGTAGTCCCATCAACACTGTACTAATGTATCAAGTTTTCCCACTCAAGGATGGAAGTGAATATTATAGGAGATTTACACCCATATGAACACTACAAGTATCTTGAGACTGAATTTCAAAGCTATAATTATAAATACGATATGAATCCTAGTTCTAAGTAGGATAAATGAAAATCAATATTTATTGATCCTTCATTAGATAATTACATATATCATAATACCTTAAATTTCCTTTCCCACATGCCACCTCCTGAAGCTTCTAATCATTTCACCATTTAAGATAATGGATCGAGAGAATATGTGACCCATGACACATTTCACATTGCCAATCTTCCTCATAATTTGAAAACCTTTGTGTGACCTAAGGTCATCCCACATATGCATTGGTAATGAAATAACAAAGATAAAGGAACTATCACATTTGTACCAGCATCTGACCTAGGACTTGACCCTCTTGAAGGGGATGAATCATGGTTATACAATGACGACCAAGATGATTGTTATAAAAATGCAAAATATCCTATTCCCAATAGGATCATGGAGTGTCACAATTATGAAGGAAGAGCCTCAAATTGAATTAGCAAGGAATCATCAAGCCAATTTCCATGACCAAGTATGAAAGACCTTATAGAATTGGATTTAAATTTCTTGGGGGTGACACCACATATCTTTTTTAAATTCCATCACCAATGACTAGTGATGATGATGTTGATAATGAAGAAGTGTCCAATCATAGCCTCACTTTTGATGACCTAGCTAAAACTAAGTTTTCTTATAACAATGCCATTTGTACCCTTACCCAAGCCATTCATCATTATCCATTGCCATTATATTATCCCTAACTGATAGATTGGGACCAACAAGAATCTAATCTACCAATTGATGAGTTCTAGAATGATGAGGAATTCTATGATTTCATAGGTTTTAGAAACAACATTCCATTAGGAGATCATAAATTAGGATTCTCAATCACATTGGATCATGCAGCGTATTTTAAAGAGTGAGTGAACACCCTTAGCTAAAAACAAATAAGTAAAACATTGAGGTCCCAAAGTGAAAACCTCTTTGAGGCACTTTCTAACTAGGGAAAAAGTAAATATAAAGGCTAGTCTAGTGGTGAAAACCTATTTCATCCACCATTAAATGGGGGTGTTCATTCTTCTTTAAATTTAGACCAAGAGACCACCTATAATGAACTTCCTTATGGATCTAAGTTTAGTTTTGAACAACAATAAGTATTTGATCAAATTCTCCAATAATTTATGACTATTTTTGTCACATGGCCAAATCTCCCATTAGGAGACTCAAATTCATCATGCCTAGGAGAATTTGAAGAGCAAGTCCTAACAGAGGACCCTAACATAGTCCAATAGTTCAAGTCACTACCTACTATCTTAGAAGAATGTTTGACCCTCCTAGTCAAAGATATAATAGATGTAAATATCAAGACTCCATCAAACCAAAAATGGATAAAATTAGTTGCATCCATCTCTGAGGAGGAACATGACATTTTTATAGCCCTATTGAAAGATTTTGTGGATATATTTGCATGGGCCTATTCTGACATGCTAGGATTAGACCCTGCCTTAGTTCTACACCACCTTATGGTTAATCTTGATTCCAAATTGGTAAAACAAAATCTATATAAGATGCATCATTGCATTTCTATATTATTAAATAAAGAGTTGGAAAAAATCTTATAATTAGGATGTATCTGATCCATTGACTACTCTGATTGGATCTCTAATATTGTACCTATTAGCAAAAAGCCTGAAAGAATTAGAATTTGTACTAATTTTTGAGACATCAACAAAGCTTATCCAAAAAATTATTTTTCCTTACCTAATATCTACATGATTTTTTATTCCATGGTAGGTTATAAAGTGCTTTCACTTATAGATGGCTTTTTAGGATACAATCAGATCAGAATAGCACCAGAAGATCAGCATAAAATAGTGTTGACCACTCCATGGGGAACATTTTGATATCAAGTGATGCCATTTGGTCTTTAAAATGTTAGATCTACATATAAAATGGCCATGACTATCATATTCCATGATATGATACATGATATTATTGAATACTATGTCAATGATATATTGGGAAAACCTAAGACTAGGGCTGACCATCTAGCAATGTTGCATAAGATATTTGAAAGACTATGAGAGTATAATGTTAGACTAAATCTAAATAAATGTGTGTTTCATGTAAATTCAATTAAATTACTTAGCTTCATCATGTCTTATAGAGGTATTGAAGTTGATCTAGCTAAAATCCATTCTATAACTAAGATGCCACCATCAACCAATTTGAAGCAACTCTATAGTTTACAAGGTAAGATCCAGTCCATCTGATGCTTCATCTCTTAGTTAGTAGATAAGTCCCATCTATTTATTCACCTTTTTAATAAAGGAGTTACATTTAATTATGATGATCATTGTCAAATAGCTTCTCAATAGCTCAAATATTATCTTGTAATTTGCTTGTTTTATTACCTCTTATGCTAGGAAAGTCATTCTTGTTATACCTATTAGCTACTAATTATGCTCCAGGGGCACTATTGGTTCAACATGATGACAAAGGAAAGGAACATGTTGTATGCTACCTAAGTCATACCTTGGTTACATATGAACATAACTATGCACCTGTTGAAAAAGCTTGCCTAGCCATGGTTTTGATAGCTCAAAAACTGTGTCATTACATGTTGAATAATAAAACCATGGTCATTTCAAAATTAGATCTGCTCAAGTATATATTATATAAAACAAATTTTCAAGGTAGAATGGCTAAATGGATTATGCTTCTTAGTGAGTTTGACATATAGTATGTTAATCAAAAGGCAATCAAAGGACAAGTTCTTCTAGATCAACTTATTAAATCACCTCTCATAAACACCTAGCCACTCAAGTTTCCATTTCTTGATGAATCCATCATGACTATTATTTATACACTCCTAAAGGAGTAGCCTTGGAAGTAATACTTTGATGGTTCATTCACTACACATGGACTAGGGGCAAGGCTATTATTTATTACACTACAGGGGGATCTAATCCCTAAATCATTCATAATCAACTTTCATTATAAAAACAACATGGCTGAGTATGAAGCACTTATTGCAAGACTTCGACAAGTAGTGCATTGGAATATATCTCATCTTCAAGTTTATAATGATTCATATTTAATCATCAATCATGTCACAAATCAGTTTCAAACCAAAGATGACAAGTTGTTTCCAAATAAAGACATGGTCAACACTCTTAAAAAGCAAATTACCAACATTCAGTTTGAGCACATACCAAGGGCTAGTAATAGAATTGTTGATGCCATGGCTACTATTGGCTTGTTGATTCAAAAAATAGGTAAAGCTAGAGAGTATCAATTTCTTATCAAAAATTTGTTAGCACTAGCTCATGAACCTTCATCTGTTGTTATGATTTGTGATATTGTTGGTCCTAATTCTATCTAGTACTTAGAACTTTACAACTACCTTCATGACCAAGTTATACCACCTAACCTAGTTTGAAAACAAACCAAATCCTTCATTCATCATTCCACTCATTATAATTTACTTGGATCCACTCTTTACCATCATAGTTTTTATGGAACTCTACTTCATTGTTTAACTTTGGCAGAGTCTACATTAGTGTTAAGAGAAGTTTATGATGGAGTATATGGAGCCCATTCTAGTGGGGTAGTCCTATCCAAAAATCTCTTACATACTGGCTATTATTGTCTCATAATAGATGCAGATGCCACTACATATGTAAATAAATGTGACAAATGTCAACAGCATGTTAATTTGATTCATGCCCTAGCAAAAACTCTAAAATTGATGTTGACACCATAGCCATTTTCTACATGGGGAATTGACCTCATTAGGAAGATTAACCCTGATTCATTTGATGGCCATAAACATATCCTTACCACCACTAAATATTTCATTAAGTGGGTTGAATATATTCCCCTCACTTACGTGACTAGAAAGCAAATTTATAAATTCATCTTTAATCATCTCATCTAACACTATGATATCCCCTCCAACATTATATCTAATAATGGAGGATCATTCAAGAACAAAGATGTAGACCAGTTATGTACTAAATACAACATCACACAACACTTTTCTATAGCATATTACCCTCAAGATAATGGTCAGTCTAAGGCATCCAACAAAACCATTATCAACATTTTCAAAAAGATTGTCAATAATGCCAGTCATGATTAGCACCTTTAGATATTCCCTACCCTTTGGGCATACCATACCATTCATCATACCCCCATAAGTGCCACTCCATACTCACTTGTTTATGGTAATAAATGCATCCTTCCCATTAAGGTTAAATTGCCTTCACTATGCATCTCTTTCAAGCATGTCCTAGATGATCATGAATATCGAGTAGCTCACCTATAAGAGCTAGATCTACTTGATGAAAAATGCACAGCTACACTCAACAATCTTCATGCATACTAGAATCGACTCAAAGGACACTACAATTAGTGTGTAAAGTATCAAACACTCAAACTTGGTGATCTTGTTCTCAAATAATACCATGGTCGAGAAGAAATATAAATGAAAATTTAAACCAAACTAGATAGGGCCTTTTGTCATCATTACAGATTATGGATCAGGAGCATATAGGCTTGCCACACTATATGACAATGAACTTTCAGAGCCAATGAATATTATTCATCTCAAGTAGTACTATACTTGAGTAATAAGGTGTATTGTCTATAAGGACCATTTTAGTTATGCCATTTTGACACTATTCCTCTTTGTATAACTATCATCCTTATCTATCCTCTTTATCATATCCACTTTCCATTTCCAACCTATCAGCCCAATGTGTTCTAAAAACCTAAACCATTTGACCTTGGTTTTTGTCATTCATTACATATTTTTAGCATCAAGGTATTTGATTAGTTCATCAATTTGTTGTAAAACTTTAGACAAAGAGTGTATTTTGAAATAGTGCAACAAAAGTTTCGATCGTTGCATCCTTCAATTGTTATTCTTTATTGCCACCGGTCTTGTTGCTAATTATAACCACCTTTGGGAAAATTAGTACCTTTGATCTATGTCATTGTGTCTTGGTTATAGCCATCTATGGGCAAACTAGGGACAACATTAAACCTTCACATACCAAATTGTCACTTCATATGCCATACTGTGTCTTTTTTACCAACTGTGCTTGTTTTATTTGAATTGACTGCTACACTAGTCAAATTCCTATACTGTAAGGGTAGAACTATAGTGACTTGAGGTCTTATTTTGGGACTATGTAGGTAGGAATCAATACTTATTATGGTCAGCTCAATCACCCTTTTCCAAATGCTCTCACCATTTTGTGAGCAATCTAAGTTTGAACGCTCTCACTATTTTGTGAGCAACCTAAGCCAAGCTCTCACCATTTTGAGATCAACCTAAGTATGAACTCTCTCACTATTTTATGAGCTTAAACCATTTAGTGTCTCATCATTCTTTATTGAGTTAAGACATTCCAAAACACTTCCAAAAATTGTTAGAAAAAAATAAAACCATTGACCACTTCTTTGCCTTAAGGATTCTCGGAACCCTTACTAAGTTACAAGTAAATCACTTTTCATTTATTTTCCCCATCCTTCTTTTCCTTTTCCTCTCACACACTTACCATTTTTCAAGACTATTTCTATTCTTCTATCACATCCTTTCTATTTGTTTTCTTGATTTATCACATTCTTCCCATTTCCTAGGAGAATTACATGTGGCCTAAAGTTTTTCAATGGATATTACATCCATGAAACTATGTAGGCAGCATCCACTTGCCTAATACATATTGGGATAGCTCAGTCACCCCTTTCCTTTTCTTCTATTCCCCCATTTAGTTTGTTAAGTTGTTGCCTATTTTCTAGGGGTAATGTTCATAGGATTTTCATTGCATTATTTATTTGTTTGTTTCTAATTATTGTGTGTGTTTGTCTATATGTTTGTTTGCTTCAGCACTATTACCTTGATTCAATTTATGTGTGTTCATTGGGTGATTCATATGTTTACATTGTCATCATAGTTTTTATCATCGTTGTATTGTTTTTTATTAAGTATTGGATTACAGGAGTCAGTCTTTATGCATATTTGGCCAAGTCTTTATGGTGTTCTATCATGAAGCCTACCATCACATGCTACAATAAACCTTAGCTTCAATAATTCGATTTGGCAATGATGGTATCTCTTCGGCACTGACATCCTAATTCACTCCCAATCATATCCTGAATAGAGTAATTAAACATGAAAGAATTTTAACCTTTATTAGTTTAGATGAGCATCTCCCTACTAGTAGGTTGTTCTAATTCATCATTACCCTCTATGTTAAGTTGTCATCATCCTTGACCTAGTTTATCATGTTTTATATGATTGGGGTCTAATGATTATAACCACCTATGGGCAAATCATTGCACACTATCCCACTTACATTTCTCAATGATTATAACCACCTTTAGGTAAATCATTATGTTATCACCACTTTACTTTTTCTACACATACAGGGGCATGTTATTATCTTGTTTTTCTATCCTAACTAGGGAAGCTCCATCTTCTCAATGATTATAACCACCCTTGGGCAAATAATTGTGTTATCAAAGCACATTGCAACTATCAGGGTATAATGCTTATAACTACCTTTGGGCAAACCATTGTACACTATCTCACTTGCATTCTCAATGATTTTGACTAATTTTGCAATATCATTATGTTTTCACCCCATTATCTTTCCTTTCTTTGGTCCCCTCATTTTGTTTCTTTCTTTTTGAGGGATCGTTTACCAACCCATTTATGCCAACCATTCACTTGAGGGGGCATCATATAGTTAGTTTATCATCACTACAATTGTAAGCATACATGACCTTTTCATTATTTGAAAATATGTTACTATGCTTATAGATTTTAATTCCTTTCCAAATAGGGGCAAACTATAGACACCTAAAACTAGCCACCGATAGCCTCCATTCAAGCTTTTGGCTAGTTTCCATCTAAAATGCACAATTTGACCTAAAAATACTAAAACACACAAAATAATGTAAAAATAACATTCAAATGTCAATTTTGGTTAGGGTATCCCTAAATGGGACAATAAAATTTATGGGCCAACTAACTTTGATCAGTTTAATTCGAGTCAAAATGATAATTTTGCACCCACATGCTCTAGACTACTCTTTCTTATCAAATATTTTACACAAGACCCATGACTTTGTTATTTGTTGTTGGAAACATCCTAAATGGAAATATGCATCTAATGTATCTAACAACACCTTCCAATTCCAATCTAATCAATTTTAGGACTAATAACAAGGTATTTTGATTAATTTGGGTAATTTGTGCATAAAGTGCTTAATCATGCTTAAGAGCTAATTAACCCAAATCAAGGCCTAAGTAATAATTCCATAAAAAATTGTTCAATAATTTTTTTTAGAAATAAATATTTAATATCTACATCATCAAATAATCTCATTTCTTGGGGAGACATCCCTCAGCCATAAATGCCACAAATATCAAGATTCATGCCCTCCATGCCTCTTAATTGCTCCTTCTTACAATATCATGATGAGGATAATTAAAAAATTAATCTCAAAAATTGAATTAATCTTCAACCACACATCTCAATATTGAGATGGATGGTTGAGGTTGATTCTGATGAATCATTTCTAAGCTTAGTTAGTGCAAAGTTATAATGCATGATTGGTTCTAAAAGCTTCAAAACTAGTGTTATAATTTCAAATTAATTCCAAGCCAAGCCAATCCATAAGACAAAGATGCCAAGGAGAGATGGAGGTTGTCAGTCTTCCATTGTGAAGGACTTCATGAGCACAAGCCAAGAAAGCCACCACAACAAACATTTTAAGAGCATCCAAGGAAGGCAAAAGAGTTTTCTTTTGCATTTTAGTTGTGTGTTTCATTCATGATTGTTAATTAAGCTCTCCATAGTTTCTAGGCCTAGAGATGTTATGCTATTAGTGTGTTTATTTCATCTTATTTTCATTTTAGAACTAACACCATACTAACCATCCTTTCTTGAGTTAAATTCTTAGATCAAAAAAATCTATGTTAGACTAGGTATGTGGCTTGTTATAGGAGCTTACTCTCCACACTTCATGAACCTAGAGCTAAGCCAGGCTACTTAGCCAAAATATACCTTATATCTAGAGATTATACTCCATTAAATAATAGAGTGGGTTCTCTCCTTGGTGGTAAAATCCAAGTAGGATAGTCAGGTAGCGTAAGGTGATCCACCAGGTGATGAAATCCTGATGGGTCTTTTCTCAGGTGAGTTTAGAAGTTTGTTTATGTTAATGTGATTTTGGTTGTGTAACATAAGTATACCACAATTTATTCAAAATGCTTATAATTAACTAGTTAAGTTAATATGCAACAAGAAAACAATGAAATGTAGTAAGTTTTAAACCCAAATCTAAAATGTTTAAATTCGAATGAAAACAAAAATGAAATAAGAATAGAGTATGAATTTCACTATCCTAATGTGCACGCAAGATAAAGTAAAGAATTTTTCTTTTTTTTAAAATAAAATGATAAATTTCTTTTAGAGGCAAAGAGAAAAGAAACAAAATTTTAGTTTAATGCTTTTTAAATAGAGAATAAGAAATTGAATTTTTCATTTTAAGAGAAAAGATAAGGAGGAAGTGCAAGAAATGAAGTTTTCACTATAATTCACATATATGAATGCTTAAAATAATAAATGAACTCAAAGAAAACTCGAAGGTCCCATCGGGTGTGCCAAAAATGTTTCACTAAATTATGTCTATTTTAATTCTAAAGGAAAATAGAAATAAGGATGGGGATAAGTGATTAGAATAAACCCAAATTTTGTTTGTGTACCATATCCAGACATTGTGAGCACTCCTTTTTGGCTAGGGAGGACTACCTATAAGTAAGAAAGAACTACCATAAGATTTTTTTAGTAGTTAAATGAGTGGGCTGCCAAGCTATGTGCTTGTTCTAGGAAGTGTGAAAAATCCTTAGAGATGACTGTCCACTTTTGAGAAATAAAAGAATAATAAATAAATAACTAAAAGAGATGTAAAGAGAGAGTGAAAGAGAGATAAGATTACCATTATTAACAACCTATATGAAGAAGAGAGTGATAAGGTGTAGGTGATGTACTCTATTTGTATTTTAGAAGTTATTTGGGTAGGTTTTGAAGAGGTTAGAGAATCCATAATCACTAACATCAAGAGGGGAGTGATCGATATCAATTATACTACCAAGATCAGTAGCGAGGTGACTGATGTCAATTAGGCTACCAAGGTCAGTAGGGGTAATAATTTTTTGGGAGCTTGTAGAAGGATTTTTTAGGTCCAAAAAAATGGTTTAGATTAGGTCTAGGAGGTTGAGAGAGTTATAAGAGATTATGGCTTGGGTAAATCTAGTTAGAGGTTTGGTATGTTAGATTAAGGGAAAACAAGCGAGGAAGCTTTATAACTCCCTCACGAGGGTTCAGTCAGAAGTGCATAAAGTAATGCATAGTAGATATAAATGAATAACAAAATAAATATTTAAACGACTTATAGGATAAGTGATGTACTTGGCTATAGTTTTTGAATGATATATGCTATATTGATGATCCCTAATAGGGAGTCCAAACCTAAATTCCCAAACAGAGAGAATAAATGGGTGTTATTGGTCCCCAAGAGCTCAGTTGCTAATCATGATTGACTTATGTAAGATGATTGTAAGCCAAGATGTTGAAAATAAAATTCCCAAAGCTTGAATGTGAGTAAGAATTAATTTTCTTAATCTATGTTGACCTAAACTTTAGGTTGGATTTTGGCTTATATCGTCAACATCGGTGATCCCACTGACATCAGTTGTGGGTTGACTGATGTCGATGACCCTAGAATAGGTAAACCTTACTATTTTTGGCTTGTTTTTTGTTATTATTCATGTCAATTGTGACACCCATTAGAAAATATTAAAAATAAGGGGTTAGGAAGGAGGTAGTTGATTGGGAATTTAGTTTGGAAGTGGGAATAAGTCTTGGGTAGTTAGGATGAGGTGACCAAGTATTGAGGTGACTCATCAAGTAAGAATTAGTCATAAAGTGAGGTGGCTAGGTAAGGTGGCAATAGGGGTTTTTAATTAACTTAATTAACTATTTTAAATTAATTAAATGTATGAGGGGTAAAGTATGGGTTAGGGAGATTAATCATTATTATTGAAATGGGCTTAAGGGGTGTTTTGACATAGGGAGTTATGCATGTGTGTGTGACGTAATTTTGGTATTTACGGCAAGAAGCTTCAAATGATTGATTTTGACAAATTTGACTTAGCCATCCTTCAAGGGAGTGGTCTAAATTTGGATTTTTTTTATTATGGTAGTTGCCTTTCAAGGGAGTAGTCTATCTTTTAATCAATTTAGAGGATTTTGGGCAGATGTCCTTTAAGCGAGTAGTCTAAAATGCTAAAAATATGTGACCCAAATGATATTTTGGTATCCTAAATTATGTTGATGTTAGGTTTAGACATGGAAAAGTATATTTAGGCTTAGAGGTTTACCTTTATGAGGGAAAAAGTTGTAGCACAAAGAGGTTACCAGTAGGTAAAAGTAAGGGTTTGAGGAACAAGATATCATGGGATTTTGTCTTGTTAGAGATGAAAATTATCCATGAGAACCACGCCATGGGTAGATCCATAGTACCCATATTTAGGATTAGGATATGACTATGATAGTTAATCACATGGTTCTATGTTGTAATCGATCATCTTCAAAGGGAGAGGGATAGGTGAATGAAGGTGAAAATCTTGTAAATCAAGGGATGATCTTAGGTTAGATAAAAAAAGTGAGTTCGATCCTTGTTTTAAAAAAAGAATGGACGTAGATACAAAGCATTGAGAAGCTCATGTTCTAGTTTTCCTTTGAGAGGGAATAAATGATAAGCTCATAATCCATACTTATGGGTTATGATGTAGGGTCCAAGCCAATTGAAAGTAAATTTCCCTCATTTACTTTTATTTATGTTGGTGACATGTTGATTTTCCTTAAGGATGAGGTCTTTGATATTGAATTCTCATTCTTTTAGGTGTTTGTTATAGGCTTGTTTGATTCACTCCTAGTAGACACAAAGATGGTTAAGTGTTGTGAGGTGATGTTCATCAAGTAACTCAAGTCATGCTAGTCATTCTTGATGATAGTCACTCTAAAAAATAATCTCTTATAAAGATATTCAAAGAGAGGGAATATATAATTTTAGAGGCAAAATTTCCTCTACCCCAAAAACTAGAGAGAAAGGGGTAACACTTATAGAGGTTTGAATTCTAGTGCGATAAGCCCATAAAGCAAAAGGGATGTATATGTGTTAATCTCGACCTGAGACACTGATGACTTTAGTCAACATTTTTTTAAAGATTTCATTAGAGGCTTCTACCTATCTATTTACTTATGGATAATAAGGTGAGGAGAAGATTAACTTGATGCCAAATCTATCGTAGATATTTTGGACTTTCTTGTTCTTGAAAGATTTACTTTTATCAATGATGATCTTATCGGTAACATCAAAATGATAGATGATGTGATGGTTGATGAAGTTGATAATTTTTTCAGCTTTGGTATCGATGAGAGGAATGGCTTCCACCCACTTGGTGAAATATTTAATTATGGTAATGATGGGTTGGTGATATTATGATGAATGGGGATTGATTTACCTAATTAGATTTAAGCCCCATTGTGAGAATGGCCAAAAGTATTTGGATACTTAGAGTCCATGGGAAAGTTCATGGTGTAAATTAGTATGTTGTTGAAATTTGACACACTTATTTACATAACCTCAATAGTCTTGGTTGAGGTTAGGTCAATAGTAGCCAAGTTGAAGGATGCATTTAGCAATAGCTAAACCACTTAAGTGTCCCCCATATATCCCATCATGTGTTTCCTTGATGGCATAGGAAGCTTCATGACTATGAATAAAATGGAGACGGAGGATGTCAAATCCATGTTTGTAAATGATTCACCTTATTATGGTGTAATGAGATGTACTATAAATAAAGGCTCTTTGGGCATTCCTAGAGAGGTTGGGAGGAATGATACTGATGTTAAGGTAATCAAAAGTTTGTTCATACCATATGTCTGATGGAGATTATTCTACATTAAAAATGGTAGGATGTTCATAATGGATATAATATGGGGTAATAAAATTATGGATAGTAACAAAGAGTTTAGATTTAAAAGGTTGAGATGGGATTTTGGAAGGGAAGCCATTGTATCTATGAACTTGATGGTAGATCATGAGACTAATTGGATAAGGTGATGATTGAATGATGCTAATAGCACATCTATGAGTTTTTTTTAATTTAGTAAGACATCATTCTTACCTTGGTAAAATCCATTGACCTATTTGACTACAACTTGGGAATGGCCAAAGACACTGATTATCTTGACTCCTAAGGCTAGAGTGGCTTAGAGACCTATGACTAGGGCTTCATTCTTAGCCACATTGTTGTTGTATTAAAATTCAAGTTTAAAGGAAAGGGAAAGAGGTTAACCATCAAGGGAAATGAGAATAACTCTAGCACCCCCACCATGTTAGCATTTATATCCATTGAAGAACATGGTCATTTGGTAGGTGGGATTTTCTTGAGAAAGAGTCACGATTGACTCATCTAGAAATGCAAGAGGAAGAGGTTGGATTTTGGGTAGAGGAGATTTATCCAATTGATTATAATCACTTACCCTTTAATTAACTTCTTCTAAAGTAACTTAAGGTCAAACTCATCTAGGAGCATGAGCCACTTAGCCATACACTAGTTTTGGTATGGTTTAGAGTGCATGTACTTGAGTGGATTGGTGTTAGTGATGACATAGGTTTTGTGATTAAGAAGGTAATGATGAATTTTAGAAGACACAAAGATGAGGGTGAGGCAAATTTTCTCAAGATGTGAGTACTGAGTCTCATACTCTATAAGTGTTCAACTTATGTAGTAGATAGCTTGCTCTTTGTTCTGTTCATCCCAGTGAGTGAGCATTGCCCCTAGATAATGGTTAGTGGTAGAGATATAAAGGTAAAAGGGTTGATCCTATTTATGAGGGTTAAAAATAGGTGGATAAATAAGGTATTATTTTAGTGAATCAAAGGCTTGTTGGTAGTCTTTAATCCATTTAAAGGAGGTGTCTTTCTTGAGAAGATGGTGAAAAGGTTGGCATCTATCTAGTAATGGAGAGATGAACCAACAGATTGATTGGAGCTTCCCTACAAGATGTAAAGTTGATTAAGGTGTGTTGGAGGTGGAATTTCAAATATTTTTATAACTTTTTCTAGGTGTAATTCAATTTTTCAAAGGGAGATAATGAAGCCAAGAAGGTTTCCAGAAAGAACCCCAAAAATATATTTCTTGGGGTTAAGGTGAACATGTAAATGGATAAGGAATTTAAAGATGATTTTAAGGATATCTAGATGATCCTTTTGATATTTGGATTTCCTAAGAAGATCATCCACATAGTCCTTGATGATTTTATGGATGAGGTCATCAAATATGTAGGTCATCACACGTTGGTAGGTGGCACTAGCATTCTTTAATCCAAATGGCATGAATCTATATCAAAGGTTACCTATGGGGTGATGAAAGAGGTTTTATAATAATCATTTTCAGAAATCAAGATCTGATTATATCCCAAGAAACTATCCATGAGAGATAACATCTTGTGGCCAACTATAAGATTAACAAGTTGGTTAATGCTAGGCAAAGGGAAGTCATCCTTTTGACAAGAAAGATTGAGGTCACGAAAGTCAATACAAAGGTGAAGTCCCCATATGGGTTTGGTAATGGTAATGATGTTAGAAACCCATTAATGATAATCAATGGGTTGGATGAAGTTGACAGATAAGAGGCATTAAATTTCCTCTTTGACTAGAAGGGTGATGCAAGAGTGCATCTGGTGAATCTTTTGCTAAATAGGATTAACATCAAGATGAGTGACAATGTTATAGAGGTCTATATAAGACTAAATTATGGGCATATATTGATAATATGAAGCAAATTTTATGCTTCAGTCATGAAGGAAAGAAGGGTAATCTTATTTCTCTACAAGATTCAAGGATTGACCAATCTTGGCAATGCAAGGGTTATCTTGAGTACCCAAGTTGACATCAATGGGTGATTATTTAAACATGGTTTGGTTCTCAAGAAGAAGGGATTTGTGGATATAAGAATACCCCACACTAAGGTAGGTGAGAATGGAATCATCATCTTGATGTTGAATGGTATTAATGGTAGGAGAATTGTTTATTACCATTTTAAGATGGATGTGACAAAGGTTTTTAGTTTGGCCATCCTTTTGATAAGTTAGGGGGCCTAAAATAATAGTATTGATCAAAAAAAAATTAGTTTGTATGATATTTAAATCCTTAGACTTTGAAGGAGATGGGGTTGGTGAGTACGGGATATCCTCATTGATGGTGGTGATGGGTTTAGGTGAGGTGGGTTATTTTAGTGGTATGAACCCAAGGCCAAATATCTCACGAGGTTTTTGAGTTTTTATTAGGGGTAGCTCATGAGGTCACTTTTCATAAAGTCCAAAACTAAAGCCCTTCCAAGAACACCTATGAAGGTACGCTTTGGCAAATGCTATCTTGTTAAGATATGAAAAATTAGAGGTAAATGGTTGGATATGAGGGGTGGTAAAAGAAGTAAGAAGTGAATGATCAATTCCCCAATAGATGAAATTGGTTCAATGATTTAGTGGCCTAAAATTGATAATGGTTCTAATGTTAGGGTTATAACTAGGGTCATGATCAAGGTTCCCATACTCTTGAGTAGTAGGGAAAGCATCCAAGGCTACAAGGTGATATTGTTAGGGATCAACCAACAAACTTGATTACTATGTGAAAGCAATTTAAATATGAAATTGAACCAGAATGATAAGTAACTAGAATCAAAAAATAGCAAACAATAAGAGATACAAGAAACCGCCCTGAAAACTTTTATTAAACTCTTTACAGAAGGAATACAATTGAAGAAACTTCTTTTCTTCCACACCTCTCTCAGATGTACAGATCTCTTTCCCTCAAGAGTTCTCTCTCTCAATTACAATCAACTCCAACAACCTAGATTGATACACATATACAATTCTTGTACTATTACTCTACACATACAATAAGCTATGAAGATCTATCCCTATTATATAACTTTAGGGATCATGAGCATTCAATCACAACCATTAGATGCACCTCCTAATCAAGGGCTCAAAACAGTCCTACTAAAGATAGAGATGTGGACTTAAGACTAACACTTAATCCTATCATGAAAATATTCTATTATGTCCATGGAAATAGCATTATAGATGCACAGGTGACCGACATTGGCCCCTACCTGTCTACTTGTGACCGACGTTAGTCAAATAGAATTGACACTGGCATCTCCTAGTCAACTCTTGACCGACGTTGGTCTCTCCTGACCGACGCTGGTGACTGTGTAATTCTTGTAACCTATAACTTGCTCATTTGGTGAAGCTTTTAGCTTCACACCTTAACAATCTCCCACTTGGAGATAAATAGCTGCACCAGTACCTGTACAGCAACATCTTCTAGCTCTTCCATCTTCAAACTCAATCATGAAGACCTACAAAAGTTGAATGAAGATTCAACTTCTCCTTTGTTATCGGCTTGGTTAACATATTAGCAGGGTTTTTATCTATATGGATCTTCTCTAGCTTCAACTCACCATCCTCCAATACTTGTCTAATGAAGTGGTACCTCAGCTATATATGCTTGGTTCTTGAATGAAAGGCTGAATTCTTAGCCAAATGAATTGCACTCTGACTATCACTGTATAATTTACAACTCTCTTGCTCCTTTCCTAGATCCTCCATGAACCATGTCATCCATATCATCTCTTTGCTAGCCTCTGTGACTACAATATATTATGCTTCTGTAGTTGACAAGGCAACAACCTTCTACAACTTTGAAATCTAGCTAACCGTCATTTCACCAATAGTGAAAACATATCCTATGGTACTTCTCCTGCCATCCAAATCACCTACCATATCTAAATCTACATAACCATGCAGATAAGTATTTGATCCACCATAGCACAAATGCCTACTGTTGGTCCCTCTCAAATATCTAAGGATCCACTGAACTGCTTTCTAGTGCTCCTTCCCTAGATTGGCCATATACTTACTAACAACTCCCACTACTTGGGCAATATCCGGTCTAGTACATACCATTGCATACATTAAGCTCCCAACTGTGGAAGCATATGGAACTCTACTCATGTACTCTACCTCATCATGTGAATTAAGACACTATTCTTTACTCAACTTGAAATGTCTAGCCAAAGGTGTGCTTACCATTTTTACATCCTGCATATTGAACTGTTTCAACACCTTGTTCACATAATCCTCTTGAGACAAAATCAACTTATGATTTTTCCTGTCTCTCTTAATACTCATGCCAAGGATTTTCTTTGCTGCTCCCAAATCCTTCATGGAAAATGTGTGAGCTAATTTCACCTTAAGCTTAGAGATATCCTACATGTGTGATCCTACAACCAGCATATCATCTACATACAACAACAAAATAATATATCTACCATTAGCCAATCTCTTAAAATACACACAATAGTCAGATTGACATCTACTGTAGCCATGCTCAGTCATAAACCTATCAAATCTCAAATACCATTGTCTAGAAGCTTGCTTGAGACCATACAAGCTTTTCTTCAATCTGCACACTAGCTTCTCCTTACCTTTGACCTCAAATCCTTCCAGCTGATCCATATATATTTATTCATCCAAATCTCCATGAAGAAACATTGTCTTAACATCAAGCTACTCAAGATGCAAATCCTCAATAGCAACTAAAGATAATACAGTCCGTATAGAAGTCATTTTGACTACAAGAGAAAAAATCTCACCAAAATCAATACCTAGTTTCTATGCAAATCCTTTCACTACCAACCTAGCCTTATATCTCATCTATCCATTCTCACCTTCCTTCAATTTGTAGATCCATCTATTCTTCAGTGTCTTCTTTCCCGCTGGCAACTCAACCAAATCCCACGTTTGGTTCTGTTTCAAGGAATCAATCTCCTCATTCATGCCTAGTTCCCACTGATTCTTGGATTCCACCTATATTGCTTCATCAAAACTCTCTGGTTCTCCACTATCAGTAAGCAATAAATAGAATAATGAAGGGGAATATCGAATTGGAGGTTTACTTACCCTTTTTGACCTCCTGATGGGCGTCTGAGACTCATTCACAACACGTTGTCTACCTAAATTATCTGACAGTGATCGACCTCAGTCACTTCCAGGCCTATAACTGGCCAACATCGGTTCTCTCTAACCGACGTCGATCACTGTCTGATCGACATCAGTTCATATATTGCCAACATCAGTTCCTTCATGACCGATGTCAGTCTCTATTTTTTCCTATCTGTGATTATTCTTTCCCACGAGCTCATTTTAGACCGTCACTTCATCCAATTCTCCATTGCTCTGCCCAAATTGATTCAGCTTCTTGAGCTAATCACTATACATCACTTTTTCATTAAAAACAACATCATGTCTCCTAATTATTTTGTTAGTTCCTAGATTCCAAAACCTGAATCTGAAATCATCAGAGCCATAACCAATAAATGTGCACCTCATAGACTTAGCATCCAGCTTCTTTCTATTTTCCTTATCAACGTGCATAAAAGCTTCACAACCAAAAACTTTAAGAAATGAGAGATCTATTTTTTTACCTATCCATACCTCTTCTGGAATTCCACCATCCAAAGCTGTAGAGGGTCCTTTGTTAATCAAGTACACTACAGTATCCATAGCTTCTACCCAAAACTCTAAGGGCAAACCAGCATGTAATCTCATACACCTTACACGCTCCATTATTATTCTATTCATCCTTTCATCAACTCCATTTTTTTGAGGTGTCCTTGGAACCAACCTTTGCCTGCATATTCCATGCATATAACAATACTAGTTAAACTTGTGGCTGCAGAACTCACCACCATTGTTAGATCTCAGGCACTTCAATCTCCTACCTGTTTCATTCTCAACCATAGCTTTCCAAATCTTAAAAGTGTCAAAAACATCAGATTTCTTCTTTATACAATAGACCCATACCTTTCTTGTAGCATCATCTATGAAATAAACATAGTACTATGATCCTCCAATAGAAGCAACCTGAGATGGTCCCCACACATCTGTGTGAACAAGCTCTAACTTATGCTTCTTCTTTGTTGACCCAGTCTTGAGAAAACTCACTCTCTTTTGTTTCCCAAAAATACAGTGCTCACAAAAATCTAGATCTATGATTTTCAAATCTGAAAGCTTATCTTTTAACTTAAGAATAGACATTCCCTTCTCATTCATGTGGCCGAGCCTAGAGTGCCACAACTTTGCATCCACATCTGAAGTAGATAATATAGAAGGAGAATTATCAGTAATACAATTACATAAATAGAGAGTACCTACTCTCTTACCTCTGGCTAATACAAGTTCACCCTTGGTCACCTTCCAAGATTCAGCTGTGAGAGTTACTGTACAACCCTCATCCCCCAAATTTCTTGTAAAAATCAGATTTCTCTTCAAGCTGGGAACATGCATGACATCTTTCAACACCCATGTGTTGCCATTCTGCATTTTTAGCTGCACTTTTCCTTTTCCGATAATTTTACAAGGCTCATCATCCCTTAAATAAACTATTCCAAAATCTCCATGGACATAGTCACTAAAATATTCTCTATTAGGGGTAGCATGAAAAGAGGCACCAGAATCTAAAACCCAAGATTATATATTATTATGCAAAGAGAATAGAAGAGCATCTTGTGTAATACCTACAACTTTTGCTTCTTCTTTACCTTCATGCTGAATGTCCTCTTTAGGTTTTGACCAGCAATCTTTGCTTATGTGCCCTATCTTTCCACAATTCCAGCAAGCTATCCTCCTACCATTTTTGGATTTGGATCTACCTCTCATCTTTGACTTAGACCTTGATCTCCCTTTCTTGCTCTTCTCTTTTTGCCTTCCCCTGCTCTCAAAACTTAAAGCATTCCCTGATGTTTCCTTTGTGCTTTTTCTGCAAATTTCTTCATTCAAGATTACACTAACAACATCATCTACTTTTAAAATATTTGAAGCAGATGCAGTATTACTAACTGCCATTACCAAGCTATGCCAGCTCTCAGGTAAAGAGCATAGGATTAATAGAGCTTTAATTTCATCATCAAACACTATTTTTATTGAATTTAATTGATTTACAATTCCATGGAAATCATTGAGATGATTAGATACAGATCCACCTTCCTACATTTACAAATTAAATAATTGCTTCATAAGATATACCTTATTTGAATCTGAGGGTTTTTCATATAAATTTGCTAAAGTAGTCATTAACTCTACCATTGACTTTGCCTGTGATAAATTAGATATCACAGTAGATGCCAGACTCAATCTTATAGATCCAAGAGCCTTTCTATCAAGAACTTTCCATTCTTCATCTTCCATGTCTATGGGCTTCCTTGAAACTCCACCTAATGGTAAGTATAGATCTTTCTGATACAGATAATCCTCTATTTGCATTCTCCATAATTGATAATTCTTGCCATTGAACTTTTCCATTCTCAATTTACTTTCTTCTGCCATTGCTTCTCCCACTCAAATAGAAATCCCTGTGAGTAACCTGTAATCAATACACACTAACTAGATCTGAAACACCTGTTAGTCAACCTGAGCTCTGATACCACTTGTTGGGGATTAACCAATAAACTTGATTATTATGTGAAAGTAATTTAAATATGAAATTGAACCAAAATGTAAGTAATTAGAATCAGAAAATAGAAAATAATAAGAGATACAAGAAACCACCTTGAAAACTTGTATTAAACTCTTTACAGAAGGAATACAATTGAAGAAACTTCTTTTCTTCCACACCTCTCTCAGATGTATAGATCTCTTTCCCTCAAGAGTTCTCTCTCTTAATTACAATCAACTCCAACAACCTAGATTGATACATATATACAATTCTTGTATTGTTACTCTACACATACAATAAGTTATGAAGATCTATCCCTATTATATAACTTTAGGGATCATGAGCATTCAATCACAACCATTAGATGCACCTCCTAATCAAGGGCTCAAAATAGTCCTACTAAAGATAGAGATGCAGACTTAAGACTAACACTTAATCTTATCATGCAAACATTCTATTTTGTCTATAAAAATAGCATTCTAGATGCACAGGTGACTGACATCGGTCCCTGCCTATCTGCCTGTGACCGACGTCAGCCAAACAGAACCAATGTCGACATCTCCTAGTTGACTCCTGACCGATGCTGGTGACTATAATTCCTACAACCTGTAACTTGCTCATTTGGTGAATATTTTAGCTCCACACCTTAACAGATACTCCCTAAGTGAGAGACATTGAAATATGGGTTCTAAGGGGTCCTCTATGGGGATCTATGAAGAAGGGATGGATGAGCTTGTTAAATATTCATCAACTATAGGGATGGAGTTGTTGGTAGTTGTTATTGAGGTGGATTGACAAGGAAAAAGAACATAATTGGGTTGGTATGTCATATTACAATATGCAAAGGGACTAGGTTCATCCATTATAGTGATGATGTGACCTTCATGCTCAAATTTAATGTAACTATGAAAAGTGGAAGGGACAAAACTCATAACATAGATCCAAGTGTGTCTAAGTAAAATTTTGTATTAAAAATCACCCTCTATAATGTAAAAGAGTTATAGAATGGTGTGAGGTCCCAAAAAAATATGGAGAACAATTGTTCCCAAGGTAGTGGTCATAGTATCATTAAAAGAGTGAAAAACTACTATAGTTTCAGACATGATGTTCTTTGACAACTTAAGTTGGTAATAGGCATGGGAAGAGATAATGTTGATATTATCCCCTCCATCAATCATCACCCTTTTTATGTGGGTTTATTTTATTTATGTCATGATAAATAGGGGAGGATCAGGATCCTCAGAATGCATAGAAGGTATTTCTAAATCCTTAAAGGTGACTAGGGTGGAAAGTTGAAGGGCTTTGATAAAGGCTAAAAGGGGTTGAGGATATTCAGTTTGAACCTCTATGGATCATAGAATCTCTATCAATGTTTGAAAATGATGAGGTGAGGTGTTGATTAATTCATATAAGCTCATCTTCACTGGTGTTTGGTGAAGTTTTTTCAATACTACACACTTGAATGGATTCAAAAGGGTTGGAAGGAGAGGCACCCAAAATAGATACTTCATGTTTTGGTAATGGTGAAGGTGAAGGTGCTTAGTTTCGAATAGAAGGTTTAGCGATAGAAGAGTAGGTCCATTGTATGGACACTTTTGTTTTTCCCTTATCTTTTTATTAGGCCCTTAATTGAGTAACCATATGAATGGTGTGGATAAGAGGGAGTGTTGGTGTGGATTACTACTTCAATTCCTCTTGACTCTTAGGTGAGAGTGGGGAAGTGGTTAAGTGTTAGGTAGCTTGGATTAGTGGTTGGGTTGGTAATAGAATTAAAGGAGATTCATATGATAATAGATCATCCTCATCCCATAAGCTATAGACAAGTGTTTGGAGAGTTTTAGAGTTATTTGTATCATGTTTTGGTGTCTTATGGTATAGGTAAATCAAATTATCATTGAACCATGATGGTTTAATATGTGAATGGTCAAAAGGTTTTATGGGTGGTAAGGTTAAGGAGGAGGTTTTCAACAAAATTTGTGAGACAGTTGAGTAGGATTCAAATAAAGGTATTGGAGATGATAGGTTTTTGGTTTTAAGAGTGGGAACCTTCTTAGGAGTAGTTTTACCATAGAAGTTGTGGGTTGTAGAATGGTTTTAGTGGGTTGGTTAGGTTGGGGTTGTTTGGTTAGTTTGGAGGTGGAAGATTTAGAGGTGGAGGGTGAAGGTTTGGTGATAGGTGGTAAGGTAGAGGTAACTAGGTTAATTAAGAATGATGGGGATTTTTTTGTTTTGGTGGAAGTAGAGTAAAATGATAAGGTTTACTAAATGAGGAATAGGTAATGGGGATAGTAGAGGGATGGTGTCCTAAAATTGAAGGTAAAAGAGAAGGGGGTGGTATGGGTTTATTTCTAGATGGTTTGGGTGGTTCCACCTTTTTGATAGGTTTATTCAAAGATTTCTTTGGTAGACTTGATGGGGTTAAGTCCAACTTCAAATATGGGTGAGCTAAGCTAGGAGTAGGAAGGATTCCTAGGTTCTTTGGTTAGTGGGTGTAGTGTGGTTTACAAATTTTAGATAGAGGTGGGTTGGAAGATTCCCCTATGGTTTTGGAGGAAGAAGTATCTAAAGATGGGGTTGAGGTAAAGATAGGTTTGAGGGTAGATGTAAGTGAGGTTAAAAGTTCTTGTTTATTTTGGTAAGGGACCTCAAGATATTGCCAAAGAGTGGCCCTATCTAGATTGGGTTGAGAATTAAATTCTAGATTTTGGACCAATCTAGAGAAAGGTTTATAGATGGTTTTGATTCCTTAGTTATTGGTTTAAAATATTAAACCCATAGGTTGAGGTGAGGGAATAGTTTATTCACCTTTTTCATGGATGGAAGGTTCTATGGTTGAGAAAGATGGTGTTTATAGGGAAATAATAGAGGAGATGATATCTTCCTTTGGAGTGGTTTTCAAAGAAGGAATGGTTGGTTCTATGGTAGGTAAGGAGGGTATGGTTTTTTCAAATAGAAAAGGGGAGGTGATTTCTTCCTTTGTTTTGATGTCAAAGGAAAGAGTAGTGATTCCACCACTTCTATAAGTGGATTGGAAGAAGTAGTTGAAAAAAAATTGGCTCCTTTAGTATTTCTATCAAAGGAGAGGTGGGTAAGTCATTGGTCTCTCCGATTGAAAGAGAAGAGTTTGCTTCCTTTATTTGGTTGTCCAAAGGAACAAAATAAAATTCCATCACTTCAATAAGTGGGGTGGAAGAAGAGGTAGTTGAGGTCATAGTTTTCTCAATGTTAGGTTCACTAATAATGACATTGACCATGTGCACCTCATGAGCGTGAGATGATTCTAGTTGGTTGTTGTCATGTTGGTGGAAGGTGCATGGTAGGAAAAGGTTTATAAAATATGTATAATGATTTATTTGAATGTGCATTGGGATTATCTCATGCAAGTTCACCCTTGTCAATCATGTTTTGGATAATAGTTTCAAATTTATTTCACCTACTAACATCATGTCCAATAATGCAATGGAAGGCACATAGATCATTTTCATTGTAACATCTAGGTGTGGGGAGAGAAGCATAAAATTAATTGGGTGGTTTTATAGGAATAATTTTTATGAGATTAGCTTTAAGTAGTTTATCCAAAACTGAAGCATATGACTCCCCTATGGGAGTATATTGTCTTGGAGTGGTTCATTTTTGGTTGAAAGCTTGTTGGTTTAATGGGTTGTAAGAATTTTTTTGATTAGGTTGGTTGATAATTGAAGGTGGAGTGGATTTTAATACAACCATGTTTGTGGTTTCCTTTGTCTTGGTGTTGGTATGGTTAGATGGGTTAGTGGTTTTGGTTGAACAAGGGTCATTGGATTTAAATCTAGAATTCTTGTTTCTCAGTTTCAATTTCCCTTCATCAATGGCTCTAATTTTAATTTTATGTGTCATGGTAAATGCCTCATTAAAGGTTCTAAAAGTCTGAACCTAAAGAGTTGGAGCAATATGTTTGGCAAAACTTTAAGAAAAGAGTTCAATTAGTTCAAGTTGGGGTAATGAGAAAGAAAGTTGCTTAATGAGACCTCTCCATCTAGATACAAAATTTACAATTGATTCATCATAAAATTGCCTAACGGAGTAAAGGTCAGTAATGGAAACCTTTTTAGATATGTTGACTAAAAAGTGATTTAATAATATTTGGGCTAGTTGAGAAAAGGAGAAGATAGAGTGCTTGGTGAGATCACTATACCAATCCAAGGTTAGTCTAGATAAGGACATGGAGGAATGATCTTAAATGTTTTTAGGGGTCCTCCTTGCTTTGAAACTTGTGAAACTTATGTAGTTACCATTAAGGAGGATAAAGTTGGAATGGAATGAATGGGTGAATGCATCCATTGTAGCTTTTATCATAAGATAAAAGGTTATGAGCTCCTAAGATAGATGATTTAAGATTGCACATTTTATCCATCAACATATTAACTAAATTTGTTTGAGGTTGGGGAGCTCCATAATTGGGTGGTAGATTCAGTTGAGGTTGGGTGGTTGAAATGTATGGATAAGAGGTGGAAATTCAAGAAGATGCCACATATTGGCATGTCCCATATTGATATGTGGGCACAAAAGTTTGGGTAGAAGGTGGTATGTATCCTTGTGGATTAGGGACATATCAGTAAGATGTCATGGGTATTTATTGAGGGATTGACAAAGGTTGGTTTGAAGGTATAGTTGAAGTGGTAGGTTGAGGTTCAGTGGTGACCCTTGTGATAATGGGTGGAAGGGTAGAAGATATGGAAAGTACTCAATTTTGGAGTGGGTAAGAAATTGGTGGAAATAGGGGTAGAATATATCCTCATGGTAGGTGGGTTATAAGTAACAAGAGGTAAGGTTTACCCTATATGAGAGGTTTTAGTTAGTGTAGGAGGATTTTGGTTTTAGGTTAGAATGTTGGATTGGGTTTTGGTGGTGGTAGTGGATGGGATATTGGTAGAAGAAGAGGCTTGGGTGACCAATAGTTGGGTAGAAGTAACACCAACCATAAAAGGGGGTGGCATACCATAATTTGGATATGTGGGAGGAACTAAAGTAGTAGACATATAGTGAGATAAGGTGTTAATGTAGTGTTGGAGGGTTGTGGGGTTGTTGTTAAGGAATGTGACAAAATCTACATCACCCTCAACAACTATATGCAACATGGTAGGAGGGGAAGAATGATGAGGATGACTCTCAACATCTGAAGTATAATCCATAGAGGAGGAAGATGAAGAAAAAGGTGGTCCTTAGTTGATTTGATTTCTCAACTATTGTCTAGTAAATCCCATGTGAGAAAATAGGAAAAAAATGATGAAAAATCACACCTCAAACAAAAAACAAGCAAAAGAAAAGAAATCAAGGCAATCCAAAGATACATTAAAGTGCATTTAAAACTTAGGATTATTTTTAGATCACTTTTGGATTATTCCTTAGAAAGTGTAAAGAAGAAAATTTGGATTGTAGATTAGGTACTCAAAAATAAATCTAAGGTTGGTTTCAAGTTGTGTTTAGGTGCTCAAGAGACAAATCTATATTAAACTTCAATATGTGGCTTGGTATTGGGGACTACCCCCACACTTCACACACCGTAGTGATAATGGTGTTGAGTGCTTAGCCAAAATATACTAAATTTTAGATTTTATACTCAACCAGATAGTTGAGTTAGTTCTCCCCTTGGCAATGACCTCCAAGTAGGATTGTCAAGAAAGGTAAGGTTTACTTCTAGGTGATGAAATCCTAGTCAGGCCATGTCTTAAGTTTTTTTTGATGTCTTGATTGATTATGTGGTTTGGATAAATGTGTGATAACAAGATTGAAACTAAAATTAATTAATTTGTCTTTAAGTTACTAGATGAACTAAAACAAGCAAGCAATCAAGATATGAAAAGTGTTTATTTTATGCCAAAAGAAAATTTAGATTTTATTTGATGCGCATAGAATAAAATAAGAAATAAAGGGCACCTAGATGATGCTAGGTCCCACCGAGCATGCCAAAATGTTTCTCTTAATTTTTACTCATTTCTTAATTTTGGAAGAAGATAAAAAACTAGTAATAAGGGTGTGGTAGAAATACCTGGTTGGTGATGCACACATAATCCAGATGAAGATGGAGAACTCCTCTTTGGCTAGGACAGAATAACTCAAAAATAAGAAAACACTAACAAAAGGGGTTATTAGCAAGATAGTTAAGTGGACTACCTAGAGTGAGCTAGATCCAAAAAACATATGCTTACTAGGAGGTTATCAATCCACTATTGATAAAAATCAAATTGAAAATGATAAAAGTTATGTACATGCATAAATTAAATGAAATGAAATATAAAAAGAAAGTAGAATACTTGTTAAAGAAAATGAATAAATATAGCAAAAGTGGGTCAATACTCATACTAAGGTGGGTAAATTCAATCTCCAAAAAATAAAAAAGGGTCTATGAATAGGTAAGAACATAGAACTTTAGGTTTGGATGGGGTTAAAGGGTTGAAAATAACTTGTTATTTTCTACCACAGTGACCATAAATAGTTGGGTGAATTGTCAATGGTTGGGTAATTATTAGTGGTTGGGGGTGAACTTTGGCAGTGATGATAACCATTGGTAGTTGCCTATGGAGTTTTTAAGGTATTCAAAAAAGAGTTTTAGAATAGGTAGGTCGTCAGATAAAGGTTCTATTAAGGATCTAGTGGAGAGGAAATAAGGTGTAGATAGGTATAATAAGGTCAAGCAGATTAGAAATCCAAAATAACAAAGAATAAGTAGAATAGACATGTAGCTTGCTAGATGGTTAATAGTTGAAGGCTGAGGCAATTTTCCCAGAGTAACACTACTTTGGCCTCAAAATCAAATTCAGTAGAGGTTAAGATATATTTTGTCTTTGTTGTGTTGTTGAAGGAATACTAGATGATAGAAAACTTGAATACCTATGTGTAATAAGATTTGATAGCTTGAACATGGATCCTTTTCACCTCCTACTCCCCTCCTTTTATAGACAAAGAGAGATGAAGGATAGAAGGTTACCTAGATTTTGAGGTTACTAATCATGATGCTTGGAATTTCATTAGCACCACATAAGATGAACATATTAAATTATGCCTCATTATATTCCACATAGTTTGTGATGTGTTAAGAAGGTGAGGACATGACCATCAATGATCAAGCTAATTGTTGATGGTTAAGCTGATTGTCAATGATCGAGTGTTTGAAGGTGAAGGAGTCAAAAAAGGATTTAAAAAGGTGTGTTTAAAGGTTAAGTTAGTAGTTTTATGAGTTATCTAACTAATTTTTTAACTAGACTCAAGGTCTGATGAGGTTCCATAAGGGTCCTAAGGCATTTTGACAACTAGAATTGTTATTTGTAATTTTCTAGTGTCTACATAATCAACTATATTTTGATCAATATGTTTATATCTACCTTAGCATTACACTTATCAGGTAAATAATGTTTATATTTTCCCCCTAAGTGCCCCTAAAATAACATATCAACCTTATCATGTCCTTTTTCCTCCTCCCACCCCTGCATATAACCAAGGTCAACCTCCTTTGCATTCAAGTCAATCTTCTAATTCCCCTTGTCATGACTAGGCTTATCTTATTACATACTTTTTAGGATTTAAGTAAACATTATCAACTTACATTGGGTTAATAAAGGATATTTGTATGGTTTTGGGGTTTTCAATAATCATCCATATCCATGTTCTACAAAAGGCAAGTAGTGCTCTTCAATTTTTCAAGAATAGATGGTCAATTTGTGAGGGTGAATAATGGTCATCTTAAGAAAATGAGGACATAATAGTGATGATAAGCATGATAAAAAATGTAGATAGTGTGTTGATATCTTATGAATAGCATCAATCTCATTTGTTTTAGTCTTATGTGTTCTCTCCCTTCTAAGAGCCTCAAGCTCAACCTTTAAGAGTTCCTAATCATCCCCCTAGTCAAGCTTGTCAAATACCATCCTTATCAAAACTTAGAGAAAATATATTAGATAAAGGTATAAAAATCATGAAAATTGATGAGGGGGTTAAACTTGGACAATAATTCCCCACTCATGCCATGGAAGGGATAAGGATCTTCTTGAAATAGTTTTGGGATGAGTGGGAATCCATTAAAGATGTTGACTATCCACATGTTGAGAAATAAGATATGAAATGGTGGCTATTATCCATTAAAAAGTTTGAGAAATGTTAAAAAGGGTATGTCAAGCTATAACCAATCATTTTTCCCTCTCCTACCCCTACATCCATTCCTACTCAAGATCATGAAGCCATCCCATCATGGATCTTCTTTAGCACATTCAATCTTGGTTATGCCATGCCCTCACTTGTGAGACCACCCTATCCTATAACCATTCAAAAGGAAGAAAAAGTGTATATTCCATACTCATTTACATCATGTAAATTATATTATAAGGGTATAAAAAATAAGGATGAGGTGTTAGTTGAGGCAGTCCAAGAATCAGATGTAGTAGAGAAAGGGTTAGTTGTGTAAGAAATAAATCAAGAAACCATAGCTTAGCTCAATAAGCTTGGTGTACAAGAGTTCCATGACTATATCTCCCTTCCCCAAGAACCACCTAAAAGAGCCTTAAAGGTCCCTAATTGGAAGGATATTCTCATAAGTTTCAAGTAAGGTGAATTTCTTCACCCTCCCACCATCTCCCTCATAAAGGAAGAACCTATTTTACAAAGAACAAATGAGGATCTTGTAGTTACAGGTGAGCCTGAAGAGGAAATCACTAGTGTTTATGATGAAGATATCATGATAATAAGTCCACATCATTAAAAAGGGGAAATTTTAGTTTTTTATCAAACTTCATGGTATGGTTTTGATGAATTAGAGCCTGAAGGCAATACTGATGCCTTCATATTTCAAGGGGTTTATATTAAAGATGCATCTAAGAAAAAAGATATCTTGATTTTCTATAAGATATCCCATTTAGTGGGGTTGAATATGAGGATGAGAAAAGTGTATAAATTGATGTGGTTATAGTAGTCAACTAGTCAGTTGATTAGGTTGAAGAAGTCATAAGTGAGAAAGAAGAAGAAATTGATAAAAAGGAGGATTAGGATGAAGTATGGAAATAGTTGTACCATGACTTCATGGACCAAATAGAGGTTCTAAACTAGCCTTTTCCTCTTTTATAGCATGAATATGAACTTGTAGATTAGGTTATAGAATTTGACCAGTCTCAAGATGAATTATCCATTAAAGGCAGTATTGATGTCTTCAAGAATAAAGGAGAATGGTAATATCCATATCCTTAATAACATGACATTTTAAACTTTGGATGGGTTGATAATCTATCATATGGCTCATTTTAGAGTGAGAAAAGCAAAGATGGTGTTGGAGTTAGCATTATCCTAGATGACCAAGAGGAAGCTACCTTTTGGGATTACTTAAAGATTTTTTGCCTAAGCCTAGACATTCAACCTTCATGTTCAAAGGATCAATCACATGGTGTGCTTAATTCAGAGCAAAAAATTGAGCCATCAAATGAGAAGGTTAAAGGTGATCCTATACTCCATCTTGGAGTGAGCCTTGAAGAAATGGACCAATGTGTCTAAATTAGATACATGTTTGTCCTAGTTCATCCTCTTGAGAGCATGCTAAAAGATTCAGCAGTCAGGCATATCTACTCACCTATCATGATCTATCAAAATCAAGGTGATTTCTATCTTATTCCATCACAAGTGAGTGATGCTAAATCTTTTCCATTTGATCCAAGAGCAATATTCTTGTAAATTATGACCCTATATATATTAGAGTAGATTCTATGCTTTTCTTCAAGTGCCTTTGTGCACATTTATTTAGTAGGTTAGTTGATTTTTCTTTCCTACAGGTACTTACATGCACTTGACTTTGTTATTTTATTTCTTTTTTGTTCTTATTGCTTCAAGAGAGGAGTTATCTAGAGGTTGGCAGTCAGTTTTGGCTTCAGATCAATATGTTAAACCAAAAAGGAGACTCCATGCCCAACAAACTAATCAAGGCAAATGATCTAGGTTCTCAAGTATAGCAAGCATGTTTCCTTATGAGTCATCAAAGATGTTGAACAATTTTGTCCCACATACCAAGATTTTTCTTAGATAGATTAGCTGAGCATATTTTTAAAGCTTTGAATGATCAAGAAATGACTTGAGTAAGATTTGAAGAGCTATACCATCACAAGATGTCATGCAAAAATGAATAGACTACTTTTCTTGTGCACTTTATAAATGAACTTTGAAAATCCTCTCAGGCCAAAAGATTATATGGGAATGAATTTTTTCATTCCAAGATCATCCTCTACAAATTTCATGTCTTGATGAGCTTACTATCTCAAGATATAAATCTTCAAAATTAGACTTGCAGAATGAAAAAAGTACATGAACATCAGTTTAAGCTCTGTGAAGTAGCCATTGGAATTCAAATATCCAAATTTTTAATGCAAGAATGGAAAGTTTCCAAATATCAAGAGCTAAGGTCAAAATCTAATGGAAAGCATCAATCTAATAGATGTCAGTGGGTCTCAAGATATAATAGAGTACATTTAATCATATATTGAAGATCAATGGTGAGTAGTAAGTTAAAAGGTCAGCATACATGAGAAGCTAAAAAGTGGCAAGATCTTGGGTGTCCTAACAAATATATATTGGTATGCACCAACTAACAATGTTAGTGTGTCTAAGAAGATAAATTTAAAATTTTCATTCATACATAGAGGTCTAACAGTGAACAAGGAGTCAAAAATTCAAAGGATATAAAAGATTAATGAGCTCCTACCAAGTGTCACAACCATGGCAACTATCAAATAGATAAATGGTATGCATTCATTCATACTAAGAGATATATATGGTATTCATGAGGTCAAAAATTCAAATGGATGTTATAAAAATATTTTAGAACAAATAAATAATTGATACTTGGCATAATATGAGAGGGCTCAGATTAAGATCAATGGCTAAAATTAAAATTCAAAATCCAGGGACTTCCAAGGAAAAAAAAGTGACCTAAGGTCAAAACCAAAGTGATGTTTCAAAAGGACAATGTCACCATTAGATATTTATTGAGAACCAATAATCATGAGATACATACATAGTTATATATTTAGGGGTTATCAACAATAAGGTTTTGATTCCATGAACCTTTGGTTTGAAGATTTGGAACACATAGGGTCCATCCTTTTGGGTTGCAATATTGTTTTGTGACTATGATCTTTACTTTTCAAATAAATATCTATGCATATAATGAGTTCTCATATTCCATAGGTCTATAGGTATGATAGGTTTATTTATACCTAATAAAGATCAAGAACAAGACAATGTAGTCTATAGGTCTACATCAGTATATATAGACTATAAGAAAACTAATAAAGGAGATTGGCTTTCAACCTATAATATAACTATGATCAATTTTGAGTAGGGTAATAAATGAATGGTTGTGGATAGGTCTCTCATCCTTCAATGTGATCCCAAATCTAATAAACAACCACTAAGAGTAGACTTGGGCATGGCTCTATCAATTACATGAATATAAGGACCTTGCCCTCATATTGAATCAAGTGGAGATGGTATAGGAATTCATGGTGTAGATTGGAGGATTAGAGAAATTAGTTAGAGAATTAAATGTTATCTAAAACCATAAATATATTTTCTACAATATAATTATCCATGACTCATCATGTAAATCAAATACTTATCTTCTAGTGGATTTCCCAACCAATGAGGAAGCTCAAAGATTATTGGAGCCAAGTGCAGGTTAACTTGTTGATGAGGGTTAGTCTTAATTATATCAAAGGTGGTGGATCATTAATTAAAATTGGTATATTATTGATTATTCTTGGGACTCATACCCCATCTTCTATCTCCCTTTCTCCTATATCACCCCATTCTTTCCATTTGTAAGCTCTATTGGATTTTTGATTCCTATAAGGACTCTTCAATTTTGAAAATCATGGGACTCTCTAAGATATTACAAGATATTCTTCTCTTGATTAGGATAAAACTTGTCAAGCATTTGTAATAACTACCTTTTGATGCAATAAGACTTTTGTTACCTATCTCTCACCTTGTATCTATGTTGAGTGAGTTGTGCATGATAGCATAGTGAAGGAGAGTCTTCCTCATCCATTGTCTTCCTTTCCAACCTCCTTTAGGGTGTTTTCAATATCTTTCAGGTCTAGATTATTGTTTTTCCTAAACCTAGTTTATGAATTACTTATACAATGAGCTAAACTATGGGGTTTTGTGAGCTAGCATTATCTTGAGCTGATCTAGTGTGGGTTGAAGCTTATGAGAATTTTCCCTTTGTATCTGGTGAATCACCTTATTAGCCTTCTTAGGAGCCTTTCCTCATTTCTAACCCTTTTCCTTGGTCAATCATTAGTTTAGGTGATCCATCAGAAGGAATTTGGCCTTCTTTGTAGGTTTAGCCCCATCATAGGTTATGCACATCTTGGGGTTGTACCAATATTGTGATTGGGAGTGGGGAAGCCTAAATAACTCCCCCACAAGGTTGTAATACCATTTCATAACACTCACCAATAATGTGTTGTGAGGTCCCATTAAATGCTCTAACCTTTTTGGTTGAAGGTTACAAATCACCATGCATATATCTAAAGTGTGCATGTAGTAAGCATTTTCACTAACACCATTATCAATCATAACACTATGAATAGGCTATTGATAAAGGTATGTACAAATAAAAAATGAATGAATATATGATTCATCATCCAAAATCTCACTATTATTGAAAGTAATAGATGGTTAATGAACCATAGGAGGCATATTTATATGTAAGTACCAATAATATCATCTAATGGGTGCCCTTAATGTGGTAGAAGAGAACGTACATTTTATGCTAATTTCACTTATGGATTATTATGAGAATGATATTTTAATGATTCACCAAATGTTTAACCATAAATTATGTGTGTGTGGGTATCTAGGGTTAAGGGGATTATATTGGCCTAATGAGTAGGTCAATTTAATAAAAAATTCAAAAAAAAAGTATTCTAAATTTATACAACTAAAATTGTTAAAAATAGTAAAGTATAACTATTGATAAATATCACAATAAATTAGAAACAAATGATACTTATATGGTTTACTGTGTGCATACAAGTCTAATCTAGAGTAGGCTAGAAGTGGACAAGAAGATTATCCTAGAACAAACATCATATTCTTGTAATATTCTTGATGGGACTATAGACACTAGAATTATGCACCATAAATCTCTTTTGACATGTGCTTTATGGATAACTCTAATATCCTGAAATATTGAAATAGGGTAAGTCTGATATCCCAAAATCCTAAAATAGGTTAAGTCTAAAATGTGGTAGAATCTTCCAAAACTTATAATTTGCATCATAACTCCTAGAGGTTAAAAACCCCTCTCAAACATCCTTAAAGTATATACATAAAATATAACTTAAAGTATAATAAATTAAATGTATATATATAAATGTAAAATTATACATAAAATGTTTATTAATTATATATATATATGTACGACTAGATTTACCTATGGTAATTACATTTACTTATTACCATTATAATAATAATATTAACTATTCATAATCCTAAATATACAAATAAAATCCATTATAACAAAGTAAATAATATCCTTAACAACCTTCCTCATAATCCAAAACTTGTGAAATAAATTTAGGTTACATTTACTGAGCTTAAAATACATTTGAAAATAATCAAATCTCACCTAAGCCTAAAAAAGGTGAATCAAAAATGATTCTCCCATAATCAGCATTGATTCTCCTAAATTAGTGTCAATTATATAAACAAGTGCATTGCTCTTTGTAAAGGATATAATTTTGAATGGAGAAACACTGATGAAATTACCATTACATATGTTGTTGATGCTATGTGGAACCTACATTGTAAACAAAGACCTTGTTAGCGTTCAAGAAGCTTAGAATTCAAAATATCCATCTTAACCCCATTTAAGGATGGTAGCGCAATATAGATAAGTTTATTTCTTTTTATTAACATCTTTATTATTCTTCTCTATTCTATTTATTCTACCCTATTATCTTTGATGAACATCCCTTTTATCCCTAGAACATCCTTAGCCATATAAACCATTTTATATCCTCTAATATCTCTCTTTAATCCCTTACACTTAGATTTCTATCCATCCATGTAGAATCAGCATCGATTCATCTAAATTATCACCTATTCATCTGAATCGGCATTGATTCTTTGTAATCATTATTAATCAATATCTATTTTTTTATTATTCTATTTTGAAAACTTGAATTAATAAATATAAATATATATATATATATATATATATATAAATAATCATGACCATCTACATCTATTTATCTTGTTTATCTTATCCATCTATCTTAAATAATTAGTATGCATTTATCTTGTCAAATATCTTTAGTATGATCTATGTTTTGTTTATTAGTATTATCCACTTAATTGTGAAAATAGTGAGCTCACATCCACTTGAGGATGTTTATAACTTCCTGAGACTTGTTTCTAACCAAGAAACTCACCTATCTATATATTAATCTATTTTGTCCAAGTTGTCTCTTTGTGTGTAGTTTATTCTTCCAAGCCAAAAATAAGTTACCTCATTCACTAGATTTAATCGGTGTACAACCATCTTCATATCTCTAGATATTCTTCATAAACCCTAAAATGTCATTAATTTTTTAGTAAGTTAATTAAATGAAGAGAAAAAATCAAAAACTACTATAACATTTTGGCACACCCAGTGGGACCCCTAATGTTTCATTTTTATTATTATAATTCATTGTGAATTTATTCATTCATTTCCTTTTCTCTTGATTATTGTCTTCATTCAAAAGAAAAATCCAAAAAAAAATTTAATTCCATTTTTAGAGGTTTAAAAAAAATTCATTCATTCCTTGTTTGCTTGGATAATTCATATAGAGTAATCTAGGCAAGTTAATCTATCACAGCAAAAACTTATTTTCACACACATACCAAACCACTTACATAATCTATTCATCAAACATTGACATAAGGGAAATGACTGAGATTTTATCACCTAATAGTAACCTTCATCCTAGCTATCGTAATTGGACTTCACCACCAAGGGGAGAACCAACTCAATACATTTATTGACTATAAACTCTAGATATCATGTATATACTAGCAAAGTACCTGATACCCTTATGTTAGGGTGTGTGAAGTAAGGGGGTATGCCCCAATACCAAGCCATGTACTCATTCTAGTACATAGATATTTTAAACCTACACAAACCTAACACCATCTCTAGATTGTTGTTCCTTAGTACCCTCTTTAACCTTTTTCCTTATCACACTGTAAAGCTAATTTTTTTTTTTTTTAAATTAAAACCTTTTAAGTACATTTTTTTAGTGTGTGTGATTTTTTCCACTAAAGTGAGATAAATAAAAAAAGTCTTCATTCTTGTTTGTGTTGTGTTTTTTACTTTTATTTTTATTGAAATTCATCTTCCTCAATGGAATATTCACCAAGCCCCCTACATCTCCCAAATCCATCATGGATAGTCCTCCACAATTCTATCTGCAAGGAGACCTTGGGTTTGATTTCATTTTAGATAGCAACCCAATAGCCCATAACTCGTATCTTACATCATGAGCAAGACATATCCATATTTACCCCCTTATTTAATTTTTTCTATTTAAACATATCCCACCCTTAGAAGGATCTGATAGACACACAGTAGCTATGGTTTTAACCTTGGGCCCTGAAACACCACCACCACGAACTAGTCCTCATGAAATAAATAATAACAACACAATACCACCACTAGAAGCTAGTAGTCCTCTTATTTCTACCACTAATTTTGGAATACAACAACCACCTCCAATAATACCCAATCCTTCTATAACTAACATTTAAACCAATAACCCTATTACTTCATAACCTTTGTCTCATATAACACCTACAACCCTCTTACAAAACCTATAATTTTCCATACTTATGACCACTAATCCTCAGCATCTAATACCTCCACTATAATCCTCTCAAATAATACTTCCCCAATATTAATATGTATCATCTTTCAATCCATCCTATCAGCAATCTATACCCTCCTAGTAGCATCCCTATGTTACCTTAACTCCATCAATCAATACCATGACCATTGGTTACCACTTAGTTGAATCACTTCCCATGTCATTGCCTCCTTAAAAACATCTTTAATAGAATTACACCCCTCTTAATGTCCTAAGTGGCCTTCCCCCACATAATCCTCAATTAGACATCCTTTGTATCCTCATGGATATAATGTCCCATATAAAAGAATACATCATAGGAAATAAAAGTATACCCTCTTATGAACAAATCTACAACGAGCCTATAAAATCAACAGTCCCTATTTGACCATATCCTAAACAATGAAAACTACCTAAATTTATCAAATTCTAAAACAAGGAAAATCCCCAACAACGTCTTAGGGCATTTAGACCTGTGTGTTACATCATAGCCCATGATGATGCCCTCCTCTTAAGAACTTTTCCAATATCATTAGTTAGACCAGATTTGGATTAGTATAGTTCCATTCCCCAACACTCTCTATTTTCCTTTAGTCAATTAGTTTAGATTTTCCTATAGCACTTTTCAACAGACATCACAAGGAAAATAACTATCACTGACTTATATGTTATCCAATAATTTGAAGATAAATCCGTTATCAACTTTGTTACCTAGTGGTGTAACATTATTAATCAATTTTCCTTTTTTCATCCCCAACTGGAACTTATTGAATTATTTTCTAGATCATTCACTAGGTATATCTCATCTACACTCCAAATCCAATCCTTTAAAACTTTCTATTAAGCTTTCACTATGGCTCTAAAACTAGAAATTAAAGCCCTCGATTAAGGTGAATTTAGATTATGGAACCTATTGGAGATATAAATTTCACCCTAACTAGAAATAGAAGTGTTTAGGTCCTACTTCCAAATCTATCTCAACATGGAACTAACCCCAGGTTGTGGGTATCCTATAATGGGGTCATACCTCTAGGATTTTTAATGAGACTAGCTCCTTTGATGCATCATTTAGCTTATTCCCACTACTAAAACCTACTAATGACTAGGAAAAATAAAGAGAGAGAGAGAGAGAGAGAGAGAGAGAGAGAGAGAGAGAGAGAGAGAGAGAGAGAGAGAGAGAGAGAGAATTGAAAGGGAAACATAAGATAAAAATTGTGATGCACCTAAATAAGGGATGATTCACTCTACTCAACTCTAATAATACTAATGAAATAAGCACAAGGCTAGATCTAGGATTCCACACATCTATCACACATCATTATTTCATGAGGAGGTTCACCAAATGATCACAAGCTAAGGGAAATGATGGAGGGTTATAATATAAGACACTAACCAATCATAGTATCCACTTTCATATTTCAGTCAAAAGATGTAAAACACTAAACATGACTTGTATAACAAGATGAACTAGTAACTAAGTGAGATCATGACTTGATAAGGGAGATACTTCTACCACATATGCAAATCTAACATGCACACACTATACTAGAATAATGAAATATAAAAAAATAGTCTTGTATTCATTTTAATAAGTTACAAGATCCATCTTGGTAGAGTTTGGTCATACCCAAGAGAAAGATCAGAGTGATACTGAGAGGATTACAAAGAGGATCCATTTTTTGGCTCAAAACCCTCTATATATAGAAGAAAGAGAGAAAGAGATATGGTAACATGCGTGAAATAATGTATAAAGGATCCTAATCATATGGTGGTAGCTCATTGATTGATTTATATATTTTTGTCTTCTTATAATGAACTATCCCTTTCTTGCTCTAATAACCCTCAAGCTCCTCTCATTGGCTAAGAGATCCCACTAGAGATAAGGGTTTGTTATGCATGATGATAAATTTTGTTTGAGTGGAATCAATGCTCTTAAATGCTTCTCTAACTACTAACTCTCCACCTTGAGACCCTAATTCCACTTGATGTGTTTATGAGGATAAAATAATCAAATCCTAAAACTAATAGTACTATGACATGAATGGTGGTTAGTACCTACTTTATTTATGATGGAGCCACATCAGCAATGATCCCATTTATATTAAACATATATCTATTCCATTTTCATATCTAGATCATAGGTTCATCTATAGATGGAAAACCAATCTAATATTATTAGTTTTCCTATAGTTTTGATTGATAAAATAAGTTCATAAGTGCATGTTCTTGATTTGATAATAAGTTACCATCTCCTTGGTCTATATTAGGTTTGAAAGACCTATTTTGCCTCTATGGAGCTCTATTGATAATGTTTGGTCTCGTTTCATCATTCAAACTATCGACCCTTTATCTATATTAGGTCTGAAAGACCTATTTTATCCTTGTAAAGCCTTAATGGCAATTCCAAATCCTACAATGTCCACCTGGTTCAGCCCAGATCGAGCTCAAGTTAGGTTCCTTTGTATTTACCTTTCCTGGGTCTAAGAATGTCCTATCAACTTTTGTCAAAATATCCTAGGCTTAACTTTCATTTATTATTTGTCTACAATAACTCAAACTATTGACATATTAACCTTTTATCACACCATTAATCTTGATCTTTATGATCAAGAGAGAGCCATAGATCTTTCCCTTGACTTGTCAACTCTATCTAATCTTTCACCATATGTCAATCACACATTGATTTTAGGATCTTATTGTCAATTTGTTTGCTCCTGAGCTTACGCCATGTGGTGGCCTCTCAAGATCCTTGACCTTTTGACTCATCTCACATCATCGAATCAATATTTATGATGCAATGTATACTATTAGATCTACTGGGACCCACTATTTGAAATCCAATGTGTATTTCATGATCTCAAAATTGATGTCTGCATTCCCATCATTTGATATCTATATGACTATATTTGATGTCTACATGACCATCAAATTTAGGCTCTAATGGTTATATACTATGTCTTAAGTTTAACATCTATGTGACCATCATATACATTCATGTGAATGTCAATGACATTTTTACAACCATCACCTTTTAAACTCAAATGGTTTTTTACCATATCTTTATTTTGGCATATGCACGAACATCCTATTCTATAGGTTCAACTTTTAATGATCATAACTTGAGCTAGAAAGCTCATATGGGCATGAGTTTTTTAGAGGATAATCTCGGCACAAAGGAATCCATGACACTTTATCCTTTTGGCTTGCATATATTTTTGAGTTGCATTTATAAAATTCATAAGTTAGTTCATCTATTCACTCCTAGAAGACATCCTAGTAATGATCTAGCCTTAAAATTACACAACTAATCCTTTGATCATTATTTCAAGGTGTTAATAGTTTTATAAGGCTTATGTAATCTAGTCCATGCTCCTAAATTCTTAAGCACCATGAAAATTTGATTGGAATTTTCTACTTGCAATCTTAGACCCCTTTTTCTAAGCCTTTGATCCACTACTTCATCAAACCATGCAAAATCTTCATATGTGAGCCAAAAATGGCCAACATCTTTGGTGACTCATAGGGGTTTCATGCTTGTTTATGCAAGAGAACCCAGACCACATAATCTTTTCTAGTCCATTAGGCATGGATTCTCTACTTGGGTCCAACACATTGACTTGGATCTAAAACTGGCTGCCAATCTTGCTCTAACCTCTTTTGAAACAAATACAAAGGACTAAGAAAATAACAAAATAAGATAGAGTGCTCGAGGTACTTATTTGAAGGAAAATTACCTAAAATATATATGGACAACAATAAAATGTTCTAGAGTAGTACTTGGAGGGATTTGAACAAACTATCCTAATATATACAACTTAAACTGTGTACCTTTCCTCCTAAATCAAAAGGAAAGTTTGGAAACCTTATTGTATCATGAGATGAGGGATTGAATGAGGCATGTATCTCATTGACCCTTGGTCTTGATTCCTCATTTTTTTCATTTATCAAATTCTTTGTTATTATGCTTAATGAGAACCAAGAAGCTCCAAATAGGTCAGCTATGTGCATCCAAATAGTCTCAATTTCTTCATGTGGATCCTCAACTATGACCTCCAATAGTGATCTAATAAGGCATACCTATTTTATTTCCATGGTGATCTCAATAATATTGTGTATTTATTCATTTTAAATTTCTTCAAGCTCATCAAGGAGATCTATATATCTTTCCCAATCTTTGTCATTGTCCTCCATGAGAAACTTTTTGTCCACCTTCTCAAGCACTTGATCCTTTTCAATAAGATATATCCCCATTTCATCCATGTCCTATATTTGCACCAATTTCTCATCAAGACCAACCTTCTCATTCTTCTTGGGCATCCCCAAAGTAGCATTGTCTTCTTCAAGCTCCAAAACATTAATAGAATCTTCAAGAGATTCAATTTGTTTTACTATCTCCTCATCCAAGTCTACCATCTTAAGCTCTTCAATCTCACTCAATAAATCATGGGATAGTTTCTTCCAATGGTTTTCTTCTTGTTGGATCTCATCTCCAACTTAAACTTGTTACTTTAAATCATCTTATTTAACATTATGAAATAATTAAACATGCTCACTCTTGTTAAGTGTTATCCTAATAATGATCTCCTCTTCTGGTTCAAAAAATTCATCATTATTAGTTATGATTTAAACATGGAGTTCACTATTTACCTCTTTAAGGAGTGGTATAGGATATTCTTGGGATGAATCCAATAAATATGAGACATATGTATCACCTCTTTGGTCTAACTAGTTATCATTGATAGTCATGTCCTCCCCCTTTTGCATACTGCTCCAAATGGATTTCCAAGATGGAAATGACCTAGATTCTTGAGAAGGAAGGGATGGGGGTTGAATGACCTTGGATTTCCTTGATTGCATGATTTGGTTACAATATGGAAAATATAGAGGTCCTTTTTAAACCTTATAATTTTTATTCTCCTCCTCTTTCCTTCTCCTTAGCTCTAACTCTCTAATTTGCTTATCAATTTTCTCTTAGAATATCTCCTTTTTAATGTGGTAAGTGGCTTCATGGAGATAAGGAACAAAAGAATATTCTTAAGGAGGGATGAGAGATGTTTGAATAGTTTTAGATCCTACTTCATCTTGGGATCTTAAATCTATACTTGCCTTACTTTACCCACCCCATGAATTCACCACTTGGTTCTTGCTTGGAACCTAAAGGACTTCATAAGGGGTTCTTGAGGAAGGATGGAGTCTTGGATCTCAATAGTAGGTTGTTCTACAACAATATCCTTTTTTATTTGGTGGTTCTCCTGGATATATTTCTAAGAAGGAAAGGTTTGAGGAACACATGAGTAACTTGGCATACTAGAAGGGTCCTTTGGAATGGTCTCTTGGTAAGGAATGGGTGGCACATAAGAAGGCTAAGGTTGTGTGTTTAAAGGAACATAAGATTGGTAAGGTTGGACCTATTATTCCTCAAGGCCTTTTAGCTTTTCCATAATGATTTGAATGTAACCACTTATATCCATCATCTCACCTATGATATGGTTCTAATTTGCTCTCTCAATAGGTGCCCATCCTCCTTTCACTTGTTGCAATGACTCCCTCACATAATGGATTTGGTGAGTAGAGATATATTGGCCATAATACTTTTGTGAGTATAACTCTATTTCATGATTTTCAAGGCTTAATAAAGTATGCTTAAGTGCTGGTATGGATGGATCATAATAGGGTTAATAAGGAGATATATTATGATGGGGAAGGTAAGAGTCATGCCCTTGATAATAAGGATGATGAGAATGATATTGGGACTAATCATAAAGAGATGGGTAATAGGAATATTCACCATAGTTTTCCATGAAAAATTCATATGTCAAATGAGATACAAAAGCTAACTAAAATTTTCAATGAGGCATACCTGGTCTACTCATAACCAGAAGCTTTGATTTGAAGTCACCATTGGTGTTAATTGCTTGCTTCCAAATTTTAATCAGAGGAAAGACACATCAAGATCTTCCCACTCTTTTGGACCTTATCCCAATAGGCATGCCAAAACTATTGGAGATATATATTTCACCTTAGATGAAAGTAAAAGTTTTCAGGTCTTACTTCTAAATCTAGCTCAACATGGGACTGACCTTAGGCTATGAGTATCCTATAATGGGGTAAGACATCTAGGATGTTAAATTAGGATAGCTCCTCTGATGCATCATTTTAGCTCATTCCCACTACTAAAACCTACTAATGACTAGGGAAAAGGTAGAGAGAGAGAGAGAGAGAAATTAAAAGGGAAACCTAAAATAAAAATGGTGATGCACCTAAATAAGGGTTTATCCACTCTGATCGACTCAAAAAACACTAATAAAACAAGCATAAGGCTAGATTTAGGATTCCAAACATCTATCATACATCATTATTTTATGAGGGGGTTCACCAAATGATCACAAGCTGAAGAAACTAATGAAGAGGTCTAATGTAAGACATTAACCAATCACAGTATCCACATGTGGAATTCAATCAAATGATGTAGAACACTAAACATTACCTACATAATAAGATGAACTAGTCACTAGGTGAGTCATGACTTGACAAGGGAGATACTTCTACCAGATATGCAAATTTGACATGTACACACTATGCCAGAATAATGAAATCTAAAAAAATAGTCTTGTATTCATTTTAAGAGGTTACAAGCTCCATCTTGGTAGAGTTTAGTCATGTCCAAGAGAGGGATCATAGTGATACTGAGAGGATTATATAGAGGATCCATTTTTTGGCTCAAAAGCCTCTATATATATTAGAAAGAGATAAATAAATATGGGAACATGCGTGTAAGAGTGGATAAAGGGTCCTAGTCATGTGGTGAAAGCTCATTGATTATTTTTTGCATTTGTGCATTTTTTCAATGAATTATCCCTTTCTTTCTTTAATAACCCTCAAGATCCTCTCATTGGCTAAGAGATCCCACTAGAGATAAGGGTTTGTTATGCATGATGACAAAGTCTATTTGAGTGGAATCAATGCTCTTAATTACTTCTCCATCTACCAGCTCTCCACCTTGGGACCCTAACTCCACTTGACATGTTTATGAGGATCAAATCCTTGAATCTTGAAACCAACAGTGTTATGCCATGAATGGTAGTTAGTACTTTCTTTATCAATAGATGAGCCCATTTTCATTAAACACATATCTATTCCATTTTCATATTTGGATCATAGGTTCATCTATAGATGGAAAACCAATCTAATATTATTGGTTTTCTTATAGTTTTAATTGATAAAATAAGTTCATAGGTGCATGTTCTTGATTTGACAATAAGCTATTAGCCCCTTAGTCTATATTAGGTATAAAAGACCTATTTTTCCTCCATGGAGCTCTGTTGGTAATGTTTGGTTTCATTTCATCATTCAAACTATCAACCCTTTATCTATATTAAGTCTGAAAGACCTATTTTATCCCTACAGAGCCTTAATAATGATGTTAGATCCTACAATGTCCACCTAGTTTATCTTGGATTGAGCTCAAGCTAGGTTCCTTTATATTTACCTTGCTTGGGTCTAATAATGCCCTATCAATTTTCATCAAAATGTCTCAATTTCACCCTTTGATTATTGGTTGTTGACAATGACTTAGATTGTTGACATATTGACCTTTGCTCACACCATTGATCTTGATATGTATGATCAAGTGATAGCCATCGATATTTTCCTTGACTTACCAACTCTATCCAAGCTTGTGCCACATATCAATCATACATTGATTTTAGGATCTTTCTATTAGTCTATATGCTCTTACACTTATGCCATGTGGCTACCTCTCAAGCTCTTTAACCTTTTAACTCATCTTGCACCATTGGATCAAGATGTATGATGTAATGTGGATCATTAGATCTATTGGGACCCACTATTTGAAATCCAATGACTATTTCACAAGCTCAAAATTTATGTTTGTGCTTCTATTATTTAATGTATGCATGATCGTATTTGATGTCTACATGACCATCAAATTTAGGCTCCAATGGTTTTCTACTATGTCTTAAGTTTGACATCTATGCAACCATCAAACACATTCATGTGAATGTCAATGAAATTTGTGTGATCCTCACCTTTTGAACTCAAATGGTTATTTACCATAGCTTTATTTTGAAATTTGCATGAACATCCCATTCTATAAGTTTAACTTTGAATGTTCATAACTTGAGATAGAAAGATTACACGAGCATGAAATTTTTAGAGAATAATCTTGGAATTAAAGGACTCCTTGGCACTACATCCTTTTGGCTCGCATGGATTTATGGGGTGAATCTATAAAATTCACAAGTTAGCTAGTTCATTCACTCCTAAAAGATGTCCTAGTGATGGTATGGCCTTAAAATTGCACAACTCATCCTTTGATCATTCTTTCAAGGTGTTGATTTTTTAAGGCTTGTGCAACTTGTTCCATGCTCTTGAATGCTCGAGCAACATGAAAATTTTCTTGAAATTTCCTACTTGCAATCTTAGACCCTTTTTTCTAAGCCTTTAATCTAATACTTAATCAAACCATGTAAAAGCTTCATATGTGGGCCAATAATAGCCAATACAACTAGAATGTGAAATTAAAACCCTTTAATGAATTTAACAACCCCAAGCCAAAGGGCACTACCAACGTTGTAGTTCTAAATTTTGCCCCTCCATCAACACCAAACTAGTCTAGCCATTCCTCTTCCTAGACATAACCTCTAAGATCACCCATGTGATTCCCCCCTAGAAATTATACACCTTAAGGGGAATCTTAAGATTCTATCCTTGATAAAATTTTGAAGGCCTTTGTCATAGACTCATAGAGCTTCCTCTAATTGGGCATGGTGATTATTCTTATCCTAAACAAAGTTGGTTTAAGTAAAATAAATTTTGTGTCTACCATCATGTAATAGGTCATGATGTTAATAGATGCTACTACTTCAAAATTATAGTCCAAATCTTATCGATAGAGGGGAACTTCAATTAGACAACCCCAATCCTCCCTCAAATAATTCCTTATAAATATTTAGACATCCATTTCCCAATCATCCCTCCTCATCAAACTCCATACAAACATACATTGAAGATCCCCAATAATAAGGAACTCACATAATCAATACCATCAAATACCAAGTTCTACGACAAGAATTTATTATGTCTCTAGACTCATCCCTTGAAATACCAAACCTCCATATAGGAAATACCTTGGAGGAAAAATAATCCAAGCCAATTGAAACCATCCCCATCACCCATTCCAACCATATTGATCTCATTATATGGAATCCCCCAAAGGAGGAATATTCTAAAGATATCCCACAACTCCACTCCAAAAATAAAAGATAAAAAGGCAAATCCAAATAAATGCCTTGATATCTTGAACTATATCCATAAATCTCCACACCTATAGCCTATAATGATCTAGAATCATGTGGTCATCTAAAAAAACTTTCTTCATGACCTTAAATGTGAGCACCTCAGCTCTACTTATAGCATTTTTATACTAGATATGCTCTACCTATATGTAGGATGGATCCCCAAATCATTATTTCCCATAACAAGGATCACAATATCACCTTATGTCATAGCTTTATCTTCGATAACATGACTTAGGCTAGCTCAAAGTCAATCCATGTTTGCCATAATTCAAAATCAATAATATGGGAATAAAAATCAAGCAATGGGCTTAATCATATATTATTCCCTTGAAGGATAGTTATTTGTGAAAGCATAAAAATGTAGACTTCTCCCTTTAAGGATAGATATTCATAAATATATATAGACCACTCCCTTTAAGGATGGTTATCCAAAATTAAAAATCAAGAAAGAGTCTTACATTGATCAGTTTTCCTATCTTATCCAAAACTTATCAAATGTTCCCATCAAAATATAAAATCAAAAGTCAAATAATATCCCAATAAATCTTCTCACATTGATCATCTTTCTAAAATTTAGCAGACTTCCTACATTGATCAATCTATGCAAAAAGTAAACATCGGTTGGCCCTAGTTGGTCCTATTGTCATTAGTACACCAAAACATAGCCTCCAATCTAAGGAGATAGCACAATCCTAAATCCATATCTACCCATCTTCATATCATTTCCCATTTATAGGAATCCTAGGCTTTGTTGATTGATAAAGTGTTTAATAGAATTAGATAGGGATTTTAGAGTGCATAAATCATAAAGGATCTTATGCCTCACCATAATCCAAATAAACTAAGGAGTGTAATTCCACCTTGGTTACTCTTTTTCTTGTATATTGTATATCAAATACATAGGCACCATCCATATATCCAATTAAAACCATCCAAATTAATTAGATATGATAAAAAATTTAGTCAATAAGCAAATGACTTTTAGACCATACTATTTATATCCATAGCAATGATTGATATCAATCCATGTGATCAACCTTGATCCCTTATTTTGAATTTAGTTGCATGCTTAATATAATATACTCTTATACCCAAGCCAAGTAGATTACAACCATTAAAATTATGATACTTTACACATCTCACCTTATTTTAGTGGAGGGTGACCCCCTACTAGTCCCACAACCTATCCTGGCTCACCTTCTATTAGGGGAAAATCCCTGATAGATCTTAAAAGAGTGTGTTTCACCTTGAGACAATATGTCTATATGTGGTTCCCTAATTCTTAGGATATTGGATGCTTTAGTTAAACCTCCATGTCATTTTTTTTATTGGTAGCCTTAATTTAAACCCACTTATTCATAATGGTGGTAATTTGTTTTAGCCTTGGAGCATTTTTTTATGTAATACCCCTATCCTTTTAAGTTTAAAATAGTTTCTCATTCAAAAATAAATGTCATTTGCATTCACTTTTATCCCTTATATCCTCATCCTATCCTACCATCCACATCATTTAAAACCCATCATTGTCTTGTTATCCTACACTGGTTCTTAGTTTGAGTGGGAATACCTCCTCACATACCTAGGGCATCAGAACCCTCTTAGGTTTTTTCTCATATCTAGTTACTACACACCACTAAACAAAAAGGGGCAAATGTAGACACTAAAATTATGAACCATAAGTCTCTTATGACATGTTCATTATGGATAAGTCTAATATCATAAAATCTTAAAATAGGCTAAGTCTGATATCCTGAAATAAGTTAAGTTTGAAATGTGGTAGAATCCTCCAAAACCTATAATTTGCATCATAACTCCTAGAGGTCTAAAACCCCTCTCAAGCATATTTAAAGTATATACATAAAATATAACTTAAAATATAATAAATTAAATGTCTATATATAAATCTAAACTTATAATTAAATGTTTATTTTATGTATATACTACCAGATTCACTTATGATAGTTAATTTTACTTATTACCATTGTAATTCTCTTAACTACCCATAATCTTAAATATCTAAACAAAATCCATTATAACAAAGTAAATAATATCCTTAACAACCTCCCTCACAATCCAAAACCCTTACAACAAATTTAGGTTACATTTATCAAGCTTAGCACATGGTTAAAAATAATCAAAACTCACCTAAGCTTAAAAAGGTGAGTCGATAATAAATATACCTCAATCAGTGTCGATTATATAAACATGTGTTGCTTTTTGCAAAATACATGATTTTGATTGGAGAAACACTAATGAAATTCCCATTTCCCATGTTGTTGATGTTGTGTGGAAGCTATGTTATAAATAAAGACCTTGTTATCCTTTAAGAAGCTTAGAATTCTTTTTATCCATCTCAACCCCATTGAAGGATGGTATCACATTCCAAGTAAGTTTATTTATTTTTATTAGCATTTATGTTATTCTTCTCTATACTATTTATTATACCCTGTTATCTTTGGTGAACATCCCTTTTATCCCTAGAACATCCTCATCCATATAAAACCATCTGATATCCTTTAAGATCTCTCTTTAATCCCTTACACTCATATTTCTATCCATCCATGTAGAATTGGCACCGATTCATCTGAATTAACACCAATTCTATAGAATCATCACCGATCGATCTCTATGTTTTTATTATTCTATTTTAGAATCCAAGCTTATTTTAACAACTTGAATTAATCTTAATAAAAATATCTATATCTATTAATCTTGACCATTTGCATCTATTCATATTATTTATCTTATCCATATATCTTAAATAATTTGTATGCATTTATCTTATCAAATATCTTTAGCATGATTTATATTTCATTTATCAGTATTATCCACTTAATTATGAAAATCATGAGCTGACATCCACTTGAGGAAGTTCATAACTTTCCAGGATTGGTTCCTAACTAGGTAGCTCACCTATCTATATATTAATCTATTTTGTCCAAGTTGTCTCTTTATGTGCAGGTTATTCTTCCAAGCCAAAAATAAGTTCTCTCATTCATTGGATTCAAGAGGTGTGTAGCCATCTCCATATCTCTAGGTATTCTTCCTAAACCTTGAAATTTCATTAAGCTTTTAGTAATTTAATTAAATTAAAAGAAAAAATGAAAAATTAATATAACAGGGACCTCTCAGAAGGTTCTTGGAAAGATTGATCTACCTTTACAGGTTGGTTCCACACATATGGTTACTAATTTCTTAGTTATACCTTTTATGATTAATTTTGATATGTTGTTGGTAAAACCTTAGATACACACTTTTTGACTAGTACATCATACAAGGCATGTGTGTGTTAAATACATTCAGATCAATCAAGTAATCACAATTTCTAGTATTCCATATGAGCATCCTCTTGAACAAGAGAAATTCATACCAAGGAAGTTAATTATCAAGCCTATTAAGGTTAATACACCATAAAAGGGTAGGCAAAAATAAATCATATTTACTAGGTGTCAATTACTTAAGAGACATTTACATTAGATACAGACAGTGGGTTCAATAGAATCTTCATCTTTCATGCACCATATTTAGATATCCAAATGACATAAACATATTATTACTATTACTATTCCAAAGAAAACATAGAGTACATAGAGATGGGTTCCAAGAACCCATATTCCTTATATTGGTACTTCATGACCTTAGGGTCCTCTTATATGTATGTTAATCTCATAGATACTATAGTGATAAATATTACACCTATACATGCTCCTTAGTAGTACCACCAGTTCCTTATACCAGGTTCTGATTGGGGAGATACCTATGATCATCCTTTGGAGAGATCATAATATGATCTTATTTCTTTCAAAAATACTAAAAAAAATTCAAATTTTCTAAAACATTCTTGGTACCTTGTTATTTTATTAGTTTCTTGGAATATATGTGTTAGTTCCATGTTGAGGGCTAGCATATCATTTACTCTTACATAGGCATACATAGCCATACATAAATACATGATACATTTATAGGTGTTAGGATTTCCCTATACTCATGTCATCAAGATGCTAGGGGCATCCATCTTCTACAATCTTAATACACACAAGTTATATGATTCAATGATCACTCTACACTATCATGTTTGAGCTTACATATGTACTTACACATGCCTATTATCCATGATTATACATTATATAGGGTACTTTAAATGCTATTTACTTGAATTTTTTTCTAACACATTCAATCCATAAGCCACTATGACATGTTTATGTTGGTTATTTATGCTTTTCTTTTACACACTTCCTTGAGTGTTTTTCCTTGTTATTGCCTTGCTTTTTTGAGTATTTAAATATACTCCATTGTATGCAAAACCTTATGCCTATGTTTAATTTCTTATAAATTTGAATATATAATTGCATTCTTGGATATTTTAATATGTCCTTCCTTGATTTTTTGGACATTTGACTGAATCATGTCCATTCAATTTTGTAGCATTTGAACATGCCCCTTATTTGTAGTGTCCTTAGACCATTAACTTTCGATTAATTTTGAGTGTTCTTGTGTGTGTGATTTTTTTATTGTTGAGATTATAATCTTAATATCTAGACATTTACATGATCTTTATCATGCATCTTAGGCATACATATAATTGCATTGGTTCTATACACTTTAATGATATATTTACCTAGACATATTTCTTTCTATATGCTACATGGTTACATTCATGGATTTACAATTTTCTTACACTTTTAAGGTGAGATAACTACTAGGTACTATTTTTCAATCACCTAAAATTAGGGGAATGTCATGGTGACATGGGTTCCACATTTTCATAGTTCTTAGATTTAGTGGGGATGTGCTTTGGAAGCATGTTATCCACACTCACATAGTTTATGATACTTAAACCAATTTATAGATTCAATGACATGGGTTCCACACATTCATAGTTTTATATTAAATGGGGGAATTCTTTTGAATCATGTTCTCCACATTCATTCACTATGGTACTTATAATTCATAGATTTAGTGGAGGCATGCTTTGGAAGCATGTTCTCCACACCTACTTAGTTTTCAGCATCGCTAGTTTACAATGGGGGCATGTTTTGGAAATATGTCCTCCACATTATTACTTATATAAATTTAATATTTTTCCATATTTAATGGGGGAATGATTCATAATAATGTCATCCACACTTACATGGTTTTTTGAATTGGCCAAAGCACATAGTTATATAATTCTAATACACATTTGTGGTAAAATTCTATACATGGTATCATTGTTACACATAGTTTAAGCATGAGATAGATATAAGGTGCATATGTTATATAACATGCCCTAATATTTCAAAATATAAATCAAATTTATATTTCAAAACTATTGTATGTACTAATACCTAGTAGACTTTTATGGACTTTAGCGAGCCAATCTACTATAATAGTTGGTTCACCTTTTGGTATGGCTAGGGTGATTAAACCACTCAATATTTTTAACTTATTAGTTTTTACTTGATCATCAAAACTCAATAAGTTATGAGAGTAATTAGGTTGTATGATTGAGTTAATCTCAACTACCAAGTGGTAACTCACTTTTACTCCAAAGATGGGGGCATGTGCCTTCCAATGTCTCTATCTATCTCCTTAGATATATGCACTTCAAATAATTACCTATATTTATCCTAATCTAAATTTTATATCCTTATAATGATACATTTTTTGAAAAAATAGCTTACCAATAGGTAATGTGGTTACATCAACACACAGGTATACTCTAAAACCTTGTTGTTTCAATGTCAATCTATTTTAAGTACTTTTGAAATAGATTATATACACTGATTATACACTATAATATGCTCTTTATTTAATGTCAGTCACCAATAAATCACTCAAACCCAACTCTATTAAATCACTCAAATTCAACTCAAACAAAGATAAGGTGTGTATACACACCCAGGTACTTATTATTTTCCTTTAAACTAGTAATTTCATTACTAGAATAAAGGGGGGAAATTTTAGATGATATTTTTTAATTATGTATCACCTCAATCTTGTATATTTGGAAAAATAATGACCCTAATTTTTTATCTTAGTTATACACATGCCTTACTTATATGAGCCTTGCATTTTCTCTATCTTATGTCCCTGGGCCTATCTCTTAGTCTAACTAACCTTATATTGATGACATAAACATTCCATATTTCTCATAATACTAAAAATGTACTTATATTGTACCTCTACAAGTTATGAGCCTATGCCTACTATCCTTCTCCTTGGACACTAACATTCAAGTCAAATAGTAGCATCAACATTATTATCTTGGATTAACACAAGTGTCTAATGCCCTAAAGTCATATAATTTATAGATGAAAGATATCACATTGGTCAAAATAAGTGATTTAATGTGAGTTATCTCCTGATAGGATTATTATAAATACAACATCAACCTTCATTCATTCACCACCTATGAAACCTATCAATCATACCAAAAGAGAACTCAAGAAGCATTCAAGTTACCAAAAGCTTTCTTATTCTACCCTATTCTGATATCAGTCAAAGGAATAGTCTAGCTACAAGTTTGAATTACTAAATAAGTAGTCATAAGGTCATATTTTCCAAGTTACAAGCTATGTCACTATTTTACTTGCTTTAAACATTGTATGATTCACATAAATTCCAACATGTATGGGAGAACTACATGAGTCCAAGGCCCTCTTATGGAGCATTGGCTATATAGGTAACACCCTTTAATAATGAGTTTATTATAGGTTAGATCAACATAGTGTGTTCACTGACCCATTTTTTCCCAAGTTCATATTGAAGATATAAATCTAAGGTTTTACCATTTTATTGAGAGTGACAATCCATGATCGAGATCTAAATGCACTAGAGTGAAGGTGAAGCCAAACCCAGAAGAATCTAGTTAGTCACATCTTTTTTGGGTACATATTTTGTATATGACACTAGTGTTGAACTTAGATACTTGAATTGATGAAATTTCCCTAAGATGATGTAAGTTCCTAAAGAGCCAAAGGCACCAAATCTAGAATATGATGATTGATCGAATACTATCTTCCTTCCTAATTTTTTATTGTACCAGATCTAGTATTTTATTAGCATTATAAATAGTTAAGTACTTTCTTTTATGTCATTTATATATCTAGCATAGCTTTACTTTATATTAATATCCTATCTTGGCATAATAATTTTAGCATATGGTACATCTGAGTTTAGTACATAAATTAGAATATTGTAAATTTGATATTAACCCTTGTGCCTTATCATTTTTATATCCTTAACCCTATTAACACCAAGTTAGTATAGCCTATTATCCAAATTAGGGTTAAATAATATATGAACAAAGAGAGTTAGAGTAAGAAATATATATGTACTCTGTATGTGAATGAATAATGAATGCACATATTAATTAAGCATTAAACACCAAATGATAACCTCTATAAAACATTAGCTATAATTGAAGTCATCTTGATTAGTATAATTATCTATAATTAATTTGCATATTCTATGTAAACATTTATCTATCCTAGAGCTACTTGGACATTTAGCATAAGTACCACAAAAAATCCCTCATTCAAATCACCTGACTGGATTTGCAGTATAATATACACTTATTACACAAACCAAATAAACATGTTAATATAGTTAAAATATAGAAAATAAGAAATTTTTGGTGTTACATTTTCTTAAGATAAGTGGTCTTATATGAACTACCTCATGTGCATTTATTCAAATTGGGGTTCAACCTTAATTCCATTGAATATATATTAAAAAATATCTCCATCCAATCTATGTAGTTTTAACTCATTATTTTTTATAATGTGGTGAATCATGTATCATCATAATCGCTTAATATAGATCTTCCCTAGGTTCTTTCCATGCTTGGAATCATATGAAATCACCTTAGCAACATATGTAAATTTTTAATTTTTATGTGCTTCTCATGCCACACCTTATAATGATTCTTCTCTAATAATGGATCCAACATGTTAATAATATCTTCTTATCCAAATTCATCATTTTAGTTATTATTTGGCTCAATGATGCACATTCTTTTATTCATCATTCATGCATAATCCTCAATTATGGTATCAATAACTCAATCGATATTGACCTATCTTTCATAAACTAACTAGAATAATGTATACTTTTCAACTATTTATATGTTATCATATCATCCCATAACAAAACTAAAATATGGTCATCCTAGTATTTATGCGCTACATCATAATTTTTTGTGAGCATAGTTCTTAAAACCATGTTAAAATCCTCCAAAGTACCATTTTATTATGGATGTTGTGATGTTATATTGCGGTGTCTAATCATAAATTAATTCAACAAAATACACAAGCCTCAATAATAAAATTATTCCCTCTATTAATTTTAAAACTTAGATGACACCCATATCTTTTTATAGTGTTTTCCCATAAGAACATAGATACAATAGTTATTGTGCAATCCTTTCTAGGTGAAACCTCATACCATATTTTAAAGTAGTTAATAGTCATTATTATATTACATGCACAACTACTTTACACATCAAGATTAATTTCACACTCAAAATACATTTCCCACATATCAAATGGTTCCTGTGAGACAATCAAAATTAACATCTCATCCTATTTGTTAGGATTTCTTATGAATTGGTAGATATCACATTTATGTGTGTATTACTTTGTATGCTTGTCAAAATTTTGCCATTAGTACTTAGTAAATAATATATTTGGCACAATAGCCTCTCTTGCATATTTTACCCTAACAATGTCTTCATGGAATTCATACATCACTTTAGTACATTCATGTTCTAATACATACCTACATAAATAGTTTTTCTCCCTAAGTCATATAACTCTTTGTTATCAACTTATATGGTGAGGTCATTAATGATAATTATTTATTTTGATTCTTTATTTAGTCACTTGGGACCAACCCTAAATTTATAAATGTATCTATTTTTTCCATTTCTTTAGGAATTCTTTGTACCCTATATAGTTATGCATCTAGCATATGGTCTTGAATGTTTTATGTAGCCTCATCTGTCTCAATGCATGATAGATGTTATGGCTCTACATTTAACCTTAAAAGTTTCACCACCACTAAAAATTGACACTCTTATAATAACTCAATCCATTTAAATATCTAACCATGTAACATCAATTTTTCATGAAATATTTTAGTTCTTCATGGTTTTTAAAGAACATAAATGGAGCTACTAGAAGATACCATCTAAAAAAGTAGTGTATAAATTATTTATAAGCTTCCCTCTCCATTATGGTATATCTATGTTCATTCTTAAATAGTTTCCTACCTGAAAAGGAAATGGGATGGTTAATATTTCTTTCTCCTGATTGTGTGAGTACCACTCCCATTATTATTCTAGATGCATCCACATGCACATTGAATGGAATATTCAAGTGTGAAAATTGTAAATTTAGTGTGTTAGCCAATTTATTCATCAACACTTCAAATACCTCTTATTTCATTTTCAATAATTTATCCAAAGGCCCCACTATTTTACCTTGTTTTTGATAAAAACACTAAATAAATTAGTGTTAATTATGTATATATGTGTGAAACTAGGAATATAAAAATCCTCACAATATAAAATATTATAATTTTTTAATTTTGATAAATTGATAAATATGGAAATTTGATATGAAGGAATATACTTAGCTTGGACATTAATCTCTATTGACTATTTTAATTATGAAAATCAAAAGAAGAGATGATTGTGCAAGCTCAGTATTAATATCAATAAAAGAATCTAAATCTATATAGGTCTATTATAAGTAGATGGCAGTGCCATTCACTCAATAATATTAAATTATGAACTTATCTTAGTTGAATTTCACAAATATTAGACAAATAAATATATAGAAAGAATGAATCTACAAATGATAGATCAGAGGCAGAAGTAGAAGATGTTTCTAGACATGTATACTACAAGAGTATAGAGTCCTAGTGCACTTGAGCTTTTTGAGTGTGGACTTATCGAGGTTAATTATGCACATGAACTGATATTTGTGTTTTTTTCACTTGTGGATGAAGATAAATATAAGATATCACACTTAGATTTTAACCACATAGAAATCAATGTGTGTCTTATCTTGTATTTAAAACCCTTAGGGCACCTTGATAGATTGGAAACCTAGAAGAAAAAGATGGGAGTGTAATGGTTTGATTTGACCTCAATCACCCCTTTATGATTGATCATTTCCAATGTATCCAATACTCCAAGGAGGAAAATCAAGTCCTCATAGTTCTCCCACCTATAGTGAATATGTGATTATGATCATTTGATTATGTGTATGTAGGTACAAGATAGCTTAGATACTCGACAATGATAATTCTTGACTTGATTTTTAGAGATCTTGACTTGGTTTATGAATAATGTAGAATTTTGTCATAATAGGGTATATTTATGTAATGTGAGAATTAGAAAATGCTTATTATAAGTAAATAACAAGCATCTCTAATGAATGACTCTTGACATGTAGTTATAGGTGAATATTTTGACAAATTCATTTAGTTGACCTTATTAAATGTGAGGAAGATCTAACATATTGATTTCAAATTCATAAAATTATTTTTATTTAGCATGGGACATGACCAGCCTAAGTGGAGAATGTTGCACTATGACCCTTTCCACTTAGTGCAGTCCTATCTAAAAGGTTCAAGGACCTAAGTCTTGAGCTAGAGATAGTTTCATGGTGATTTAAATCAATTTTCACATTTAAAATTGTGAGTTATATGTATTAGTAAAAAAAAGGTTCAATCTCGCATATATATGAATGGATTAGAGGAATGGTGAATAAAAATTCATGCATTTGAGCATAAGTCATTTTTTAACCATAAATTGAGATGGGTCATTATAGAATAGGGTTAATAATATATAAATGAATAAGCACAATGGTGATAAATAGATCAAAGTAGACTAATTAATTTCAAACTCATATAAACAATATTTTGAATTTAAATGTTAATATATGATAAGAATGGAAAGTACAAATATTGATTGATATTGTAATAAATCAAAAATAAGATTATTTAACTAGTTTACTATGTGCATTCAAATTTGGGATAAAATAGGATATAAGTGGAATATATTATGATCCTATAATATTCATCATATTCTATATATTTTCACTTTATGGCCTCAAAATTTTGTATCATATCTATATGGTTGCATCAATAGTATTGTCTGACTTAGACGTAGGTGTCTACGATGAAATATCAGCTATATCTAGGTAAGATAACCTAAAATAAGATTATTTAACTAGTTTATTATGTGCATGAAAATTTGGGATAAAACAAGTTGGAATTTGATTAGATTATGATCCTATAATATTCATCATATTCACTAAATTTTCACTTTATGGCCTCAAAATCTTGCATCAGATCTAGATGGTTTCATCAACACTATTGTCTGACTTGGATGCAGGTGTTTAGTATGAAATATCAACTATATCTAGGTGTGACAACCTATAACCTTCTAGGTTTTTTTTCACCATTACTATAGTGTGATTATATCTCATACATAGGTTGTTTTTCTCTGTCAAATTATCAAACCCTAGCTTCCTCACCCTTAATTAGTTTAGTTAGTGAGAAAATGGTGTTGATCTACCCTAAATACCCATCTATAAATGGGAATTTCTTACATATATAATACTCTAAAGATAGAATTAGACTTATGTATTTCTCCCTTACATATTGGCTCATGTGTGTATTGATATGCAACATGTGATAATCAAGTACATATAGTGACCTATCTTGTAACTTAGCAAATATGGCTCATGGAATGTTCCTTCAGCACATTAGACATGTATATGGGTTGTCCATGTGAGTGATATTAAAATAATAAATAATAAGGAATATTTACTCACTTAAATGATTGATTTAATGCCTTTGATAAAAATTTGATGACTTTAGGGCACTAAAAACTTAATTTTTCATAGGGTAATAGCATCAGTGTAGGCATCTAGTTGGGATACAAGTGTCCAAGCAATTGTAAAATAGGCACAGGTCTAAGACTTGTAGATAATAATAATAATAATTAGGTTTATATAATTTTTAGTAGAATAAAAGTTTTTTCATCATTATAACATATGATCAAACTAAGATATAATCAATAGGCACAATAAATGGCATAGGTGAGCCTTTCAATAACAAGAAAGTATTAGAAATGAAGGATACAAACATGAGAAGCTACCAAGCATACAAGATTGAGGTGCTATATTTCAAATTTAGTGTCTACATTTTCTCATCCCCTTTAGTCTAGTAATGAAATTGATAGTTTAAAGGAAAAGGAATGTGTACCTAGGTGTGTATAACACACCTTTTCTTGTGTGAATACCACTTGAGTGTTTTTTTGGTGACTGGCCTATAACCAAGAGCATGTTATAGTATATAATCAGTGCATATAATATGGAATTGAAATAATTTTAAATGCTTGAAAGTAAAGAGAGTAAGGTTGAGAGTATACTTATATCAATGAAACCATCTTGCCTTTTGGTAATTTGATTTGAAGAGATGCTTTATTATGAAGCTTTAGAGCTAAGATTAGGACAATAGTAAAACCTGTAAGTGAAAATATATATAAATATTGGAGGGAAACTTGACCCCAACCTTGGATAAAAGTTGATTTATCACTAGAGAGTTGAGAAATTAGCTCAATTATGCAATCCAATCATACTTATAACCTAGTGAGTGAGAGTGATCTAAGTCAACTCACACTATAAATATAGTACAAGTAGATTATTTGATTACTCCATCATATAACTTGGTAATATTGAGTGATTTAATCACTTAAACCTTTCCAAAATTAAACTAATTACTATAGTAGATTCACCTAATAACAGTCCATAAAATTTCATCTTGGTGTAGGTTAAAGTCCATAGAAGTATTTGAAATATGAAATTTGATTTTATTTTACAATTTAAGGTGTTATTTTTCATGGAATTTTCACCTCATATATGTCTCAAGATTAAACTTGGGTATAAAAATGGTACCAATTTATAAAATGCTACCACAAGTGTGTATATGAATCACATAACTATGAAATTTGGCCAATTTTGAATTTTTTCAAGTGTGGAAGACATGTTCCCATGACATGCCCCCATATAGTTTTATAATTATATTTAAAAAATAAGTTTGGAAGTCATTCCTGTTTTTCATACCCCCACTAAAATATAAAATTTTGAATGTATGGAATCCATGCCTCTATGGCATGCCCCCACTCATATTAACCCCCCCCCCCCCACTTTGAGGTGAGGGGAAGTAGATACTGGTAGTCACCTAACCTCAAAAATATAATATAAATATGTAATCTATGAATGTATTATGTAACATATAAGGGTAACATGTTTAGGTAGATATAACAATGAGGTAGATAATATGTGATCACACCAAGTCCTAATATGTATGATGTGAATTATGGCAATGTCTAGATAGTAACTATACAATCTCAACAAGTAATCAAGAGCACTCAAAATAAAATTAAAAGACAATGGTATAAGGACACATCAAAAAATGTTAATGTTCAATTTTTTCACAATCAAAGGGACATGATTTATTTATATGTCCACAAAGCAATAAATGATATATTTAAATATCAACATACAACAAACTATGACATATGTAAATGTCACAATAGGTGAACATGGAAATGAGGGCCATAAAAAATGGAGCATACTAAAATGGTTGAAAAATAAATATAATGCAATACACTCAAAGAAATGCATAAATAAAAAGCATGGAACATAAACAGCTAGCATCAATATATCTTACCATTCCCTAGATATGTGTGTTATCAAAAAATGTTAAGTACATAGCATATCAAGTACATTGTGAAAGATATAATCATGTATGAAGGAATATGTAAGCATATAATCTCAAAATTAATAATTTAAAATGATAATAAAATGATCTAACCTAAATGTATCGTGATTAAAGAAGTGAATTCCCCCAATGTCCAAATGACATGAGTAGAGGGAAGGCCCAACATCTGAAAGTGCATAGATCATGTGTCTGGGTATGCATGTATCACACTCAAAATATTCATGAAACATGTGTATAAATAAATAAATTATATCTTATCTACCAACATGTAACTAACAACATAAATGCCAAGGAGATAATAGAACATGTAAAAGATGAAAATATTTTTAAATTTTTGAATTTTTTTATATTTTGGTATATTTGATATGTTCAACCTTAGTTTGGATCATTTTCATTGTTTGGATCATGTTAGATAGGTTAAAATGGTGAATTGATTGTTCCTCCTCATTATTTATTTGTGAATTATAATAGATATTCCCATCATGTGGAATATGGATCAATTTTTCCTCATGAGAAAAGGAGATACCTTGTTTATTTTTGTCAATTTTTGCTTCTATTTTATATAATCAAAGGTTTCCTACTATGAATGTGTATTGATATTTTTGTGTCATAACCAAAACCCTTATTTTAATAACTTTAGGACCACAATAAATTGGTATTATTATGTTTTTATAGGATTCCTTCCAACTTCCTTTATGTTGTAAGTCTTTTAGATCAAAGCCAAGTTGGTGTAACCATCTTACATTGAAAGTGGTTTTCACTTGTGTAGGATCAATTTGGTTATGACAAAATTAAGCTCCACCCATGAATAATGTAATTTTTAGATCTATATATCATGGATTATTTTGAATTGGTTTAGATTAAGGGTCTTCCTCCTTAGAAATATTGGTGTCATGATTATTTTTAAATGAACATGCATATCTATACACATCCCAATATAATAAATCTACAGAAACAAAGGACTTATGTAATGTTCTTTCTCTAAGTGGATAAATATTACCCCTACTAAATATAAATTTTATTTCCAAATTTTAGGGGAGGTAATTTGAATAATACAAAACATCTTTGAATCTTATAACATAGTCTTGAATAGGTTCATCCTCATTTTGAGTCAATACTTGAAAATGGTCCCATGGTAACTTGGGAAACTTGTGTTTATGAAAATGCATTAAAAAAACATCCTAAAGTTTTTTGAACAATGATAGAGACACATTGGGGAGGCTATATAGCTAATCAAGATCTTCTTTAGTTAATCTTCTATGAAAATATTTTAATAAAAAATGCCTCCTTTACCCAATGGCCACAAGAGTATATGCATTATTGTAAATGATTTATAGGATTTAATTTTCCATAAAATATAGATAATAAAGGCATAATAAATTTAGAATTATATATATGTTCAAAGACATTTTTAGTAATGGGTTGGTCCAACAAGATATTATCATGGAAGGTAGCCTTGTATGAGGAATTTTATAGTAACCATTTGTTATTGAAGTTTTTTTATGGTATTCATCATTGATAAAGTATTATTTGAAAAGGTTGGTAAAGAGGTTGAAATTATTTTTATATGTTTAAAATTTTCATCCACATGACATAAATGCATATTGGCATCTCCATGAATAACAAGTGCACATTAATTATCATTTAATTTTAGAACTTTCTATATTTATTTTTGACATTTTGGAATATTTTATATTTTCATACCATTTGAGGTTTCATATACCTTTGGTAATGATATGGAAATTGGAATTTGAGGTGGGTTTGGCAAAGGAGTTTATTTTTTAAAATTTGGGGGTTTTGCCACTTTAGGTTTGTAATACACTCTTTTGCATGGTGGTTTGATTTTATTGGGTAAAGAGTCCATGATTTCTTTATTTACCTTTCAAAAAAATCAATATGAAATGAAATAAAAAGATAATCATCACCCTCCCTAAGAGGGATATTGTTGGGAAATTGTTATGATCCACACTTCTAAGATTTGAATTATGACAAATATCATGTAGATCAACATAACATAGTAAATATTGGTAGGCCAAGATACCCAAATATTTAATATATATATATAAATATAATAATTATCCTAAAGGTAGGGAAACACCATACAATATTCATTTAGGAAGGAATCACTCTATAATTCCACTTCAAGTGGGACAACCTCCAATATCATTCTACCAAATAAAAGACTTAACACATGATTGATTGATATCCTTTAAAATTATATTCACCTCCTTTATATAGACATATATATAAATAATAATGTATGGGTAACCTCATAATCCAAATTTAGACTTACCATTACCCAATACACTAATTCCACAAGTTACTCATTCATCCTAATATATTAGATCCATATAATGAACTAAGGGGATGTCTGCCACATGTTGGCATCTCCATCAACCCATATACTTTAATATATCATATCCCTAGGTACATAGTAAAAATGTTAGAATGACCATAGTTTAATCAATGTTCTTGCAATAAAATCTCCTTTGTGATTAGTTTTTAAATTTGTCATGATTTCTTTATTGATTTTATGATAGTTATCTCAATTAAATGAAGAAATATTTTTCTCGTGTGTATCAAATTTGGTTGTAGGAGGTAATGTAAATTGTTGTTTATCTTCACTAAGATTTTTCAATTCAACTCTTGGGATGGTGGTGGCATGGACCTAGTTAGAGGGATGATATCCACCACCAGTCAAATATTTTAGATAGTATGCTTTTTCATTGGGAAAGAGACAATGATAATCAATCTTTGCTTCTTTATTAATGGAAATTCGGATATTTTTGCAGTTTTAATCATCAAAATTATTTATATCATCCATGATGATAGAGATAAAGGGAAAAAAATATTAGGACAAAAAAGGTGAAGAACATCAATTTAGTCTAGATAGGTCTAGTTCACCAAATGTTTAACCCTAAATTGATATGGGTGAATATAGAATAAGGTTAAGAATATAAAAGTGAATAAGCACAATGGTGGTAAATAAATATATATCAGGTCAATTAATTATAAACTTAGAAAAATAATATTCTAAATTTAAATGTTGAGATATGTTAAAAATAGAAAATACAATTATGGATTGATATTATAAAAAATTATATATAAGAGTAATTAAATGGTTTATTATGTGCATATAGATCTAGGCTGAAACATGTTGGAATTGGACCAGATAATTATCCTAGATCAATCATCATATTCTATAAATTTACACTTTGTGGCCTCAGATGCTTGCATTAGATCTAGACAGTTATGTTAGTGCTACTATATATCTTGGACATAGATGTCTAGTAAATAATATCAATTATATTTAGGTGTGACTATATATAACCTTATACATTTTATATTTATTTTACTCTAATTTTCTTAGATCTTGCACATAGGTTGTCACTCTTTATCAAATGATCAAACCCTAACTTCCTCACCCTTGGGGTGATTGTGATAATAATGGGTTAGTGGGAACATGATGTAGAGCTACCCTAAGGACCCATATATCAATGGGTTCTAACTACATATCCAATACTCTGAAGATCCTCCTACTTAGGTATTTCTCCCCTATGTTTTGTCTTGTATGTGTATCGAGATGCAACATGTGATAAAAAAGTGCATAGAGTGACCTAACTTGTAACTTGGAAAATACAGCTCTGGGAATGCTCATTTAGTACATAAAACCTATAGATGGGTTTTACCTATGATTGATATTGAAATAGGAAATAATAAGGAAGCTTTGTTTACTTGAATTCTTGATTTAAAGTTTTTAGTAGGTTGCCTTGTAAGTTTATAGGTATATGTTCGGTGTGGAATGAATGAGGTTTGATCTTATATATATATATATATATATATATATATATATATATATATATATATATATCCCTTTTGGAAATATCTTGAATTAAATCACTTAGGTTGACTATAAGGATATGTTACAATTACAAATTTGATGACTTTGGAGCATTGGAAACTTAGTTTGGCATAGGACACTAATGTCGACATAGGCGTCTAGTTGGGACATAAGTGTCCAAGAAGATGGAAAATAAGTATAGGTCCAAGACTTACAAAATATGATGATAAACATGTTTATATCATTTTGAGTAGCATAGAAGTCCTAATCATCACAATAACATATGTTTAGAATAAGAGATAATAAATAGGCACAAGAGATAGTGGATGTGATATTTTCAATAGAAAGGTCTTAAAATTGAAGGGCATAGCCATGAGAATTACTTGACAAGTATATAAGAATGAGGTGATCTATAATTTAGATTTAGTGTCTAAAATAATTTAGTTTATAATGTATCAAGAATCAACATTATAAAGTACATGTGATCATATTTATATGTCTACATTTTCTCCCACTTTATACTAAAGGAGAAAAAGTTGAATCCGATTATGTGTAAAACACTTTGTCTTTGAGAAGATAATCCAATTGTTTAGGGCCCCAATTTTATCAAACCATATAAAAAATCATAAATTAGTTATTTGTGCATTTAAAATTTGAAAAATCTTAACTTTAAAAATTGAAATTTTTAAAGTAAAGTAAGGAATAAGTACACCTATGTAGGTAAAACCAAATTCCAAATAATTGATAATTGATGATGGAAAATTGTGCCCCTTTATTAAAACACTTGGATAATTTGAATCATTTTAGAAGTATGAGTGATCAAGTCCCAAAATTTGAATAAATAATCAAGGTCTTGAGTTATAAATATGCATTAACCTAGTTCTTTTGAATAGGGACTAGTCTAAAAGTAATGTGGAACCATGCTAGGTTCACTAGAAGTGATGTCAAAGTTGTTGAGTATCACTAGACTCAAACTTACATCGCCTACATAGATTCAAATCACACCACTCCAAACATATCTATATTCTACATTTTACATGATATAAATATAATGAAGAGTATTCATGCCCCTTCATGACCATGTTGCTCATGAATTTGAATGGAAATAGAATATTTTGAATTTCAAGTTACACTTTGAAACTCTTAAACTTTTAAACCTTAAAAAATTTAATTTTTAAACTTAGAAACTTTCATTTTTGATTTTTTTCATTTTAAATAAGCATGAGCAAGAATGATAATCATGCCCCTTCTAAATATGTTTCAGTGATATATAATTTAATGCATTTATATGCTTAATTATAAATGTGTTTACAACCTTTAACTTTGTTCTTGTAACTATGTTTCACATACCCATGCATATGCATTCAAGTTTGTATGATTATGTGCTTTAAGTATTTTAAAATTAAGTTCATATGCATGTCATATTCCCCCATAATTTTTGTGAATGTGCCAATCTTTGTAATGTTTTTTATTTATGAATCACTTTGAATTTTAGAAAATATGTACTCTGTATATAGTCTAATTTTTTCATTACTTTGGATCTTTAAAAAACCTATACTCTATATTTTTTCATCCTATAATTTGTAAGTTTAAACCTATATTTTATCCCAAATTTATTTATGGAGGTTTGGATCTCTAAGACAAGCCCACTGTGATGCCCACTTTTTTAGATGAGGGATGTAGCCTACAAGTCACTCATCTCAAAAGAAGAGTTAATTATATCATGTGATAAATATATGATCATATAGTATTATATCAACATGTTAGATAAGTATTTCATCATATAATTACAATTGTCATTGAAGCATGTATGTAACATATTGAATGTAAGGAACACAAAATGTCATGTCTAAATATATTTAGCAATGAATCATTCAATAAGTATCTTATAAGTATATTATGCCCTAGGAGTGTATGATAAGAATCATTATACCAATAATCAAGATAAAAAACCACACTATCACAACACACAATAATGTCTCCCAATGTCATATAATGATGTCAAGGATCGTATACAAGGGACATGTTCAAATGCCACACATGTAGATATTACACACATAAGGCTAAGGGCCTTAAACTATGGACATGTTCAAAAACTTCACATACCAAAAAATGATCTCATAAATATGATCAAATAATTTGTACAAAAGGGCTAAGGACCACACACAATAAGAAATCAATTTTAATCCTATTATACAATAAAGTAACATAGAATGAACATATAAAAAGAGAGAACTAGTTTATTCCATTCACATGTATAATGTCATAATGTTATCAAAGTAACATATTCATGTAGCACATGTAAAAATATGAGTTATTTTTAAAATCACTTGTAATATATGTAGCTCAATATTCATTGGATGTCATATAAATATATAGCATGTGATAGTGTAACCTGTAGAATTAGATGCCATCAACATAGGTATGGCCACTAAGTAGAAGGAAGTTCAGTATCACATAATGTATATGTTATGTATGTCCTACATCACACTCAAATACCTCATGAAATGCATGTGTATTTAAAAAATAATATGTTATCTATCATATGTAAGATAAATAACATATATAGATAAGTAACTAGCATCTTATGTCATGCTCAGGTTCTAGTTTTTTATTTTTTGAAAATATTTTTAAGAGATTTAGACTTATTTTATCCTTGCATATTTTTTTGATATGAACCTTACTTCTTATTAAGGTATACATGTTTAATTTAATTTTATTGTATAGAAATATTTTATATAGGTGCCATAATTTAACCCACATTATGTTCTTAAATGGTTACACTAGTTATTTTTGTACTACACATTGTATTAGGTGCCTTAATTACCTTTGTATGTGGCTCTTAAATAGGTTCCACAACTAATTTTAGTGGTGGGGGGAGGAGGAGGAGTGACCACTAATTAGAGAGGATACTTTGACCACTTATTTGTAATGTATGTACTTGAGGCATCTATGTATTGTAGATGGTACTGCTTGAATATTTTGTATCCAAGGGCATCTCAATAACATATTGAAGACATGTTTACTTGGTAAGACTAGAAATGGAGTAGATATTATTTATAAACCAACCTATATAATTATCATAATGTGTCCAAATGTTCAATTTATTTTATTACCCTTTATGTAATCTATAAATCTTGGTATGTAACCCTATGATGTAAATTAGTGTCATTGTACATAAATTTTCACTTGATACATTTTCAATCATGACATTATGACTATGTTATTTTCTAATGTATGCTATGATAGAGAGTGCATGTCTATCTAAATCATTATATTTGATTTCATTATCATCAAATGTGATATTGAATGTCCCTACTCCTATCCTACAATAAATAATCACCCCATATATAGATAGGGCTCCAATCTCATATATATCTAGATATGGAGTTAAGGTAGGCTAGGGTTAGCCAAAATAAACTCCCCATAGATTGAAGGGGAAAACTAGAACATACCTAATTGATCAGTTGAGATCTAACTATATATAGCCATACCTAGGGGTTAGGCCCCTATATAGATAGGGTTGATGAGATAGATATAGTCAAGTTGGGTTGGGGGGTCCTAGATCTCTACAGATGGGGTTGGGGGTTATGGGTAGCAATTAGAGAATAGATAGTTGAGGTATTGATCTATTAATCAAGTGTTATATATATATATATATATATATATATATATATATATATATATATATATATATATATATATATATATATATATATATATATATCATTGATCCATTGGTCATATCAAGTATATAATAAGGATCGTGAGATTCACCTATTTTCCGTTCCACCCTATATAGATATATAGGGGGTGATCAACCCCCTTTCTCGTTTCTATATGGGGTGGGGGGATGATATATGTCCCATCTATTTATCTCACCTATTCATTAATAAATATACCATATATATAGATAGATATGGGTCCATAGATTGATTTGAAGATATAGAATATAGGCCCCACTGAATATATAGAGTTCTCCTAGTGACAACATTGTGTTAATGTGCCTATAAATGTTCCAATTATTCCATCTATTGGATGCCCATATATCTTCGGATGATAATATGCATTATATGAATGATGTAATTAATTATCTATAATCTTTGTTGAGCCATGTTTGGGAAAATAATTACTGAAAAAAATTAGCTTTACATTATCATTTTGTTATGGTCTGACTTCCTCTATGTCTATGCTTACCTCAATAGTATTATCATCAATGAGATATTGTATTTTATTCATTGGCCTATAATACTTTGTCACTTTGAATTTTTTAGCATGTAACTTTGAATTTACATTTAATGGGTAAATTTGGACACACCTTACTCTAATTAAATTGGTAACTTTGGAGACACCTTACTCTAATTTTAATAGTTTAGCATGTAAAACTAAAATAGTCATCTCAAGAGACAATGCATTAGGTGAAGTTATGATATGACCTTGTGTAATAATCAAGGGAGTGGTATTTTATTCCATTGTATAAATACGCATGTTTTCAACCAAGTGATGCCCCCATACCCAAATTGTTTCCATATATGTAATTATATGGGTTGATATAGGAATTATAGTGATTTGTGCATAGCTCCTACATAGTAGAATAATATTATCACTTATTTATCTACACATAGTTTTCACTCCTTAGCACAAATATTGATTACACACTTATTAATAAGTCATGGACATGTTTATATAGTTTCAAATCACACCCAATCATAGTCAGCATACTTCATTGTACACTATTTAGCTTGTAGCCCTGCACACTTCACTAATACTCACTTTCAAACTCATGTGCCCACACTTTTATTCACTCTAACACATCCACATTTCAACTTGATCTAAATTCATGTCTTATAATGTGGAAATTTCTAATTGAGGATCTTGTTAATTGAACCATTAGTCACCACCAACCTAGAAGTTCAATTGTCATCCAACAAGGAAGATGAAAGGACTCAACCATCTTCTTTGTAACCAATAATAATTATAAATTATCTTTTATTATTTTTTCTAATTATGTAACATATTTATCTATCCAAGGGTTAATTCTATACAAATTCATAATGTAGATACCATGTTCCACATATCCACTCTGTAATTCATGCACTATAATACATTTTATCATTCCCATATATTTTTCTATTTAATAGAACTTGTATTTCCTACAAGTAAATACTTCCACTCCATTGAATTTTTTTAGTTTTTATTCTATTAGAATTAACTATGCATATTCACTCTACACAACCAAACTTATTTATCCGCTACACACTTGGTCTTGGGCCCCATGGTATGGATCATTAGTATAAAAGCTTAAAATATCTTTCCTTTCTATTCATATAAACACATGAACTTAACTTGAGAAATAAGTTCTATCAATTGGTTATGTTTCATCAAATATAGAATAATTTTGTAGTAAAATTAAGATGGTTGATGCCCAAAAGTAACCTAAGTTATCCCCAAAGGTTTGAAGGATCATCACTAACACACTAGAAGCACAATGCACTAGAATTTTTTGTCATTTACATGAGTTAATGATATAGATCAACCCAATTCCTTCTACTACACTTCCATAAGATGCTCAAAAATGGTTTCAACAATAAACCCCCTTCAAAATACAAGTCAATCTTGAAATCCTTGTGTTTTAATGCAAGATCAATGTTAAAGCATTAGGTGCCTAGATTTGACAACTCGAGGCATAATTTTTAATTAACTAATTCACTAATGTTGAGAATATCACCTTCAAAATACTAAATATGTCCATTCTATTTTTCACTAGTGGGAAAGCTTCAGTATGCAACATGCATAATAGTGTGTTCCAATCAAATCATGGAAGACTTTTGTTAATGTGTTGAAGGAGGAATACTTCACTCTCTAACACTTTTAATATGAATACATCAAGTTCCAACAACTACATCAGTGCAAGGATCATTCATTGAAGGACTACATCAACATATTCTATGACCATTATGCATGTCTATGAGAGAAATTGAGTGAACAACATAAGGAGTTAAAGTACATTAGTAGACTCTCACCTTATATTTATGCAAAGATGGAGTTATTGACTTCTAACATGTTGGGGTAAGCATATCGTAACACCACCAAGATAAAATCCAAGGTAAAGGTGAAGTATTATTCCACCTTTTCATCCAATATAGTGCACAAGGGTTAGTGCTCACACAAATTTGCATTGTAGCCTTCTGTGTAGAAGTAGAACACTTCTCACAAAGGTGAGCAACCTTAAAATAATGCATAAAAATTGAAAGATTCCACATCTTACGCTTTAGTTAAAGGCAAAAATAAGTCTAGTGATAAGTTGTGTCATTTCCATTACTCATCCACTCACATAGATTTTGAATACCATGTACAATTATCCTTGCTCTTAAAATCTACATTTGGACTCACATCAATGGATAACACTGATCTAGATGCATCTTGTTTAAGTACTGACACCACTATGATCAACATATCTAAGGATCATGAACATCTCTTCTATACCAAGTTATGGGTGAAAATTTAGCCTCACCATGTCATCATAGATAGTGACAGTTAGAACAACATCATTATCCAATCCATAACTTAGTGTTGTCATAACCCCAATTTTTCCATAATATTTAAAACTTACAAAAATAGTGATTATGCTCTAACTAGAAATTATTATCCAAAGGAAATGGTTCCATAATCAAAATAATTTTATTTTATTAACCACATCTAATCATGTTCACACAACAACATACACAACATCGTTTATGATGTGATGTAACTTACAAATGATCAATTTCAAATTTTGAACACCATATTAGTGACATGTTTTGAAAACCACTAACAAATCCACATGCATTTTTGGCCTTTAGTGCACACTAGGGAATAAATTAATACAACATATTAAGACCCCACATATTTAAATTAATTCCATGTGGTTGGTCTGATTATTATAGGGAAGACTAGTTGATTTACTTAATTCTAATAACCATCAACAACTAAGGTACAAGTCTCATATCAATAGGATCCCTGAGACTTAAATATATACATTCATCTAAATAATTTTATGAATCTACACACTTGTGTAAGGTTAAAATCCCACTATAAAATAAATATGAGTGGAAGCCATCAATATCTATGATCAACACACTAGGATGGTTTTCAATCATATCTCATATAATCTACCCTTATCAAGTCATTTGAACATTAGAATTATCACCAACCATTACCAGGTTCATCTAATGCAACACATAGATTAAGTGACCCCTTCAATAATATCAATCATACTCATAGTTATATCTTTACCTTGTGACTATTTCTACTTTGAAGAATAACCCTTAGATATTGGTTTATGATTAGCACATTACTCTGGGATCCTCATTTGTTATGTTATCTAAATTTATATTTGCATGCAACAAATAAGAATTTAATACATGGAAATATCCTCATTAATTTGTGTCAAATTCCCATTAATACCACTTAAGACATTTAAACCACATGTATTTAATCCATACAAACATCTAGGTTATTTATTTAAACATACACAAAGATATGTATACAGATATATATATATATATATATATATATATATATATATATATATATATATATATATATATATATATATATATATATATATATATATATATATATATATTGTGTGTGTGTGTGTGTGTGTGTGTGTGTGTGTGTGTGTGTGTGTGTGTGTGTGTGTGTATGGTCTCACGTCTATATACATAAACATATATGTATTGATATCCGAACTAAATAACTTCAATCTGGATTTTATATGAGTATAATTCCATCTTTTCATACATTAATCTTTACAAATCCTTTGGAAATCACTTATAATCACATTAGGTTCTCTACAACATTACACTTCATATCTTATTTATGTAACCCAACTTTCGGTGTAATAGATATAGACTTTAATTGCAACAAAAGATATTTAAAATCTCTTGCATTCTTTAAATGAACAAAATTATAAGATAATAGTTGTTAACAAAAATGGAAGACGCTTTTCTTTATAATTCCAAAGGATTTATATCACATATTTCAACTCTCATCAAGAATTTTAAGTAGATGATATGCATAATGATATATATATTAACATACATACATATGACTAATATTTTTTAATAAGTATATGCATACATGAGTATATATGTGTGTTTATAGAAGCTTGAATAATTAAATTTGAACTAAATAACTATTTGTAATATCACCAACCTTTTTGGTTTTATTTTTCTATAATATTATGGCATAAACATTCAAAAGACTCTACCCAAACTTTAAAATCCAAATCATTTTATTCCTACCATAATGGCTTTGATCTCTATTTTTTATGTATCATTATGGCTTGTATATTTTTCACACCATTGATCATTATCACAAACAAATTTAAGACTAAAAACATAGAATCATTCCAAGATGCACAATAGAATTAAGAAAAGGTCCATGCATAGTCAATGCTATCAAAATTACAACTTATTAACATGAAACTGGTGTAACAAATTTACCCCATTCATGACCTTGATGATGAGAAAAAAATTTATAACAATTATTATTAGTTCATAGCATTTGGGGTAATCTATTCAAGATTATAAAAAACACACTCCATTCAACCAACACAAAAAAAAAAAAAAGATTAACCCAATTTTTATCCACCATAATGCATTTTTAAAACTATGGAAACTTTGCATCGAATACCAATATGATTTATGACACATTATTTTTGGGATTAAACCAAGATCATGCACAACTAAAACAAAAAAAAAAGACAAATCATACAACTACTTATGACAATTTCCAAGATGCTTACACTGACAATGGGTGATAACCCAAACATATTTCCATTCGACATGAATATCATTTATGCATCGATAAGAAAGAATCATTATGCATTCACATAACATACAGTCATATAATTGACACAATTGTAAATAGTTGTTCCCATTTCCATGCCATATACTTCATAACAAAACATAATACAATATCATAATTCTAAATGAATACAAATAATATATTAGTATAACAAAATTTGCATAATGAAAATGGCATTCATGACTATAAGAGTGAACTAGATCTTAGTAAATAATCTCCATATCACTATAATCCATTCTTATGTAACTAGTTAAAGAATATTGACATTACTTTATAACAATTATAATGTATAACCTACAACTTCTTTATTTACCTAGAAATAAAGAACATTAACAAAATATAATTTTTAATACATAGATTACCCTTCCACTCAATTTTTTCATAGAATAAAATAATGATACCATTGCATATAAATAATACCATTACATGATTTTCAACTCTATTATATACAATAGAACACAAGAATGTTATAGTTACATTTTAAAGAATACAATGCATACCCTATAGGGTTCGTGATGAACTGTAAACAATCTTATTTTCCTATAAATGAAACCATAAGATATTTATAAGCATACACCATAATGAGGAACCACATTATTTCCCATGCAAGGTTGTTCCAACTGAATACACAAATGCATAGAAGAGTAAATACACATTTTTGTCAATAGGCCCTTTTGTATATGAAACCTTTGATACAAAATTTTCCCACATAGAAGCTCTTGCAAAAAAATCCATCAACGTGTTTGAGATAATCCTAACCATAGATAAATTTCCCTATCCACCCCAACCATCTGTTGTAGATGGAAGTAGGAACCCAACCATAAAAACATAACACTCAATTTAACTATAATAGTGAGACAATAATGATCAATAACTAGGGTCTCAAGACTTGACTAACATTATTCAAGATAAGCCTTCACTAAGGTTTTTTGGTAATAAAAGTCACTTCAAATAACTTAGAAACAAAATACATTAAACCAAGGTTTACACTCAAATCAAGAAGACTCATAAAACCATGTTAAATCCTTAAGCAACCAAGTAATCCAACCAATCCATTGCACCTTTTTGGCTTACCCATTGACATCTATGGGTGGGTATCCTAAACAATCTAGCCCCACCGAGTATCCTTGACCAAATTCTATTTACGTATAAATTTCATCCTTATTTAGGAAACATTACTTCTGAACCTCATATATTGTTCATATCAATAAATGCATGCCCTCATTGCAACATTATAGATAAAAACAAAATACTTACTTATTTTCTCAACATAATGTGATACTAGAAAGGATTCTTGTCCTGCACTAGCTTCTTTTTCTTTCCTTATTTTTTTCTAACCTCCATTCCTTTCTTAACTCCTCTCTATTTTTCTTTTCTTGCCAACCTCTTTATCCACCATTATCAGTGACCATTCCACTTGGAATAACTATGAGTTTTTCTGAGTAAAACTCCCACTCCATTACTCCATAGAATCATGCATGGCATGGCAATGATATACCACCTAGAAACATATCATAGAGTTTCTATTCCAAAACTCCACTTTTACATGCATTCTTCCTAAACTTCATGTAGAATACCATGCAATAATTGAGAACCTCACAAAATGATAATGAAACTTTAATCATTGCTTTCTAATGTCAACTAACATAATCATGGTTGGGTAATTCAACTCCCCTCTCTAAATTTACCATCAACACAAGTTAATAGATTAGGGTTTCATACAACCTTAAACACTTTTAATCACCATGCCCTCAACCTAAGTTTTATGACTTATGGTTCGACCTTTAAACATCACCCTATCAAGTATGAGTCCTAGTCCCTTTATGGACTACATGCAACATTCATTAGTTTATATTAGAAACTAAATGAGTAAAATAATTACCTTTTTCCTATAATAGACTTTATAACCATGGTGTCAACCTTTCCCACTCTTGGTATCTTATTGTAGTTTTAGTGCATAAGCTTGAACTGATATTTTAACAAGGATTCCATAACTAATCTAAGATCTTAGGACATTTGAGTGGCATCCACTTTTTTTAAATGCATCATCGATGTTGGATTGAACCACATCCACATCAAACTATTGGGTTGATTATTTAATTAACCATAAAGAAATAAAATATAAATGATAATACAAAAACTAGCTAGCTAACAACTATATAATAAATGACCACAATAAAGCTCAATTCAGGTTTTAGACACTACTACATTGCCATTATGGTTTACCTTCATACCATGTCTTTACCACCAAACACACATCTTCTAACTCTAACTTATGCTTATTTATTATTTACCTACAATCAAGCCATATAGACATCATCAGTATTTGTTCATAATCAATAGTGATGAATAATATCATAATCTCATTTAAAATACTACATGAATGATTAAAATTTAATTTAAACCAATAAATAATGTTCTATAAATCAAATAATGTTTGCAATAAATGTCCACATAACATAAGAATATTAAAATAGTTCTGATAATTAATCAAAGTCAATGTGTTAGGTAGGTGTGGTCATTATAAGCACCCTAGTCTTGCCACTATTGCACATCCCAAGACATATTCTCTAAGGTAGCTATAGCAAGGAAAGATATATAGGTATGTTGATAATGTAATTTTTAGTATAAAGTTAAGCCTACGGAGGACATCATCACTTGTGGCATCATACTTATAGAGGTCTATGACAACTTGTTAAGAAGATCATAAATGTTCAATCATGAAGCTACATATCAAGATAAGACATAGCATTGGACAATTAATGCAAAAGATCACTTATATGATCTCTTTGAGTTAGTGTGCATGACCAAATTTACTTTTATTTCTACCAAGCAGTGTTACAAGTTCATATTGCATGTGTAGAAGTTTTTGTTACTCAAGGTTCATCTTAATACACTATGCAGAAGATGAATCACACTTTGGTAGTGCATGGCACTTGCACAACATCACAATAGTAACAACTTGATAATTTACTAGAAAAACATAAAAAAATATTCATAGAGCCTGAAGGCCTTCCAACACACTACTTAATAAAGTATTGAATTGATTTAGTTCATATATCCCCTCTTCCAAATATCCCCTATATCAAAAATTAGTTTGGGAGAATGATGAAACACATTGCCAAATATAAGAGCTCCTTGATCAGGGCAAGATCAGGCCTAGCTCTTCACCTTGTGGGAATCTAATAGTCCTCACACCCAATAAGGATCGGTCTTGCTGACTCCACAAAGATGCAAAGAATTGGTACCAACTACCATGTATTGACAACCTTTTATATCAGCTCTAAGGTGCACAATACTTCATAAAGATCAACTTGATGTCAAGTTAACATCAGTCTATAGTTCATCCTAAAGACATATATAAGATAGAGTTCAAGACATAAGAAATATTATATAAATTATTAGTCATGAAATTTAGCATAACCAATGTGCCAACCACATTCATGTGATTGATAGATAATCTACTCAGGCCCTTCCTAAACTCCTTCATTATCATCTACTTAGATGATATACTTATCATCAACAAGACTTGGGAGGAACATATAGAGTACATCTTGTATATTCTAGACACCTTGCATCAACACAAGTTATAGGCTAACTTAGCAAAGTGTACCTTTGACATTGCATAGATTCAATACCTATTAGGAATAAATCTAAAATTAATGTAGAATAATTTCATAAAATTTTAATAATAAGATCTATGAATAGAGAGACATAAATAATAGAAACTAAAATGCACAACAAGAAAATAGGATTTAACATGGTTCACCCAATATGGGCTACATTCACCAAGAAACACTTGCTCGGATATTATTACAAGCCAATAATACTATAATTCACTCTTAAATCATTCTCCTCATAATTATAATGCATAAATATTATTTGGATCTGTGCTCAACAAACTCTCCCAAATTCACACACTTTTTTCACCTTCTCAAACTTAGTTTTTCTGATGTATTTCCTACTACATAAATAGGTAACCAACATAGTGGCTTTATAAAAAAATGGGTACCAAAACCATGGGACAATTCAACCTATAATGGTTCCCCATTAATCATGGGTGATGACATCACAAATATACAAGTATAGATAGACCACATATCTATACTGCTAGAAAATACATTTAGAGTGTACAGTACATTTTAATGTAAAATATTTGAAATATATTGTAATGTGTAAATAGGCTCCACAACATAAAAATATCCCACTTGGAGACTAATTTCCTCTAAGCAGGCTTTTCAACCCTTCACTTTCATCTATGAAGGCCAACAAAAACTAAACATAGCTTCAATTTATCCCTTATGACCACCTTGGTCATCATGTATGTAGGATTCTAACTAGTATGAATCTTCTTCAACTTCAAATTCTCTTCCTCCAAAGTTGTCTTGATGAAATGGTACTCGAATTGTATATGTTTCATCCTAGAATGGAATCCAGAGTTCTTTCTAAGTGCATAGCACTCTAACTATCACTATATAGCCTCCCTTCCTCCTGCTTATGCCCTAACTCTTTAAGCAATTATTGTAACTAAATCATCTCTTTGTTTAACTCTATGGTATTGACATACTTAGCCTCTATGATTGACAAAGCCACAAATTTTTGTAGTCATGAAATCCAGCTCACTATTGTGTCACCTATATTAAATACATATCCTATCATGTTCCTCTTATTGTTTAAATCTCTAGCCATGTCTGAATCTACATAACCATACAAAGTGGTGTCCAATCCACCATAGCTTAAAACTTCCCCCATGATCCCTCTCAAGCACCAAAGGATCTCCTTCACTGCTTGCCAATGATCTCTTCCTAGATCACTCATGTACTTACTTACTGCTCCCTTTACATGGGCAATATCTGGCCTAGTGCACACCATGACATACATCAAACTAATAATTTTTGATGAGTAAGGTACACAAGACATTTGGATTATCTCCTCCTCTATCTTGGGACACTACTCCTTTGATAACTTAAAATGGCCTACTAAAGGAGTCCCAACTAGTTTAGCACCATGCATACTAAACCTCTCCAAGACCTTTTTAATGTACTCTTTCTGAGATAAATTCAACTTTTATTCCTTCCTATCTTGATTTATTCTCATACCAAAGATTTATTTTTCCACCCTAAAATCCATCATAGCAAAGGGATTACTAATTTGTTCCTTGAGTACCTTTATTTTATGCATGTTCTTACCTACAACCAACATGTCATCCACATACAGACATAGGATAATGTAACTGCCATGATCAAAAATTTTGATATATATACAATGGTCTAAATGACACCTAGAGTATTCTTGCTCCATCATAAAACTATCAAATTTATTGTACCACTATCATGGAGCTTATTTTAGGCCATATAAGCTCTTCTTCATTTTACACACCATGTTCTTCTTCCCTATGACCTCATATTCATGTGGCTGATCCATGTATAAATTCTCCTCTAAATCACCATGAAGGAATGCAATATTCACATCTATATACTCTAAGTTCAAGTCTTCTACTACCACTATCCCAAGAATAGTCCTAATAGAAGTCATTTTCAGTACTAGAGAAAAAATCTCATCAAAATCAATTCCCTTCTTTTATACAAACCCCTTTACCACTAATTAGGCCTTATATCTTTTATTGTCTCCATAATCCTCTTTAATTATATACACCTACTTTTTCTACAGTTCTCTCTTTCCTTTAGGTGGGTTTACCAAATCCCAAGTCTAATTTTTCATGAGAGACTAATGTTCGTCATCCAATGCTTATTCCCACTTATTTCTGACATCTACCTACATTGCTTCTTAAAATCACTCTGGCTCTCCATTATTTGTGAGTAATAAATAATTAATATATGGAGAAAAAAAATTAGGCTCCCTTCTTACCCTAAAATACCTTCTCACCTTAGGAGTTTGGGGTTCCTATGAAGTAGGTGCCTAAACTAGTTACTTAGACACTTTACAATCTGCAATGTCCTCCAACACTATGTACTCTTTTCTAGAATCCTCTTTTTGATCTTGTAACTATTTTTTATACATGAATTTTTCATTAAATACCACATTCCTAAATCAAAATATTTTCTTATCCTTAATACTCCAAATCCAAAAACCAAAGTCATTCTCACCATATCCAATAAAGTTGTATTTTTTAGACTTAGCCTTTGACTTGGTCCTATCATATTTATTAATATGAATAAAAGTTTCACATCCAAATACTCTAAGAAAAGAATAATCAACCTTATTACTAGACCAAGCTTCCTTAGGTATGCCTCCATCCAAGGAAGATGAAGGTCATCTATTGATCAGATATATAGCCATGTTTACTGCTTCTACCCAAAACTAAAGGCATAATCCTGCATGTAACCTCATGCTCCATGATAGTCTTGTTCATAATTTTTGACACTCCATTATACTATGGATTTCTTGGAACTATCCTCTATCTATGAATTCAATTCCTATAATAGTAATCAAAAAATTCATTACTGTAATATTCTCCACCATTATCTAACATGAGGCATTTTAACTTGAGACATGTTTCATTCTCAACCAAGGATTTCCATCTTTTAAATGTATCAAACACATCATATTTCCTCCTAATACCATACACCCAAAATTTCCTAGTTAATTCATCAATAAAAGTGACATAATAAGATGAGCCACCAATAGGAGATACCTGAGTCAGCCCCCATACATCTGAATAAACTAGATCTAACTTATTCTCCTTATTCATAGATCCAACCTTGAGAATATTTACCCTTTAATATTTTCCATACACATAGTCTTCACATAAATTTAAATCAAACCCTTTCAATTTGGGAAACCTATCCTTCAAAATTTGCATGCCCTTTTGGCTCATGTGATTGATCTTATTATGCCACAAAGTTGCATCTACATCTGTAGTAACTAAATTACAATAGCCAGCACTAATTTATAAATGCAAGGTACCAACCTTATTACCTCTTGATACCATAAGATCACCCTTGGTCACCTTCCAAGAATCTACTATAAAAGTCACCATACAACCTTTACTACCTAGCTACCCCATATATACCAAATTTTGTCTCAATTTAGGCACATGTCTGACATCCTTCAGTAGCAAAGTATTCTCATTATTCATCTTGACCTGAACACATCTTTTTCCTACTATGATACAAGGTTCATCATCACCAAGATAAACATGTCCAAAATCCCCTTGAACATAATTAATAAAATAATGCCTATGTGGTGTAGCATGAAAAGAAGCCCTTGAATCTAAAACCCAAGACTTAGAAATATTATCTATGGAGATAATTAATGCATCCTAAAAAACATTACCTTCTACCACATTCACCTCATGGTATCTTCTTGAGTTTTATTCTTGTTCTAAAGATCCCAATAATCCTTCTTTACATGTCCAATCTTTCCATAGTGCTAGCATGCCATCCTACTCTATAATTTTGACCATCTTTAACCATTTGATTTTCTATGCTTTCCTTTTCCTCTATAATTTTATCTCCCTCTAATCTCTATCACCAAAGTATCACCTGAAGTATAATTTTCCCTGAATCTTTTCTATCACATTTCCTTGCTAAGGATTACTCCTATGACATCCTCAAATTTTAACTTGGCATTGTTAGAGGTAGAATTGCTCATAGCCATTACTAGGCCATTCTAACCCTCTGGTAAGGAACACAAAATAAGTAGAGCCATAACTTCATCATAAAATTCATTTTTTATAGATTTCAACATACTCAAAACCATATTAAATGCATTTAAATTATCAACAAATAAACCATTTTCAAACATCTTCATATTAAATAGATTTTTCATTAAAAATATTTTATTAAGAGTAGAGGGTTTCAACTTCCCTAATGTGTTCATGAGACCTTCTATTGTCTTCTCCTATGATATATTAAACATGGTTGAAGATGCAAGGCATAACTAGATGGCCCCAAGTGCTTTTCTATCAAGTAGTTCCCAAGGCTCATCTGATGTATCCACTGGTTGCTTTAATTTTCCTCTTAGTGAGGCATGGAAGTCCTTCTAATATAAGTAATCATCCATCTACATCTTCCATAGACCAAATTTATTCCCTTTGAAATTAAAACCTTTGATTTACTATCATCATCCATAGTTCCCATTTAAACTAATAACCCTACCTACAATTCAACACTTTAGCAAATACAACATGAAGCTCTGATACCAGTTAGGAATAAATCAAAAACTAATACAAAATAATTTCATAGAATCACAATAACAAGAGCTATGAATAGAGATACATAAAGAACAAAAATTAAAAATGCAAAATAAGAAGATAGGATTTAATGTCATTCACCTAATGTGGGCTAAAACCACCAAGAAACACTTGCTCAGATCTTATGACAATCCAACAAGAGTAAAATCCACTCTTAGATCAGTTTTCTCATAATTATAATGCACAAATATTATTTGGAGATGCACTTAATAAACTCTCTTGAATTTAAACACTCTATTCACCTTCTCAAACTCAATTTTTTTTATGTATTATCTACTACATCAATAGGTAACTAACATAGTAGTTTTAGAAAACAATGGGTACCAAAACCATCGGCCAAGTCAAGCCATAATAGTTCCCCATTAATCATGGGTGATGACACCACACATATACAATTATAGATAAACCATGTATCTATACTCCCAAAAAATACATTAAGAGTGTAAAGTAAATTTTAATGTATAATATTTGAAATACATTATAATGTGTAAATAGGCTCCACAACATAATAGTACTTGGGCTACTTCATTGATTACATAGGCATTCGTGTAGATCAATATAAGATCAAAGTGATCCAAGGTTGGCTTACTCCATAAAATCTCATATAATTGAGGAATTTTCTTGGACTTGCTCACTTTTACCAAAGGTTTTTCCTTTGTTTTTCACACATCTCTTGAGATCTTAACCAAATAACACATTGACAATCCAAGTTCAATTAGACTCATGTGCAAAAGTGCACTTTTGAGCTAATAAATCAATGCTTCTGCATAGCACCTATTCTTACAATGTCTAATGTTGCACATTCCTTAAAAATTCACACTGATGTATTTGACTACACACTCAGTGTAGTGCTCATAAAATATGGACATCTAGTCACATACCACTTTAAAATATTTATTGATACAATGCAAAGGTACCCCACCTATGAGAAATAATTATATGCTATTATTCAAGCAATTAAGTAATTGTGGCATTACATTTTGGGGAAAGAGATAGTTTTTCATTTAGATCACAAGCCACTTTAGTTCCTACAGATATAGAACAAGTTGGATAATAAATGACACATGAAATAAATGAATTACCTATATCAATTCAATCTCATGATCAAGCACAATAAAGGGAAGGATAATAAATAATTATATTACCTCATGTACTAATCATAATGTTAGACATGTGTGACCACAAATTCATAGACTAGGTACCCCTCTACTCAATTGATCAAGACTTCACAATGACCAATTTCTCTACAAGTTCAAACATCTCTATTTTCCTCATGACACACCTCACCAACGACTCATCTAGGAGGCACACTACACCAAGACCTCAAGATAATTTAGTGTGATAAATATTCTAGTTACATTTTGATCACATTTTTACTGGTAACACATACACATAGACATTAAATGCCACATCAATTCATCCATTCCTTGTTGCATCACCAAGCCCATAAATAGGAATATAGGACTTTACATACCTCTACCATTTCCATCCAAACCATGGGAATCTATCAACTTGTATTTCAAGGTTGGGTTACTTATGATGAGATACCAGCATGACATTGTGTTCATTATAGTGCATAGGTTATCTAAGAAGTTTATCATGGTCTCATGTAGGAAAGTCATTAATGCATTTAACACTACACAAACCTTCTTCAAACATATTTTGGTGTATTTTTGGATTGTAACATCCATCATCTTTGATCAAGTTTCATTCTTTTTAAGTCATTTTTTGTAATCATTTTGGGACTTGACGGGCATGTAGCTGGATCAATTTATGTATTTTCATCCACATATATATGGGCAAACCAAAGTGGTGAATCATACACTTGTTCATATTTTTTAAATGTAAAATCATGCACATGATTTCACTTGGGATGATAATATCTTATACATTCATTATGCCTATAACAAAACCCTTCACAACTATATGCATCATAGTCCATTCCAAACATGTTTTGGGTTTCAACCTTAGATACCTTTAGACATATCCTATTGTGCACCATCAATCCTTGAGTCATGCACATAGGAATAAGAAGTGGATAAATCTAAGAAGTTTTTGTGACACATATAGTCTAATCTTTATCAAGTTTAATAGATTCTCTCTCACACATAAGTATAATGAGATCCATGACTCACATTACACACCTAATTCATTATGAGTTAGCAATAAATTTTGGTTGTAGATTTAGAAAGAATGCTTTAAATGTACAAAATAGAAGATCAAACCTTTATGCTATGGTCCTTACACCATTCTATGAATATCTAGTTAGAATGTGTTTGTTCTTTATCTCCCTCCATGTTTGGGCTTGCACCTAGTCTTAAACATGGAACTTCTCAATCCTTACACTCTACCACTTCTTGAGCCAGTAGTGACACAACATCCTTATGATTTGTATCCTAAAAACCTACACCTCATAGTTAAGGACTAGATCATCAAAGTGATATACATACCCACCCACCTTGGCACACATCAATTTTTCCAAGTGTTAAAGGTTGGATAATATGTTAATTAGGCCAAGTGGTATATTTTTAGCAACATTGAGTGTAGTTTCCTTAGTTTTACACTAATTTAATGGAGACCATTGATCTTCAAGAAAGGATGAATGATTTGTGCATAGCTCCTATATAATATAAATATATCCTCACTTGTTTCTCTATACACAAATTTAACTCCTTAACACAAAGCTTGATTACACTCCTATGCAAAAGTCATACACATGTTCATAGACTTTCACACATAGATTGCACCTGATTGTAGATAGTACACTATATTACGCACTACTCAAATTTTATCCTTATACACCTCACTAGTACTCACTAACAAACTCATGTTACCACACTTGTCTTCACCCTAACACATCCAAATTTCAGCCTACTCTAATAGTGTATCTTATCACCCAACACTTTCCAATTGAGGATCTTGTCAGTTGAATTGTTAGTTGCCACAAACCTAAAAGATCAACTACCATTCATCAAGTAAAATGAAATGACTCAACCATATTTTTTGTAACTAAAAATAGTTTTAATTTATCTTATAATTTTTTTGTATAATTATGTAATATATACATCCATCCAAGGTTAAATGTTATACGCAGTCATAATTTAGATAACATGTTCCATGTATCTACTCTATAATTCATGCCTTATAATACATTGTACCATTCCCTAATTCTTTGATATTGAATATAAGTTGAATTTCTTAAAATTAAATACTTATACTCTATCAAATGTGTTTAGTTTTTTTTCTATATTTATTAACTTTGCACATTCACTCTACACAACCAAACTCAATTATTCTCCACACACTTAGTCTTGGGCCCCGTGGTGTAAATCAAGTACAGATAAGAGTAATTAGACTACCTAAAGTAAAAGTGGAATCTAAGTTATTTTTCTCATCTATTACAGCATAAAAAAATGCATCAATATTATGTGTGTTGGCATTAAGATATTTAGTGAATTATTTATCATTAACTTCCTCTTCTTTATCTATATTAGCTTTGTTGGCTTTGATAGTCATGATAAGTCCATCAATAGGGTGTAAAATATGACTTACGACATTTTTAATATATATCTACTATTGTTCCCAATTAATGTTATATTTTACAAATTTTAAACTTAATGGAACTTTTATTAAGGAGTGAGAGGGCATAATAGTCATTTTATCATTTTTTAGGTATATTTGAAATTTGTTCACCCAAAATAATGCATTGTGATAGAAGAACAAATCTAAATGATGAAAATGATTAAAGGATGCATATTGAGAGTCTATTTTATATTTTATGAATAAATATTGAAAATTAAAAATCCTCAACTTAGTGCTAGTGAATAATTGATTATTCAATGAAAATGACAAGGGTACAAAAGAAAAAAGAAATGAGTGCAACTAGTCAAGGGTGTGTTTAATTTGTAGGCTCTTGGATATATTAATCCTAGTTGTAAATAATGATCACACTATTGATAATTACACTAGTCATATAGATGCATTATCTTATCTCATGGGGTGCATTGAGAGTAACTTCTTAGGGATAACCACTTATTGGTGCACTATAAGAATAATTGGTTGAAGGATTTCTATGACTGAAAATAGAATCCTATGAACTTCTAATATACTGTGAGGTATGTAAAAACTAAAATACATATATAGTGTTTTTTAATTCTTTATTATTGGGGTAGTAACCCTCAAATAATGTCTTAAATAAACCTAGTGACCACTTTTCCCAAAACTATATCTCTTATGAGTTTTAAAACTACCAAAAAATAGTTTCTAGAAAAATAAATCAAAAGAAAAAAAGAATTCAAAAAGTAGATGCTCAAAAATAAAGGCTCAGTACATCAATATTTTCTACCCTATTTTTTATAAAACACTAAATGAAATCATAAGTCTTAATTATGTATATAAGTGTAAAACTAGGAATATCAAAATGCTAAAGATATAAAATATTCAACTATTATGATTTTGACAAATTTATTAATATGGAAAGTTTTTATTTTACAAAGAAGTAATATACTTAGCTCACACAGTAGTATTTTTAAACTGATTTAAATATTTGATTTTGAAAATTAGAAAAAGAAATGACTATGTAGGCTCAATATCAAGATCAAAAACAAAATATAAATCTAGAAAAGTTTGTTGTAAGTGGATCATATTGCAGTGCACCTGAGTCTATTGACCATGAACATGTCCTAGTTTAATTTTAAAGATAATAGACAAAAAAAAGGTAGAGAAAGCATGAATATAGAAATGATAAATTAGAGAGAATTAAAATATTTTTCTAGATAGGTCTACTACAAGATGATAGAGGTATAGTGTACCTAAGTGTGTTAACTACATACTTGTTTAGGTTGACTTTGCACATGAATTCATAATTATGTTTATTATGGCTATGGATGATGAGAAATTTGAGATATCTCACTTAGGTTTTCACCATGAAAAAATCATTGTGTGTCTTATCTATTTTTTGAAACCCTTAGGGCACCTTGATAGCTTGGAAACCTGCAAAAAAAAGAGGGGAAGGAATGGGTTGAACTTATGCACCAAATTTTAGGTTCAAGCAATATTATCAAAATATCAATAAAAATCCAAAACTTAATAGCACCAATAAGAATGTATAGAATAAGTAAATCAGAACAAGTGAAACATTCTTACCATCATTTTTACCTCTTCATGCCTCCATTATAGGACTTACACGTAAAATGACTTGATATAAAAAATTGGGATGTTGGATTGATTTAAGACCTCTTGATAATGGCTTCAAATGCTTGAGTGAAATGTATAATGGTTTGGGTGGGAGTAAGAAGGTTATTATGGATGCAATATGAGAGCTTGATGGCTTACTAGATGATTTCCATTTAGACTTGGCCATTGCCCAAGCATAGTATTTTATAGGAAAAATGGAGGAAATTTTGAAGAATTTTAAATTATTAGAAGTCTCTAGTTTAGAGACTTATATAGATTTAGAGGAGCTTCTCTAATTTTAGAGGCTTCTCTATAGGTTTAGGGCATAATTAATGGTATTAGATAGGGATTAGTGACGTTTAGGGTTCATAGGGTTGTAGGAATGGCTAAGATGGTAAGGTGACTAGGGTAGTAGGTGGATAAATATGAATATTAAATTGTCAAGTAGGTTTAGGGAGTAGTTTATTAGATAATAGGTCTTATTAAGGGTTTAATGAGAGAATTAATTGGTTTTAGATAGGATAAAGTTTTATGGGATATAGGAATGGGATGGGGATTATTAGGCCATAGTTAGTTTAGCTAAGGAATATATGAAATAGACTAAATTAGTAGAAATTAGTGTAATTAGTAGGGTGATCATAATTTATTTCATACAGAACTAACCTCAATCACCCCCTTGATGATTAATCATTTCTTATGTATCGAATACTCCAAAGAGGGAAATCAAGCCCATGTAGTTCTTCCACCTATATTGAATGTGTAATTATTCTCCTTTGAATATGTCTATGTAACTATAAGATGACTTAGATACTGAAAATGATAACTCTTGACTTAAATTATAAGGTTATTGAGTTAGTTTATGACTATTTCTTATGAATAATTTTGAATTTGGGTAGAATAGATTATATTTTCAAAATATTTAGAATATTAAATGTTTTTACTAGGTGAATATCAAGTATTTATAATGAATGAATCTAGACATGTATTTATAGGTGAATATTTTGAAAAAATCCTTTAGTAAACTTTATGAAATGTGTGGTAAGACCCAAAATATTGATTTTAAATTTAGAAACTAGTCAAAATTTGGTGTGAGACATGACTAGCCTTGGTGGATAGTGGTGCACTATGACCCTATCCACTTGGAATGAAACTATCTAAAAGGGTCATGGACCTAATTCCTATGCTAGAGATAGTCTAATGGTGATTTAAATCAATTTGAGCATTTGAAATTTAAATTTTTATGTAGTAGTAATGGTAAATAAATGGTTGAGCTAGCATATAGATGAATGGCTTCGAGGAATGGTGAATAAGAATCATGTATTTGAGAATAATTCATGTGGTTTAGAATGTGTGAATAATTAGCATTACAAAGTACCTATGACAAGAATTATGTGTCTACACCTACAACATGCATGTACTTTTGGATAAAATTTATATATCATATGTAATGACTCAAACATGTGTTATTTATTTCTGTGTAGGGATCCTCTAGATTTAATATTGTTTCTATTTTTATAGGATAAATTAGTATGCCATCCTTGTATTATGAAATGTGTCAACTTTTCATGAAAATACATAATGGTCATTATACACAAGGTAGGTGTTACACAAGGTGCTTATGCAAGCACTAACTATGTAAGATGTTGTGTGGATTGATTTTACAGGTAAATATGGTTGTGCATGCTTATGTAGAGACTACTTATGATAATTTTTAGGTTATTGGTGTGTGAAAATTATGGTATTACTACATAAGGATTTTTGTGTAATTTCATTTCACTATGGAAATTTATGAGGTGTAGTTCAATGGTTGAGTTATGGTAAGGTTCTAAAAATATCTATACAACATGGCGAGAAATGAGGGACATATTTAGGAATTTCATACACTTGTTTTATTGTATTTATTAGAATTAATAAGTGATAGAAACAAATTATTGGAGCTTTGGCATGGATTTATTGAGGAGCATTACATGTTGATCATTTGGCTCAATAATTGGTGAATACAAATTCCCATGTTACATAGTTGTTATAAGGTGGGTGATAGATACTTGCATGGTTTTTATTAGGAAGTAAAAGTTGAATAATGTATTGGTTGAATACATGAATATTAGATACACATGGTCAAGTATGTGTATTTTAATATATATTAAATCATTGTATGAAATTTATAAAACCTTATGACTTGGTTTAGCATTATAAAACAATTCAATTAATATTATAATCAAAAAGTTTATTGTGCTAGTGTTTTCCCATAAGGGTTTCCCCAAAGTGGAATCATGGATATCTATGTATTTTTATTTATCTTGGTATGTTTGAGCATAGGTCTCCTATATATTTTTTATCATGCATAAGATTATTCCAAACATTGTGTATCAGAACTCAATTGTAATCTTTGTATAAGTTGCAATAACTTTTTATAAATGATTTCTTTGAAGTGGGAGTTCTAAGGAAGAGTCTTGTGTGCATAAAATGATTGAAGCACTAAAATAGAAATTTATAAATTCAATGGTCAACATTTTGAGTTATGGAAACTCAATATGGAAGATATCTTGGGAGATAGATATCTATGGATTGTTGTAACAAATGCATCACCCACAAGAATGAAATCAGAAGAATGGGAAAAAGTTGATAGAAAAACTAGAAGCTCTATTAGGTTATGTTTATCAAATTTAATGACACTAAATGTTTCTATTTAAAATAATAAAAATATTCTTTTGGATGAGTTAATAATATTATACCAAGCCAATTCATTGGTAAATAAACTATTCCTACAAAATAAGTTGTATTCATTATTAATTAATGATGGTGATTCAGATGTAGAGAACCTAAATGCCTTCAACACTATGCTAAGTTAGTTTTCATGGAAGCAAACATGGATGATGAATAAATTTATATCAATATGTTATCTTCTTATTAAACTCATTGGGTAATCTAGTGATGGTAATCACTAGAAATACATCATATCTAAAATTGGATGATATAGTTTTAGCTCTATTATCAAAGAGGATGAAACACAAGTTTATGTATATTTGAATAACATAATTTCCATGCAAGGTCACTCATAATAATAAAAAGTAAGTGAAATAATGGAGATAATCAATTAAAGTCTCAAGGTAAATCTAAGACTTTAGATATATCCTTGAAGAAGTGTTGGAATTGTATCAAGACAAGGCATTGTAAGAAGGATTGTAAAGTCAGAAAGGTTTAAAAGGATAAATCATTAGATGCATTTTATCTAATGATGGAGATGGAGATGTATATCTCATAGACTCAAGCTAACATGTATTTAATATTATGGGAGGCTTCTGATTCAATCAACCAAACATCAAAAAACATTTCAAATCCACATGGAAATAATTGGATTTAGAGTCCATCAGTCCTAGCTCCAAAGTCTTGAGAAGTGTTGTCATTGATGTCAAGGTTGATATGACAATGAATCCATATGGTAAGAGATAATTTGAATGTAAGATACAATTTTAAGGAAACTAATGTCTCTTTTTTTGGTTGATGTCAATTTTTAGGTTAGCTTGAAGTTATTAGTGTTGTCATAAAGAGGTATGATGGTCAAGTGAGCATTGAAGCATGGTTTGAGGCTCTAGGTCTGTATGAGGTCATGAGAGAATGTTGATCAGAAAGATGTTTTTGTAGTGGTGTGAGAGTTTTTTTTTAAGAGTGTTCTTGTTTTATATCATTGAGTTAAGTATGTTTTGTACTAGTTCTTGAGTATAAGGTGTCTTGAAAAACCTAGTCTATACCCCATGAGACGGTATGCATAGTGAAGTTTGTTAAATCAATTAAGCACAATATTGTGATAGGTTGTTTGTAATTTTATGATCATGTAATTAAATTTTAAATACTTTCAAAAAAAATTCAAGGATAGTTGTCATGTTTAATGTACTTATGAAGCCTAGTCATGGCACTAGTCATGGCATGTAAAGTCCTTGTGAGAAGGTATGAGCTTGGTGGCCTGGTGAGATGAGTGCACATAGGCATGAATTAATTATGAGGTTTATTGAGAATGAATATTATTTATTGGATCACTCATAATATTTTTATGGTGATCTTATAGGGGTAGGACCTTCAAATCAAGTCTATAACTAGACCACTTCTAAATCCTGCTTGGCCTAATGAGGTATCATGATTTGTTTTCAAGGCATGTGAAGGATGTATGGTAGTGTTAAATAATGATATAGGTTGATTAGTATGTTATTGAGGTGGATAGTACATGGAAATATCCATGAAGGTTAGTTTTAAGGCCTAATATGGTTTGTAGATCAAGGTTTAGAGAACAAAAAGAGAGAGTGTGGCCTAATAAGGGGTCATGATCAGATTTCAAGGTGTTTGAGCTCATATAATAATTTTTAGATGTAAGGTATGTTATTTAAAGTTTTTTCATGTGATTTAAGGTCATAGTTTCAAGTATAAGGCATGAAAAGTGGTTTTTAGATCTCTTGAGTGCTCAGAATGAAGGGTTCTCAACCTGAGAAAGAATTTATTATGATCATTAGCTCATAAAAAATTTACATGGAGACCTAATATATTCATGATATATGGGTAAGGATCATATCTCAAAATTTCAAGCATTCTTTTTTGACTAAGGGGATATGCTTTATGAATGATTGTTAAGAATGGAAATAGGTTTAAACCCTCTTAGAACCCTAATAAGGACCTGATGTTGAAGATGTTAATGAAAAGTGACTAGAATGGATTTTTATGCTCATGAAAGCTATTGTATCCTATATTTAACTCTCCCGGGTACCTCTAGGTGGTATTGGTTAGAGAGAGGAGAGATAAAATGTTGAGTTATAAGCTTATTTCTAAAGAAGTTACTCTAAAAGTCAAAAGTTGTAATGGACATAGTAAGAAAATGAGTAGATAAATGAGGTAGAGACTCTTGATTTATATCAATTAATTTTTTTTGATATGTTTTATCCCTCAAGTATGCTAAACCGGTCATCCAAGGTAGTCAATCGTTAACAGACCTAATGGTGTAAACAGTGAAAAACCCAGGTAGCAGTGAGAATATGATTAAGAATATGTTATCATGATAGAATGATAAAACCAAGTGCATGTATATTTTTTTGTTAATTTTATGTCCTATTAATTTTTTGTATAAATATTTAAAGTTAGCTGCAGTGGTGAAAATAATGAATGTAAAATGGCTTGTCTAACTCAATGAGGTATGTGTACAATGAGGTCAAAAGATTGGTCTAAAAGACAAATATTTTTCTTTTAAAAATATGATATTTATATATAATAATGGTATAATTATATAATATTATCATTTAATTTCATAATAATTCTTTGAAAGTGGTCATATAGGTCTTGAAGGTCAATGTCACCATGACTGTGCTTTCAGGTAAACTAGTAGTTTTGGGTAAGCAAGTCATAGTGATGATTTTGATATTTTATACCTTGATTTAAAGTATATAATTCATATGGTGTTGTTTTTTGTGACTTTAAAATATTTCTCATGATTTTTTAAATCTTGGAAGTCAGTGTAATAGGCTGAAAATTTGAAGTAAAAATGGCTTGTCTGGTTCATGCAAGACTGTGTGAGATAAGGTCAGAAGATTGGTTTTCAAGACCAATGTTTGATATTAGAGATTATGGTTTTAATGATTTATTTTATTATTAATATTTTATATAATATTTTTAATTTATTTATAATAATTTAAATTGTCCTTTTAGGTGTTGTATGTCAAGTAGTTTCATGACTAGCTTTTGACAGTCCTGACAGTTTCAAGTGAGCATACTGAAGAGATGAGTTTAAGCCTTTTTGCCTTGATTTGAAGTGTTTAAATAATATTTTGATGAAAATAATTTCATATATACTCTATATATGTACTTTATTATCATTTTTTAGTGTATTAAATTATTTTGAGCTTCAATATTGAAAGGCAAATTTATGGTGTACACAGACCTAATAAGACTGAGTACTAATGAGGAGTTTCAAGAAGTGATTTGTTGTAAAAAGTCTTGTTGAGATTATAAGACATCAGTGAGGGTATATTTTATTATTATATTATATTTTCCTTATAATTATGTATTTTGAAAATTTTCCAATAATGCAAAGTGTAATGTGTCCTAAAGTAGACCTAATGGAATTAGGTCTCCATGAGACCTAAAAGTGAAATGATGTCTAATAGAGTTATGATAGACAAAATGGGAATAAATATTCATTTTAATAATTTTTATTATATTTTATAAGACCTATTAAATTTTTTACCTAATATTTTAAGGGTGAGTAGCTGACTAAGTAGCATATGAATAAGAAATGGTATATATACAAGGCAATTTTAGGCTTATTAAAAAAATAGATAGTATGTGAATGAAATAGTAGGTTATTGAGAATAAAGAGGTATTTTAGACCATAATAATAGTATATATAATCATTAATTAATATAATAATGTGTTTACATATGAATATTAAATTCATATGAACTAATCTATTTTGAAGAGACCTAGTTGAGCAAAGAAGCCTAGAAGGCAATTTGAGAGGGATAGAAGAGTGAGAAGAGATAAAAAAGGTGATCATCATATGTCATGTGATGAAAATATTTTATGAAGGTGATAAAAAAATTTATGTGGTTAAGTTGGTTTTGAGTCATCTAGGGGGTTGGTGCCTCCTTCTAGGTTAGTTCTTGTTAAAGCCTAGTTGAGTGTGTACTTGACTAGTTAGGGTTGGTGTTTCACTAAAGATTGGTTTTTGTATTATAGAATTATATTACATTTGGATATATCAGTGGTTTTTCTTCCCTTTAATTTTTTACTACATATTTAATACATTATTTTGTCTCATGATCTTGTATGGTCATATATGTTTTGTTATATGTTAATATTTGTGTCAATGGTTCATGTATACTTAAGTGGAATTGAATGATTGTTTTAAAGACATTGATTCACCCCCATCCCATCTTAGTTATTTTTATTCCAAAAATTTTTATTATATAATATCCTTTAAAGTATGCCTAATAGCCTAAAGGAAATCCTAGAATCAAAGATGGCTAGTCAGTAAGCTCAAGGTGGTTTCTCTACCAGTAAGTCTCCATTATTCAATAGGAATAATTATGATTATTGGAGAATTAGAATGAGGAAATATCTAATTTCAATGGGACATGACATATGGTAATTATTTATGGATGGATAAACTTCACCTCCTACACCACCAATTGATGCAGTAGACAAGAAGGAAAGTGAGAGCAATTCTAAGGCAATGAATGTCATTCTATGTGACCTATCAAAGGTAGAGTTTGTGAAAGTGATGCACTATGAGTCGACCAAGGTAATATGGAAAAAATTTAATACTATATATGAAGGAGACACCAAGGTGAAGATGGACAAATTTTAGACTTGTAAATATTAGTTTTAAAGTCTGAGTATGAAGGAAGATGATAGCATTGCATCCTACATGTTAAGGTTTGATGAAGTTGCCAATATCATTAGAGGATTAGGAGAATAAGTGAAAGAGTATATAGCTGTTTAAAATATATTGAGATCACTAACTCATAAGTTTTATTTTAAGGTGTTTGTAGTAGAATAAATTCAATATTTGGACAAGCTAGAGATGGAGGGGCTTCATGGCATCTTGAATACCTATGAGATGAGAACAAATGAATGAAGACCTCCTAATAAGGAAGTAACTTTAAAATATGATAAGAAGTCAAAATAAAAGAAGTTCAAGGATGATTTATGTTTATATATTTATGATAATGAACTGATATCCATAATTTATAATAATTGAGGTTTGGATCTAGTTAGTAAAAGGGTAAGTTGCCTTTCAAATGTTTCAACTATGATAAGATTGATCACTTTGCAATATCCTAACAAGGATAAGACTGAGCATGATGAAGAGAATGATGATCATGGTGATGATAAGAAGGTTTATAAGCCTAACAAAAACAAGAAAGATTTCAAGAAGTATGAAGTTAAGAAAGGGTCATTCAAGAACAAGATAAGTTTCTATACCAAAGAAGATAATGAATCATTTGATGTAAGTGACACAAGTACATCTGATAGTGATGATGAAAATAATGAAAATGAAAATGATAATATTGAAACCTCATTTATGGATATATATTTATACCATGAGGATTACTCAAAAGGGAAAGGTTTTATGGATGATAAAAATCAAATGAAGAAGAGGCTGAATATGAACCTTAAGGCAAAATCAGTGAGTGTTATAGAGGAGTTGAAGTTCCAAAGAAGGAAGAATCATAAATTGAAGTCATTAGTTAAGGACTATGAAGATTAAATTGGTTTATTTGAGGAGAGACTGAGTAACACATCTAAAGAGTATGATGAGATCATCAATCAGATTGAAGCATAGATGGAGATAGTCACTACTAGCTTAAAATATAAAGAGGAAGAATGCATCAAGTATGGAACTAAAATGGAATCCTTGAAATCTAAGTTGGATCAAACATATAGCATTTTGAATACATTTATGAAGTTTTAAAAGAGTAATGATTCTCAAGATAACATCTTGAGTAGTCAAAAGTTTTCAAGGGTTAAGATAGGTCTTGGTTTCAAAGAAGACCAAAAGGAGGTAGCTCAAGTCAAGGAGAAGTCTAATGAAGACAAGAAGGCCAACATGAAATTACCAATCAGACAATCTAATGCTATTAGGTATGTTAATTAATTTAATGTTTAATGTTTTACATGTAATAAATTTGGATATAGAGTAAGAGATTGTAGAAGACCCTATAAAAATGAATATGAATGGGATTATGAAAGGAATCATTAGTTAAGAGGTATGAATGAGGTTGTTTACTACAGTTGTCATAATGTGGGACACATTGTAAGATTATGACCCAATAGAGTTAAAAGGACATCAAGTCAAAATAAGAGGTTTAAATCCCTTAGAGTGTAAGAAAGAATGAAAATGAATGTGTAGAATCCAAAGATAGTAAAGGTGAGTCATGATCAGTCTACAAGCCCAAGTGGACTATTTGTTATGGTAAAGCATACTTCATATGTGAAATCAAGTCATGAATGTCTGATATCATATCATATTATTAATAAAATGGTTGATGAAAAGGTCAAGCCTAAGGTGTCAATCAAGCCTAATAGGATCTTGAAATATATTCAGTCTTGTGAGAGCATGGAGATTTGGGAATCTCCTAAGTTTGTGTTGTTTTAGTACACTATGAAAGGGGTGACTCCATTAGACTTCATGGAGACACTCTTTAGTTAGAAGAATCATGGTGGATTCTCAGTTTGAGGGGGGTTTATTTAGTGTGTATGACCCTTTGTCATTAATGTCAAATGGAGAGAAATTTCAAGAAGGGAGAAAGACTAGAATGGGGAAGATGAGAGTGATCAGATTGAACAATGTTTTATCATCAATGATAAAGAGGAAGTTTATTGAGAAGTGTTGTCATTGATGTCAAGGTTGATGTGACAAAGAATCCATGTATCAAGAGAGAATTTGAAGGAAAGAGATAATTTTAAGGAAACTAATGTCTCTTCTATTGGTTGATGTCAAGGTTCAAGTTAGCTTGAAGTTGTCAATGTTATCATAAAGAGGTATGATGGTCAAGTGAGCATTGAAGCATGGTTATGAGGCTCTAGGTCTAAATGAGGTCATGAGAGAATGTTGATTAGAAAGATATTATTGTAGTGGTGTTATATTTCTATCTTAAGAGTGTTCTTGTTTGATATCATTGAGGTAATCATGGTTTGTACTAGTTCTTGAGTACAAGGTGTCTTGAGAAGCCTAGTCTAGACCATGTTAGAAGGTGAGCACAGTGAATTTTGGTGAATTTAGTAAGTACAATATTTTGATATGTTATTTTTCATTTTTTGATCATGTAAGTAAAGTGTATATACTTTAAAAAGTGTTTTAGGGATAGTTGTCAAGTTTCAAGTAATTAAGAAGCCTAGTCATGGCACTAGTCATGACATGTAAAGTCCTTATGAGAAGGTATGAGCTTGGTGGCTTGGTTATATGAGTGAAAATAGACATGAATGAATTTATGAGGTTGTTTGAGCATGTATGTGAGTCATTATATCACTCATAAGAGTCTCAAGGTGAGCTTACATGGGTAGGACCTTCTGGATCAAGTATGTAACTAGACCACTTTTAAATATTGCCTAGCCTAATGATGTATCATGATCTATTGTCAAGGTACGTGAAGGATGTATGGCAGTGTTTAAGCATGAGATAGTTTGATTTAGTATTTTATTGAGGTGGATATCACATGGAAAGAGGCATGAAGGTCAATTTTAATTCCTAATATGGTTTACATATCAAGGTCTAGAGAGCAAAGAGAGAGAGTGTGGCCTAATGAGGGGTAATGATAAGATTTCAAGGTGTCTAAGATAATATAATAATTATTATAGGTAACATACATTGTTTCAAGTTTTTTCATGTAGTTTTAGGTCATAGTTTGAAGGACAAGGCATTAAAAGTGATTATAATGAAGGGTTCTCAACCTGAGAAGAATTTTCTTGTGCTCATTAGCTTGTAAAACATTTGAATAGGAATATAATATATTCATGGTAGATGAGTAAGGGTCCTAGATCAAAATTATAGGCATTTATTTTTATTGAGGGGATATGCTTTATGAATGATTTTTAAGAATGGAAATAGGTTTAACCCCTCTTAGAACCCTAATAAGGACCTGATTTTGAAGATGTTGATCAAAAGTACCCATAATAGATTGGTATGCTCAGGTAAGCTATTATATCCTTTAGTTAACTTTTGTAGGTATCTCTAAGTGCTATTGGTTAGAGAGAGGAGAGAGAAAATGTAGAGTTACAAGCTTATTTATGAAGAAGTTATTATAAAAGTTAAAATTTATATTGGATAGAGTAATAAAATGAATAGATAAAGGAGGTAGAGACTCATGATATAGTCCATGAAGGTTTATGGATAGTTTATAATCCTCAAATGTGCTAAAATAATCATCCAAGTTAGTCAGTCGCTAATAGACCTAATGGTGTAAATAGTGAAAAACCCAGGCAATAGTGAGAAGATGATTAGGAATGTGTTATCATGATATAATTATGAAACCAAGTGCATGGAGATGTTTTTTTATTCTATTATGTCCTATTCATACTTGGTATAAATCTTGAAATTTAGGTATAGTGATTAAAATAATAAATCCAAAATGTCTTGTCTGGTTTAGTGAGGTTTGTGTATAGTGAGGTCATAATATTGGTCTACAAAACCAATATGTTACATTTGACCATATGATATTTCTATCTAATAAAGGTATAATTATCTCATAGGTTCATATAATTTCATAATAAGTCTTTTAAAATGGTCATACATGTGTTTAATGTCAATGTCACCATGATTGTGCTTTAAGGTAAACTAGTAGTTCTAGGTAAGAAAGTTGTAGCGATGAGTTTGAGGATCTATGCCATGATTGGAAATATCTAATGCATATTGTGTTGTTTTTTTTACTTGAAAATATTTTTCATGCTTTTTAAAATATTATAAGTTAGTGTAAGAGGTTTAAAATTTGAAGTCAAAATGGCTTATTTGGTTCATTTAAGACTGTGTGAGATAAGGTCAGAACATTAGTCTAAAAGACCAATGTTTGATATTATAACTTATGGTTTGTATGATTGAGGTTATTTTTAATATGTTATATAATATTTTTAATGTATTTATAATCATTTAAAGTGTCTCTTTAGGTTTTTTATGTCAATTAGTTTCATGATTGGCTTTTGATAGTCCTAACATTTCTAAGTGAGCATACTAAAGAGATGAGTTTAAGCCTTTTGCTCTAAGTTGAAGTGTTTTAAGAATATTTTGATGACCCTAAGGTCATATGGACTATATATATGTAAATTTTTATCATTTTTTAGTGGATTAAGTGATTTTGATCTTTTGTATTGAAAGGCATATTTTTGGTGTACATGGGCCTAATAGGACTGAGTACTAATTAGGGGTTTCAAGAAGTGATTTGTTGAAAAATGTTTTGTTGATATTAGAATACATAAACTAGGGTCATTTTTATTTTTATATTATGTGTTCCTACTGATTGGGGATTTTGAAAATTTTCTAAGGAAGGCAAAGTGTAACGTGTCCTAAAGTAGACCTAATGGAATTACATCTCCATGAGACCTAAAACTAAAATGAGCTCTAATAAAGTTATGATAGACAAAAATAGACTAAATATTCATTTTAATAATGTTTATGAGATTTCATAAGACCTATTCCATGTCCAACCTAATAGTTTAAGGGTGAGTAGCTGAAGAGATAGCATATGAACAAGGAATGGTATTTATGCAAGGTAGTTTTAGGCCTATTAAAAAAAGTAGAGAGTATGAAAATGAAATATAAAATTATTGAGAATGAGGTATTTTATACCATCATAATATTATATATGATTATTCATGAATATTTGAGAGTGTGTATGTATATGAATATTAAGGTCATATGATATAATCTGTCTTGAAGATGCCTAGTTGAGCAAATAAACCTAAAAGGTAGTTTGAGAGGGATAAAAGAGTGAGAAGAGATAAATAAGGTGATCATAAAATATTTTTTGATAAAAAAATGTTTCTTAAGGTGATCAAAAATTTTAGTTGGTTGAGTTGGTGTTGAGTCATCTAGGGGCTTGGTGCCTCCTTGTAGGTTGGTGCTTGTTAAAGCCTAGTTGAGTGGGTGCTTGAATAGTTACGGTTGGTAATCCATGTGGATTTGGTGATTCACTAAAGATTAGTTTTTATCTTATAATATATTATTCCATTTATAAATATCAGTGGGTTTTCATCCCCTTAAGGGTTTTCCACATATGTAATGTGTTATCTTATTTCATGATCTTGTATGGTTGCATATATTTTGCTAGATGTTCATGTTTGTATGAATGGTTCATGTATGCTAAAGTGGAATTCAATGTTTGTAAGATTGTTTTTAAGACACTAATTCACCCCCCCCCCCACCTCAGTGATTATGCTTCCAACATAGAGTTGAACAGTCAGGGTCCTAAGAGATCCTAGAGCTAGAGTACTTTGACTTTTGTAGGTCATAACTTTTACATATGACCTAAAAATTCAGTGCCATTTTTTTTAAATTATATATTTTTCTAATAGGAATTCAAATATGGAATCAGAATATAATTTTTATACAAATAAAATACTATTTTATCCCTTGTAATATAAAATTATCTTTTCATAAAGCATATAACTTACTGACTTGTCACCATAAAGATGTTTGGATCACCTTCATTTTGATTTGCCTTAGAAGCACGTTTTATATTAATATTTTGAGTTCATTAAATTTATTAAAATAGTGTCATAATAACATAGCTTACATATAATTAGGTATTGTGGAAACTTAGTACACATGACTAGTATACTCAGATCCAAATTTGGATCATACCTCCCCAATTAGAGGTTTTTATGCCCCTAAAATATTAAAAAATTCTATAGTGAATAAATTTTCTTCCCCACTTATTTACCCTATTTTTAACTTGGAGGTGTATATGTTAAAATAAATTATCAGCCTTGCGAACTATTAAGTCCACCCTTTCATACCCCTTGTGTGGCTCACTTCCTTACCAATGAAGACCCATATATGAAAGTGGGCATCCTAATAACAACTGCACCTCATTATATTTTTCAGTATACATTCTTTGATTACCCTTATATTATTACTTATCTTTCAATATAAGGAAATAAAACTTCCCACTATCATTAAGTAACCAGTTATCTTGAGTGGAACAAATCAAGGAGAGCTTAGATTGGCCTTCATATGAGTGAATGGTGTATATTTTCCCACCCTTAACCAAATGGTATTGATTATACCTCCTCATAAAAATATCATCTCTAACATTAATATAGAGGCTACCAAAAACTATTCCACATATGTTAGTAGGTGTAATATCTACAACAACTTCATCATTAAAAAGTTCATTTATTGCAAACTTGGCTTTGCATTATTTTGAGACCCTTATCTCTACTCATTTTTTCACCCATCCTAGTGCATAAGGATTAGTATGATCATATACTTCCAACCCAAGTGTTTTTACTAGCTCTTTTCTAATTAAATTTGATTAAGAGCGAGAATCACAAAGAGCATCAAGTTTAATCATCTTAATTTAAACTTTCATATGTAAGAGTTTAGAAGGTTTACCTTTGCCTTGAGCATGATGAATATCCAAGCATAGATTTTAATACATGATGGTACAACACAAATTATCATTCATATCTGCATTATAATTAATCTCTTCTCCTTGAAGTGATTTCATGGCCTTTTTCTTCTTCTTCTTATTTTTAAATGGGTGCAATTCTAGATTTAACTTCCAACACTTATCTTCAGAGTGGCTATCAACAACAAAATGCCCAAAATGTTGTTTAGTATCCTTATTGGAACCATAGAATTATAATTGACCCTTATGTTCATCCATCTCAAGATATTAGGCTTGAGAATAAGCCTCATCTATGTCCTTTGGCTTGGAAAATAAACTGGGCCTCCATAAGTGACTATGAAGCCCTCTAACATACTTCATGAGAATATCATGATCAAATGTATATTTTCCCATTTGGACCTCCTTTTTTTAAACTCACTTGTATAGACCTACACACTTTGGCCTTCTTATTGCCTCAAATATTTTCATTCAATAGACCTTTCCTATTCATAACAAATTAGATAAAATTGCCTTCTTATCAAAGTTTTAAATTCATCTCATTTATTAATTGATGGTAGATTATTAACATCCAAATAATTAATATAAATCTTAAATAAATTTAGATCATGATCAGATAGCTTCAACCTTTCAAAATAATTTTTTTTCTCTTCACTAATTTAATGTAAATTAAAGTATACTTCCATTTGGGCTAGCCAATAATCAAGCTTATCCATATTTACCTCACCTTCATATGGTTGAATGTCAATCTTCACCTCTAATTTGAATGGAGGTGTATCTTGGCTAGATTGGGGCTAATCTTTCTCATGGATTGAGGTGTTAAGCTCCTCACTTGATTTAAAATTATCCATGGAAACTCCCAACTTTGTCATGGTAACCTTCATAATCTTCCCAATCTCATTCATGGATTGAGATATGCTTGAAACATCCTCTTCCAATTTTTGGAATCTTCCTTCATCATTTTCAATAATCCTCTCATATACTAAATCCATACTTCTCAAATATCTCTTCCACTTTCTTTTAGATATCTATTTTTTTAAAGAGACCAAAACACCTTTTCCACTAGCAATTACTCCTCTTGTAATAAGCATATATTTGCAAAATGATAACCAAACAAGTCACATAATATAGGGAATATTGACCTACTCTTATACTAATTTGATCTATAATCAAGGTGGATATTCCATTCTAATCTTCACTAATATGGATGTTAAATAGTTAGTTGATTAATAATTGGATTTATGACTGTTGGATGATGTTAAACATGCTAAAATAGAAATGCACAAGTACAAAAAATTAAATGTATAGCTTGTTTAACATGAACATGAAATAAATGAATGATCAAAGCACAATTTAAACACACAATTTTATCCCAGAGAAACACAAGGTGGTAAAAACTCTAGTGGGTGAGGCAACTTACACTCCCCTTCCATTATGTTTTGTAACTAGTATACAAGCTTAATACCAACAATGGCATTATTAGACATAATTTTTATTACTCCTCTATCCAACACTCATATACAAATGCTTTTCACTTTCAAGACACTTCTTTACACTCTCAAAACTTGATACCATCATCTAAATCTAACAAAAATAAGAAACTAAGAACCAAGACTCAAACTCACCAAAGGAACAATGTGAATCCAACTTCCCTTTATCTCCCTTCTTGTTGTTTTCTAATTTAGAAGGCCTATATTTATCCACTTCCATCCTTAAAAACCCATAATAAATTGAAAAAAACCACAAAGAAGTTAAAACACTAAAAAAAATTCAAATCTATGTGGTCACGGTTGGCTCCGAAGTTCATCAGTCCTAGCTCCAGAGTTAAATAGTCAGGGTCCCAAGAGATCCCAAAGCTACAGTGCTTTGACTTTTGTAGGTCATAAAATTTTCATACGACCTCAAAATTGAGTGAAATTTTTTAAACTTGTCTATTTTTTTAAGAGGAATTCAAATATGGAATCAGAATATAATTTTTTTTAAATAAAATACTATTTTATCCCTTGTAATAGAAAATTATCTTTTCTTAAAAGCATATAACTTACTGACTCATCACCTTAAATATGTCTTTATCACCCTCATTTTTATTTTTCTTAGAAGCATGTCTGATATTGATATTGTGATTGCATTAAATGTCTTAAAATAGTGTCATAATATATATTATTGGGCATAGTGGAAACTTAGTAAATATGACTAGTATACTCAGATCCAAATTTAGATCATACCTCCCCAATTTGAGGGTTTTAAGTCCCTAAAATATTGAAAACTTATATAGTGATTAAATTTCTTTCCCCACTTATTGACTCTCTCTTGAACTTAGAGGTATATATTCTAAAATAAATTATCAGCCTTGTGAACTATTGACACCCTTTCATGCTCCTTGTGTGGCTCATTTTCTTGACAAGGAAGACCCATATCTAAAAGTAGACATTCTAATAACAACTACACCTCATTATCTTTGTTAGTAGACATGTTATTAGTATCCTTAAATTATTTCTTATCTTTCAATATAAGGAAATCAAACTTTTGTTAGAATATTGTTCACGTTATTAATATTGTGTAAGTAATATTTACCAAGAGGTAAATAGTTAGTGGTAAAAAGTAAATAGTAGTTTTTTAGTAGTTAGTAACTGTATGATTAATACAATGAGTTAGAATATTATTAAAGCTAAGATATATTGTTATTTTATATAATAATATATCATAGTTAGGATTTCTTAGTTATAGGAAGTTTCATAGGAGATATTACAGGGATTTGGGAATCCCCGTATATAGGATATATGCTCTTATATATTTGTGTGTATTGTCCCAAATGTTTATGTAATAGAATGAAATATATTATTATTATGTGAAATTAAATATGTGTACTTATTGTATTTGTGTTTGGCTCCTCCATTTTACATCAGTGGTATAAGAGCAGCATTATGAGACCCTAAGTGTTTTATGGGGTAGATTCATTGTCATCACCCCTGTGTATGAAGTTTATTTTTATTAATTAACTTTAGATTTTATTTTTTATAATAATATAGATATTATAATAGTCCATCTATTTATTAAAAAATTAGCCTCTCTCATGCAACTCTTGACCTGGCATTTTGGTGTCTAGAGGGATGGAACATTTATAGTTTATGCTTCTAATAGTTGTGATAATGCATGTGTGTGAGCATCCAACTAGGAGGGTTGAAAAATATTTAGAATTTTTTAGTATTCAAGCAAGATGGCATTTTTTATAGAATTTTGAATATCTATAAAGGATCATTATGAAACCATAAAGGTGAAATACTATCAATAAAGAAAACACCAACCTAACCTACACATAAATCAATATTTGTAGACCTTCATATAGACTTCATGTATTCTTTAGATAGAAATCTATTTCAAAAAATATATGGTAGGATCATGATTTGTATATTGTGATCCATACATGGTCTATCTCATTTTTATTTTACCATCACATCAGTAAGACTATCTCAAGTATGTCTTTAAAATATAGAGTCTATATTAATCCTTTTAAGTGTCAGTCAATTTAATCCACATTGTGTGTTTGTGTATGTCAATTAACAAGTCATTTTAAATCCCATTATTTGTTATTAAATCTGATTCATTCCAATAAAAGTTTATGTTTATAAGTATTTGATTTGTTTTTGTTATAAGTATTTTGAGTGTTTCATATAATTTCTCAAAAAGTAATCAAATATTATTTTCCAGGTGATAGTCAAGTTTTGAGTTGAATTCATTTTTTATGTTGAATTTCTTAAGTCATTAGTCAATCATATTTTATAGTTAGAAGTTTCTTAAACAATATTCAAGTTATATATGGTTCCAGTTTTTGCCATTATTTATCAAAAATCTTAAAAGTGTCAAGTCTAGAGTCAAAAAAATTTGGGTTCACTATCAAAATTAATATATATATATATATATATATCACGAATGCATTTTCACTTGTATGTGATATCCAAATTATGAGGGGTGTTTCCCTAAAAAAATTCATGAGCTTCATCAATACATTGCCTGAGTAAGTAGTGAAGTTACTAGAGGCTAGAGGTTACATGGAGGATGGAGGTTGTTTAGTGACCTCTCATTAGGCACCATCTACAAGGCCACACACTAATTTTGTGGCCATGTGTTTTTTATTGTGTGGTGTGGTTTTAAGTATGGTAGATACATTTAATTTTTAATTTGTGTGGTGTGGAAATGTTCACATTATGGAATAGGAACATAAATCTATGTTTCATTTTCCATTCAGAACTAAATAGACTAAAGTCAAGGAATATTACAAGTGGCAGTGGGAGTCTTTTTTATTATGTGAGATCGAGTGGCATGATCATTCACAATGGCTACAATTAAGAATTTGATTTAATAAAAGATAAAATTTGACATTTAGTGTGTGTTTTTCATTCCACTACTTGTTTGAAACACCTCTACTATTTGGATACAAGGGAGAGTGTGGATATAATGGAATGTGGTCAATAGTTACATAGAAGGGTATCTAACTACAAAAATATTTTGAATACAAATATCCTCTAACTACCTTACTTATTTATGAACATGATCAGCTAGTAATGCATCCAGTGTGATTAAATGGCATATATGCAGGAAACATTCCATTGTTCATGTTCAACAAGATTTAGATAGTAGTATGCAGACCTAAAAGTATGCATTGGCATATGATTCTATTCAGGCCAATTCTTGAAGATATATTTTTTCCCCATACTCACATTAAGGGGGTGTAGATAGGATTAATAATGTTCATAAGGGGGTGAATGTTAGATGTTCACATTATTAATATTGTGTAAGTAATATTTATCAAGAGGTAAATAGTTAGTTTAAAAAGTAAATAGTATTTTGTTAGTAGTTAATAACCATATGATTAATACGATGAGTTAGAATATTATTATGGTTGAGATATATTGTTATTTGATATAACAATATATCATAGTTATGATTGCTTAGATATAAGAAGTTTCATAGGAGATATTGTAGGGATTTGGGAATCCCCATATATAGGATATATTCTCTTATATAGTTGTGTGTATTGTCCCAAATATTTATGTAATAGAATGAAATATATTATTATTATGTGAAATTAAATCTTGTGTATTTCTTGTATTTATGTTTGGATCCTCCATTTTACATCAACTTCCCACTATCATTAAGCAGCCAATTACCTTGAGTGAAACTCACCAAGGAGAGCTTAGATTGGCCTTCATATGAGTGAATGGTATATCTATTCCCAACCTTATCCAAATGGTATTAATTAGACCTCCTCCTAAAAATATCATCTCTAACACATATACAGAGGCTACCAAACACTATTCCACAAATGTCAATAGGTGAAACATATACAACAACTTCATCATTGAAATGTTCATTTATTGCAAACTTGAATTTGTATTGTTTGGAGACCCTTATCTTTACTCCTTTTTCCACCCATCCTAGTGCATAAATATTAGGATGATCATATACTTCCACCCAAGTGTTTCTACCAGATCTTTGCTAATTAAATTTGATTAAGATCAAGAATCAAAAAGAGCATCAACTTTAACCATCTTAATTTGAACTTTGATATAGAAGAGTTTAGAAGGTTCACCTTTGTCTTGATCATGATGACTATCTAAGAATTCTATTTTATACATGGAGGTACAACATGACTTATCATCCATATCTACATTATAATGAATCTCTTCTCCTTGAAGTGATGTCATGGCCTTTTTCTTGTTGTTGTTTTTCTTAAATGGATGTAATTTTGGATGTAACTTTCATCACTTATCCTCAGAGTGGCTATCAACATCAAAATACCCACAATGTTGTTGATTATCATTATTGGAAATCATAGAAGTAGAATTGTCCTCACCTTTCTTCTTTGGAATATCAAAATATTTTGAAGATCAAGATGGACCCTTATTCTCATCCATCTCAATAAAGTGGGCTTGATAACTAGCCTCTTCTATGTGCTTTACCTTGGAAAATAAAATGGGCCTTCTTAAGGGACTATGCATCCCTATAACATACTTCATGAGCATATCATAATCAAATGTATATTTTCCCATTTGAACCTTTTTTTTTTGAAACTCACTTGTATAGACCATCAGACTTTGTCTTTCTTATTACATTAAATATGGCCATTCAATATACCTTTACTCTTCATAAAAAATAGGATAAAATTGCCTCTTAGTCAAAGTTTTAAATTCATGCTATGTACTAATTGATGGTATCTTCTTAAAAACCAAAGAATTAATATAGATCTCAAACCAAGTTAGAGAATGACTAGATAGCTTCAACCTATCAAAATAAATTTGTTACTCTTCACTAATTTGATGGAAATTAAAGTATACTTCCATTCAGGCTAACCAATGATCAAACTTATCTATATTTACTTCACCTTCATATGGATGAACATTAATCTTAACCTCTAATTTGAATGGAGGTGGTGTTTGGCTAGATTGGGTCTTATCTGTCTCATGGATTGAGGTGTTAATCTCCTCACTTTATTTATAATTATCCATGGAAACTCCCAACTTTACCATGGCAACCTTCAAAATATTCAGATTTTCATTCATGGATTGAGATATGCTTGCAACATCCTCTTTCAATTTGCAAAATCTTCCTTGATCATTTTTAACTATCCTCTCATCTTTTAAATCTATACTTCTCAAATATCTCTTCCACTTTATTGTAGATATCTCTTGTTGTAAAGAGACTAGATCACCTTTTACACTAGCAATTTCTCCTCTTATAACATGCATATATCTACAAAATGATAACCAAATAAGCCACATAATATATGGAACATTAACCTACTCTAATACTAATCTAATCCATAACCTAGGTATATATTCCAATTTACTATTCACCAATATGTATGTTAAATATTTATTTGATTAATAATTGGATTTATGACAATTGGATGATGTTAAACATGCTAAAATAGAAATGCACAAGTATAGAAAATTAAATTTACAGCTTGTTAAATATGAACATGAAATAAATTAATGAGCAAATCATAATTCAAACACACAAGTTTATCTTGGAGAAACACAAGGTGGGAAAAACTCCAGTGGGTGAGTTAACTTTCACTCCCCTTTCACTATGTTTCATAATAAGTATACAAGTTTACTACCAATAATGGCAGTTATGAATATATTTTTTACTAGTCCTCTATCCAACACTCATGTACAAATGTTTTGCACCTTATCTACACTCTAAACACCTAATCCAATCATCTACAGCTAACATAGATAAGAAACTAAGAACCAAGACTCAAACTCACCAAATAAATGATGTGAATCTAACTTCCTTTTATCTCCCTTCTTGTTGTTGTTTTCTTATTATGAGGGCCTATATTTATCATCTTCCATCCTTAGAAACCCCAAAGAAACTAAAACAAACCACCAATAATTTAAAAAGTAAAAAAATGCTTCAAATCCATGTGGTCACTGATGGCTCTAGATTCCATCATTCTTTGCTCTAAATTTGAATAGTAAAGCTCTCAAGATATCCTGGAACTAGAATACTTTGACTTTCAGAGGTCATAAATTTTGCTTACAACCTTGAAATTAGATGATATTTTTTTTTTTAAAAATTATTTTCTGAGAATAATTAAAATATGGAATCAAAATATAATTTATATACAAATAAAAAACTATTTTATCCCCAGCAAAAAAAAACTCTATTTTCCTAGGAGCATGTAACTTACTGACTCATCACCATGAATATGTTAGGATCACCCTCGTATTGATTTTACTCATAATCATGTCTAATATTGATATTTGTATTGCATTAAATGTCTTAAAATAGTGTCATAAGAACATAACTTACATATAATTAGGCATAATAAAAACTTAGTACACATGACTAGAATACTAGGATCCAAATTTGGATCAAGGATGGCCCACAAAATTGTCATTTTTAATTCTTAATATCAGTGACTAATAGTGAAAACCCCAAGATAATTAAGGAATCCCTTAGTTTTTTAGATAACAAGTCTTTAGAAAAATCCATGAAATAAGAAATGGATGCTTTGGATACTATGTAGAGAACAAGTCTTGATATTGCATGAATCACATTGATGTGTGATATAATTTGGTTACATAAATGATGGAAGAGATAAATATACATTTATATAAGGTGGACACAGAGGAAAACATTGTAGATTCATTGACTAAGGTAGTGAGTATCAATAAATTCTATTGGTGCCATAAGGATATTGGCCGGGATACCTAAATATCTTGAAGCATGGATGCATGTTCCCTTATGAAATTTTTTAAACAAGTGGGAGATTGTTGGGAAATGTCTAATATTTACATTAATATATGAAATTGTAGTTTTTTGCATGGTAGGTGGTGTACAAGGTGTTTGTACAATTAATAGTTGTGTAGGATTTTGTGCAAATTGATTATGCAAACATAAATGGTTATAAAGGATTGAGTGAAGACTACTTATGATAGTTGTGCAAGGTTATCAACATGAAAAAATAATGGTAGAGATATGTAAGTCTCTCTATGTAGTTTCATTACACTATGGCAGGTTATGAGGTGGAGTGCAGTGGTTGAGTCATAGTAAGGTGTTGAGAGGAGTTATGCAACATGTTAAACAATCAATGATATATTAAATAGTTTAAAACACTTGTCTAATTATATTTATTATAATAAATAATTTAAAGCTATGTCTTGGTGATATTTTGACATGGAAATATTGAAGAGTGTTACATGTTGATCATTGAGCTCATGAGTTGGTAAATTTAGATTCCCCTACTACGTAGCATTATAAAGTGGGTGTCAAATTAAGTCATGGTTATTTATAAGAAGGAAAAGTTGAAAAATGAATTAGTTGTATGCATGAATTTTAAATACACATATTCAAGCATGTGAATTTTAATATACATTAAAACACTTTATAAAGGTTATAAAACCTTGTGACTTCATGTATCATTGTAAAATGCTTTAGTTTATGTTATAATAAAAAAGGTTAATATGTTGGGGTTTTTATTGTAAGGGTTTTTAAATGGGAATTATGCATATTTGTGTGTTTATCTTTATATTTTTATGCTTGAGGTTCACATAACATATCTCTCATTTGTATTCAATTATAGTTCATAGGCTTATTCCCAATGCCTTGTAAATGACATGTCCTAGTAATCACCCAAATGACACCGTGAATGTGCACTTATTTAGATTCAATATTCCCTAAATTCATTGAAATATTTAAAACATCAAGCTTAAATTAACATAGTTATATTTTACTAACCCATACACAGTCCAATCATCAAAATATACTTGTTAAAACTAATGTATAAAGTCTTTGAATGCCTCTACAATAATGCATGAAAACATAATAGGTGCATTCTTAAAACCAAATGGCATCAATTATATGTGAATTAATCCCATTTCATCACAAAGGTGGTCTTTAATTTATCTTAATATATGATCTATACCTAGTGATACCCTAAAAATCCATCTATGAATATGTAAATCTCAAATCCATCTGCCCCTTCCAACGCTCCCTTAGGGAATTATGTTTGAAATGGATATTATAAAAACATATTGGACTAATTTTTTCCTCCATATTTCCATATATTTATAACCATAGTTCTTTCCCAGACAAAATTCTCCATCCTACATATTGCACCATCTTTGAGCATTTTGTCAATCTCTTCTTTCACCTTTTCTTGAAGGTTTGGTTTTATCCAATATGGCCTCTTATTAACCAATTTTACACCTTTGTGAAACTTAATTTACATTTTACATAAGGATTCATCATTATTTTCATCTCATGATACTTCTTGGGGAACAAATCCTTGAATTCCCTAATGAATTCCATGATGCATGTGAACTTTACATAAGTCTAATAATCCCTCACCATAGACATATTCACTCCCCTTTTTCCATGCATTCACTTCCTTCATTAATAGTGGTTGATGATAATAATTTTATTAACTTTAATATGCACCTTTGAATACCCTCTATAGTAGTAGTCTCCACATTTAGATGATCAGTCTCATATCTAACTCTTTTTCTACTTGATCTTATAGAAACCCTTTCTTTGACTTGTATTTTTCACCCATGTATCTTCTAAGTCTTATGCATAGCTTAGAATTTTATCACAACCATTTTTTAAACATTAACACTCTTTAAATAGATAATTAATTTCATGACATCCCTTGTGATTCATATCCCTAAATGTATCTTCCATTTGCACATCATTCTTAAAAAAAATCTATATACATAACATTCAATGTTGCATTCATATTCTCATCCTTTGATCTAAGTAAGAAATTATTTAAAATTCCTTCTTTAATTTTTCCCAATCTATGGTTTACCTATTTTTATCACTCATGGCATACCATGTGTGTGACCATGACTTCAAGGTGCCATAAAATACATGAAACCAAAAACATATTGAAAGGATGGCCTCATGGGAGGTCCATTCCTTTTCAAAAAAATTCAAGTGATTTGTAGGATATGTCTCACTTGAGAACACTATAAACACCCTATTTTAATTATTGCACCAAAATATCATGCCAAACACTTCCTTGCATGTTGACTAACCTTGAAGGTAAGGTTTATTATTTTCCCACCATCATGCAAGAGTACTATGCAATGTGTACATTCACATGGTAACTTAATCTACCTCCTTAGGTAAATGTGCTTCTAATTCCTACACATAATCCTTTTTACATTTTGTCCCATCATATTAGGTAAATTTTACAAATCATCAATTGTTAATTCTATAGACCCTCCTTGGTTCATGTGTGACATTTTAAACCCATTTATTGGCCATCCTTACTAACCACTCCAATTCTTTCCTTTTTGTCTCAAAATCTAAACATCTTATTTATAACAAAGCTAACACACCACACCTTCACATTTGTGTATGTCCACCCAATCACTTCATACTTGTACTACATCCATATTATGAAAGTGTGACTAGTAATGTCTGATGTAGATGCACCAATATTATAACTTATCACCCCATGATGCCTTGGGTTTAAGTATTCCTTACCTTACATAATGATGTTGTATATATGTTTGATCTTTTCATCAACATCTACACTTTATATATATAATGGCCTATTATATCTATATAAAGGAATCACCAGCCTTTATGTCCTATTCTCAAATCTCATGTAGTGTTATTTAAATTATTTTAAGTACTTTTTCTAATAGCACCCTAAAATTCCCAAAAAACTTAAACTCATATCTACTTATTCTAACTCTATCACTTCAAAGTTTGCCTTAAACTTTTTGCCCTTAATCATGAGATCAATTCCCTTTAAAAATAGTAATGTTATCAAGTGAGAACTATCTACCATGAACAACACATTTGTCAAATATTAAATATTATGACTTACCATCTTTTACCACTTATGTAAGGATAAAATATTCATTTTAGGACATGTATCAATTAGAAAGTAACATAATTTGTAACATAAGATCAATAATCAACTCCTAATCATATTTCTTATTATTTGTATAATTAACATCCTTCATTATTCTTATGATTCAATCATGTGCATCCCCCTTATTAATTATCAGCCAAATCCTTAATAATAAAAACATTCCATGTGGTTTCAAAATGGATGATATTGTTTCACTTAAATTTTGCTATTATTCAGAAGATGGTAGTAAAACTAGAAATATAGGTTGTGGTAGAAATACTTAATAAAAGTGCAAATGTTGGATTAGAATATTATGAAGAGCTCCTGTTTATCTTGGGAGGAAGAGCTACAAATAATAAATCACCAAATCAAATTTGTTGGTTAGACAAGTAGTTACATAGATTACCTAGTTACGGCTAGATCCCAAAAGTGTGATCTTCCTTAGGGTTTGTCAATCCACTATTTTAGAACAATTAAGTTGATAAAATAGAAAGAAATTACTTGAATCAATAATAAAAAGTTATTAAAACTGATAACAAGAATTGCTTGATAAAGAGATGTGATAGAGATGATCAAATTAATGATAAGTTGATTAGTGTTAGTGCTAACAAACCAAGGTATGGTTCAAAAAATCAAGCAAAAGTCTATGGTTAGGTAGAAGCATAGAAAAGAGGATATAATTAGGTGTAGGTGGTTAAAGGGAGCTTATTGGTTTTTGGTATGATATTGAACTATCATCAGTCAAGATGGCCATTAGTGGTTAAGGGTAACCATCATGGTCAGGTAACTATCAATGGTTGAGCTAACCATCGATAGTTTTTTGTAGGTGAATTAAGGCTAATATTTTGGGTATGAATCCTAAAAGGTGGGTGAGGTTTGTAATAATTTAAAAATTAAAATATGATAAATAAATTTTTAAAATAGATTATTATCTTATCAGGAAGGTGGATTGGATGGATAGTTGAGGCAGATTGCTTGATGTAGAAGTCAATCATAACTCTAATAAAGTGACAGTGCTTGGAGTGGTGATGGTAAGTTGGGCTTTCTAGATTGTTGAAGCACCTGATGATGATTGACTTGTAAAAGAGATTCTAAATACTAGATCTCTTGATAATAATTACAGATGGATTTTCCCTTGTAGCTCTCTTCTCCTTATAGGCAAGGGTAAGAGGCTAAAGTGGGAGTGTAACTAGGTGATCTAATTATAATTCACCCATGTAATGCCTTGTGAAAGGATTTAGATTTATTATATTTAGATAAGTTAAGGTGGTAGTTTGTATGATGATTACATGTTAAGTTCCCATTAGTGTAACATGATCATTGATGGTTAGGTTGACCGTCGATGGTTAGCTTGACCATCGACGATCGAGGCTAAAAGGTCAAAATCGGTAAAAATGGGCTAGGTTCAATATACTTAGGTCAAACTGACCAAAAATGGGTTTAGGTAAGGGTAAATGGTCCTGAGGGTTCCCTAAAGTGGTCTAAGGGTTACGACATTCAAAAATAGGTGTGTAAATTTTTGGTGTCTACATTACCCCTTTTTGTTATGTGTCTTGAATCTACAAGATGAAAAATAAAAATAAAAGTTGGGTAAGGTAAAGGTCAAGGTTTCCCTAAAAATGGGAGGAGGTGTTCCCCCTAAAACTAAGAAGTGATGAGGTAAAATGAAATCGGGTCAAGGTTTGATAAAGTGGAATGTGATAGCTGATGAGTGAGATGCATAACTTACACATAAAAGTGACTAAGTGTGATAGTTCAGATCATGTAAAGACTAAATTTGTCAATATTGATGAAAGTAAGGTTGGTTTGAGGAAGAAATGTGACCAATATATCATGTGACTACTATAGGCATGGTAGTTGGATACACCTATTAGTTTCCAAGGTAGATTTGAGTGTTTTGGTGGGTATCCAAGGTAAGAAGTTCTCCCAAGAAAAAACCAAATGGGTCAATGTGTGATAGGTATCCAAAGTAGGAAGTACTCTCAAAAAAACACAAATGATCTAGTTATTACACTAGGTGGTACAAAAGTAGTGAACATGGCAAAGTCGGTCGATGCGGTCAGAATGACCCACATAAAGCCATCACAAAACATGCAAATAGTGTGGTAAAAAATGATCAATGTTAAGGTAGACACAAGAAAATGGGTGGGTTTGGGTGTGGTCGAGTTGACTCTATATAGACTAGGTAAGTAGACACTACCTACATAGTTTAGGGGATGAAATATCCCACAATAACTTTAGGCTAAATGTAGTTCTTGCTTGGAAAGGTAGTGATGAGGTAAATGCTTAGGTGAATAGGTTTGTGAAACTGTATAAAGTGAGGTAAATATATTATTGAGAGTATGTATAAAATGTGAATAAGTGTGATAGTCTCGATTACAATGGCTAGAGTTGAGGTGGACATGGTCAAACAGGTCAATCAAAGAAGGGTACTCCTATAAAGGTCAAGTGTTTATGGGTTTAAGTAGAGATAAGGTGGCAGAAGGACCACTAAATTTAGTGTTAAATTAATGTTATCTAGTGATAATGTAGGAGCTTAGATATTATGAGGTGATGGTGCTTGATTAGTTTCCCCATGCCATGAGATTTATAGAGTATAGAGATAGTTTAGGTGGTGGGGATGCACTAGACACTCTAGGGTAGTGGGTTTTTATAGTTGGATAGATAGGGGTCCTAGGGAGACCACCATTAGGTATAGGTATAGGTCTAAATGGGGCCATTGGTCATAGTGTAGGTGGTTTGAGTTCTCTAAAGGCTTGATTGATATATGATATGTATATGATTTTTGATTTTGGCTTGCGGGCCGATGATGTGAGATGTACATTTTGAGAGAAAGGTGACACATTATGACAAGATTATTATTTTTTGATGATTTGATGTATATGATGTTATTACATTCAATGTTTCATATATGATGGATGTTTATAGTTTATTTGATGTCCATGTTTATGATCTATGGTCATGGATGTTCATGGTTATGGTTATTTGATGTAATAGTTTGGGAATGTGATGTTTAAAAAGTTTAATTATGATATTTTACTTCTACTCATGGTTATGATAGGATATGTTATGGATGGATACATGTTATGACTCATGTTTATGGTTATGTGGATTGAATGGTGAATGGTATATGCTATGATGGTTTACTCATTGATTTTGCTTATGATTTAATAACATGTTTAGAGGCTTACTTGATGTGTTGGATAGGTGAATGTTTTTGGTTGGTTGTTATATGTTTACATTATATTTATCCCATTGATGGATAGATGATGTTGTTTGTTGACATAGTTCATGATGTTCATGCTTTTGGTATGATGTTTGTTGTTTGTGTTTATAGGCTTACATAGACTAATACAAGATAAGAAAAAATAAAATAATGCCCTTTCATTGGAAAATAATCACACAAAACCAAAAATTGGATTGGCTTAGTGAAAATAAGCCTTTCAAATGTTTTGCATTAGCATGCCTAGGTTGATAGATAAAGATATTAATAACATTATGTCAAGTAAGCTCATGATCTTGTGCATATGAGATGTGGAGGGAGAATGGGTGAAACAAGAACCATTTAGTAAGACTAATATTTCTTCTCTATAGGCATCCAAAGAGGTAGTATAAATAAGTCTATGTCTATATATAAATTTTAGACTGATCGATGCAGGAAGTCTACTAAGGGGGGCTAATTGTGGCTTTAAAAATTATTTTGGTTTTGATTGAGAGCATTTTGATTTATGCTTGAGGGTTTTTTTCCTATTTTACTTTGTTGTAGGGTTGGGGAAGTTGATCAAGATACTAAGCTTCCAACAATTGCTTAACATTGGATATATATTTTACTTAGCCATCCTTCAAGGGAATGGTCTAAGTTTTTGGTTTTAAATACTTGTGATAGTTGTCCTTCTAGGGAATAGTCCACCTTACATTTTTGTAATTTCAAATGATTTTCAACAACTATCCTTCAAGGGAGTAGTCTGTAGATGCTAAGGGTAACCCATGATTTGTTTTTGAATTTTATTATTGCTTTTTCCTTTGATGTATTTTTCTTGACATATACTTACTCATGCATTCTCAATGGATTACCTTTATGAAGGCAAAACTACCCTAACATGAAGGTTCCATAGGTGAAAGAGAGGTATAGATGACAATGACCATAAGAACTAATCTCAAAATATTTTGGAATTACTATGAGAATCATGCCATGGATAGAGCTATGGTATCCACAATTCAAGATTAGGGTATAATTATGATGGATAATCACATGATTCAGTTTTAGTCAGTTGCCCCTAAAAAATTAGCAAATGAATGTGGTTGTAAGGGATGAGCTTAAGTTAGACAAATGATGATTATGACCCCTATATAATAATAAAAGGGATGTCTATGCAAAGAATTAAGAGTCTCAGGTTCTAGTTTGCCTTTGAGAGAGGACAAACAATAAGCTCCTGATCCATACTTATGGGTAATGATGTAGGGTTTAAGCCAATTAAAAGCAAACTTGCCTCTTTTTATTTTCTCCATATTAATGTCATGTTAGTTTTCCTTAAGGAAAATATCTCTAATTTTGAATTCTCAAACTTTTAGGTGTTTATTATAATCTTGCTTAATTCATTATTGATATACATGAAGATGGAAAAGAGAGACTAAATGATGTTCATCAAGTAGCTCAAGTTGGGATAAATGTTCTTGATGATAATCATCTTTCAAAATGAGGTCGTGCAAAGATATGCAAGGAGAAGGTATTTATATTCCAAGAGGCAAGATAGCCTCAACTCCAAAGATGAGAAAAAAGGGTGTAGCACTAGTGGGGGTTTAGATGTTAGTACGATATGCCCATAATGAGAAGGGGATATGCAAGTGTAAATCCCAACTTGAGGCATTGACCATTTTGGTAAGCATGTTTTTAAGGGTTTTATTGGAGTCTTCAGCTTGTTTATTTGCTTGTGGGTGATAAGGCAATGAATAGCTATGTTTAATACCAAATACATTATAAAGTCCTTGAACTTGTTTGTTTTTGAAAGATTTTCCATTGTTAGTGATGATCTTATGGGGAACACCAAAATGGTAAATGTTATGATGGGTGATGAATTCAATAATATTTTAGCTTTTATCAAGACAAGGGGAATATCCTCTACCTATTTGGTAAAATATTTATTTTTGTTAATGATTAATTGATGTCGTTGTGAAGAGTGGGCGTTGATTTCAACAATAAGGTCTAGACCCCATTGTGAGAAGGTCCAAAATTCTATAGAAATGAGAAGACTATTGCTAGGTGTGTGATGTAAATTATCATGTTGTTGACATTTGAAACACTTTTTCACATAATCATAGCAATCTTGTTTAAGGGTAGGCCAGTAATATCCTAGGTGAAGGATATGCTTAGCCATAATGAGGCCACTAAAGTGACCACCATAGATACCATCATGTGTCTCTTTGATGGCATGAGAGGCTTATAAACCATGGAGGTAATAAAATAGCAGGCCATCCAAGCCTCATTTTTAGAGGATTCCTCCCATAATGGTATAAGGAGAGGTGATTTTAATAAATTCTCAATGGGCATTCTTAGAGAGGTTGGAGGGAACTATGCCAAGGTGAAGGTAGTCAAAGGTTTGCCAGTACCAAAGGTCAAGCAGAGTTTCCTCCACTCTAAAGATGGTTAGAATGTCTGATTTGGTGTAGGAAGGTTCAGTGAGGTGATGGATAATGATGGATAGTTTGGATCCTAAGGGTGATGATAGGATCTAAGATGCAAGAGAAGCCATGGTATCAACAAACTTGTTGGTAGACTGGGGGGTGGTTGGATATGGTAATGTTCAAATGAAGCTAAGAGTTTAGTGATTAGTTATCTATACAGTTGGATAATTTAATTATTACACTGGTAAATTCCATTAACTTAGTTGACCACAAGCTCAGAGTCTCCAAAGATATTGATTATCCTAACTCCTACATCTAGGGTATTTTGGAAACATATTATAGGGCTTTGTACTCAGCCACATTGTTGGTGCTTTTGAATTTGAGTTTAAAGGATAAGGGAAGTGGTTCACTGATAAGGGGGATAAGGACAATACTGACTCCCCCACCACAGTGACATTTGGAACCATCAAAAAACATGGTTACTTGATTAGTGAAATCTTCTTGAGATAGGCTTACAATATACTCCTCTAAAAATTCAAGAGGGGGAGGTTGATTATTCACAAGGGGTACCTCAACTAGTTGGTCAAAAATTACTTGCCCTTTAATTGACTTCTATTGGAGGAACTCAAAGTCAAACTCAATTTAAAACATGAGATATTTAACCATATGTTAGTTCTGGTATGGTTTGGATTGCATGTATTTGAGGGGGTTAGTATTGGTTATGACAAAAATTTTGTGGTTAAGAAGGTAGTGGTAAAGTTTGGTGGCCACGAAGACTAGGTCTAGACATAACTTCTCAGTATGTGTGTACTAAGTCTCATATTTGATAAGTGTGTGGCTAATGTAATAGAAAGATTTCTCCTTATGTTGTTCATCCTGATGGGAAAGCATCACCCCTAGGGAGTCATCTATGGCAGAGATATAGAGGTAGAAATATTAGTCATCCTTAAGAGGTGTAAGGACAAGTGGAGATAGTAGGTATTATTTAAATGCATCAAAGGCCTTTTGATAATTGGAATTCCACTTGAAAGATACATATTTTTTTAAGAGGTGGTGGAAGGGTTTCCATTGATCATAGAGTTGGGAGATGAAGTGATGAATACATTGAATTTTCCCCTATAAGATGCGAAGTTGTTTAAGATTGGTCAGAGGTAACATATCAAGGATGGCTTTGATTTTGGCTGGATCAAACTTTAATTCCTTGAAGGGAAATGATGAAGCAAAGAAGTTTACCTGATAAGACCCTAAAAATACATTTATTAGGATTGAAATGGATGTGATAATGGATATGTCACTCAAAGATAATCTTGAGAATGGCTAAATGGTCTTTGTAAAGGTTTGACTTTCTTAGAAGATCATCCACATAGTCTTCAATGATTATATGGATAAGGTCATGAAAAATATAGGTCATGACACATTGGTAGGTTGCACCAACATTCTTAATACTAAAACCCATGACTCTATAACATAAATTCCCCCATGGGATGATAAAGTTAGTTTTGTGTTGATCTTTAGGGGCAATCAAAATCTAATTATAACCCAAGAATCCATCCATGAGTGACAACATCTCATGGCCTAATATAAGATCATCAAGTTGGTCAATGCTAGGTAGAGGAAGGTCATCCTTTAGGTAGGTGAGGTTGAGGTTATGAAAGTACACATAGATACGTAGTCCCCCTATGGCTTTAGCAATAGGTATGATATTTGAAACCCATTGGGGATAATCAATGGGTTGAATAAATTTGATAGAAAGGAGGCATTAAAGCTCTTCTTTGACAAGGAGGGATATGTGAAGGTACATTTGATGAAGTTTCTATTTGATAGGTTTGGTTTTGTAATTGGTTACAATGTTATGGGTGGTAATGGTTGGGTCAATAATAGGCATATCAGCAAATGACCAATCGAATGCAATATTATGGTCTCGAAGGAAGGTAGAGAAGTCTTGTAGTTCCTTAGAGGTGAGAGTTTGGCCAAGTTTGATGATGTGGGGGTTATTTGGAGTGCTTATGTCAATGTTTGTGGTAGATTAATTTAACATGGTTGAGTTTTTTAGAGGTAAATATTTATGGATGGAGGAATTTAGTGCACCAAGGTAGGTGAGAATAAAATCATCATCTTGATACTAAATAGTGTTAATGGTAAGAGGGTTTTCTCCCATGAGTTCAAAATCAATCAAAGGGATGGATATGGATGGTCCTTCCTTTTGGTAAATCAAGGGGCCGAGGGTAATCATGTTGATGAAAAAAGTAGGGTGGGATTATGTCATCATCCTCACCCATAGGTAAAGGGGGTTTTGGTGAGGTTTCTTCTTCAACAATGGTAGGGGTAGTTTGTTTGGCCTTCTTCTTATTAGGTAAAATGAAGCTGAAGCCATGCTTCTCATGAGGTTTGTGGGTCTCAATCAAGGTCAATGTATATGGGCCATGCTCATATTATCTTAAATTTAATCCCTTCTAGGCACACCTGTGAAGGTATAGCTTGGTGATGTTAGAGTTTTCTAAATAAGAGAAGGTGGAGGTGAATGGTTGAGGTGAAGAGGGAGTGATAGCAGTGTTAAGTGGCTTGTCATTTCCCCCATAGATAAAGTGGGTTTGATAGCTTAGAGGCCCCAAGGGGGTAATGTCTCTGATATTGGGATCATAACCTAGTTGGTGGTTGAGTTTATCATATTCTTGTGGAGTAAGGAGGGCATCAAGGGTGAGGAGATGATATTCTAAAAGGGTGAGGCATTAAAAGGTAGGTTTCAAAGGATTAGTGATGGGTATCTAGTCTATAGGGATAGACAAGTTGGTAGAGGCCTTGATGGAAGGAGAAGAAGCAATGGCTTTAGCTTTTATGGGTGAGGGTTTGATGGTGGTTATTTATAGTGCTTTGGATGGAGGAAGAAGAATGTCATTAGATTGGTAGGTCATATTACATGCTACAAAAGGTATAGGGTCAAGTTTTATGGTAAAAACTTGACCTTTGTGTTCAAACTTGATGCAATAGTGGAGGGTAGAAGGTACACATCCCATGGCACAAATCCAAGGTCTCCCAAGTAAAATGTTGTACTAGAATTCACCTTCAACTACATAAAAGAGTTTGAGGAGCATGTGAGGTCCTAGCCAAATGTGGAGGATGGTGATTCTCAACATAGTGGTTAGAGTGTCATTAAAATATTGAAGGATAGCTAAATTTTTAGATATGACATTGTCTGGCATCTTAAGTTACTCATAGGCATGGGAAGAGATGATGTTGATATTGGCCTCCCCATCGATCATAACTCATTTGATGTAGGTTTGGTAGATGTGGGTTATAATAAAAAGAGGGGGATTTGGGTCTTTAGGGTGGATAGAAGGTATCTTTTAGTCCTTGAAGGTAACAAGGGTGGAGAGTTAAAGAGCACCAAAAAAGGTCTCTATAGGTTGGGAATCCCCCAGTTTAACTTTAATGGCCTACATAGCCTTGATCATGGCCTAATAATGATGGGGTGACATGGAAATGAGCTCATAAAGGCTCATTTATAAGGGTTCTAGTGGAGTTGTTTAAGGATGACCCTCTTAATGGATTCAAAGGGGTTAACCTCTGATGTGCCTAAAATAGTAAATTTAGGCTTAGCTATAAACATGGAGGTTGGGATCAGGTTTGGTTTATGGTTAGTTGATGGGTATGTCTATGGAATGGACACTTTGGCCTTCCCTTTATCCTTTTATTGTGATCATGTGATCACATTAATGGTATGGATAAAGGGGGAAGGTGTGATGGAGGGTTGGGTAGATTCTCCATCACTCTAATGTGAGATTGGGGGAGTAAGAATGTGTGGGTGACTAGTTGTTGGGTGTAATGGTGGAGGAATAGATGGAAGGTCATCTACCAAAAGATCATCCTCATCATAGAGTTGGTGGATAATGGCCTAGAGAGATTTGTAATTCTCTATGTCATGCTTAGGTGTCTTGTGATAGGAGTAGATTTGATGATCATGTACCAAGTTAGATTTTAACAAAAAGGATAGAAAGGTCTGATGGGAGGTAATGTGAGGAATGAGGTCTATACTAACCTTTGAATAATGGTTGTATAGGCTTATTTTAAAGGTAAGGAAGTTTTTGGGCTCACAATTTTGGTTGGTAAGATGGGTGTGTAGGTGGTAATAGGTTGGGTGAGAGATGATTTGGGTAAGGTAGTTCAAGTGGATGGTTTTAGCCTAGGCACATTGGTAATTGACGTAGCCAAATTAGGTGGTCTCACTAGTTATGTTCTGGGAAGGATCAATACATAAAATAATAAATGTGTTGGCGTAATCAATGGTAGTGGGTGGCATATGTTGAAAGGGGGTTTATTTTTTATCAAAGTGGAAGGGTGGGGCCCTAGGATAGAGGGGAAGGTAGAGAGAGGTAAAGGCTTGGTCATGTGTTCTTTCAATGCTTTCATCCTTTTGGTTGGTGTGGGTTGAGATCTAGGTATAGGCTTGGGTGAAGTTAAGTCTACTTTCAAAGATGGGTGAACCAAACTCTAAGTAGGGAAGGCACCAAGAGTTTTTAAAGGTTTTTTTGGTGAGGTGGTGGCTTTTTTATTGACTAAGAAACTAAGGGGTTATTGGAAGTTCAAATTAGTTTAAGAGGTGGTGGAGAGATGATGAATTGGTTGGTTAGAGCTATGCTAGATTGTTCAGGTTTGTTGATGGAGGTAATCCATAACTATTGCTATAAAGTGGCTTGATCCATGTCTAGTTTTAAGGTTAATTCTAGTTTCTATACTAATGTGTAAAAATGTTTGTGTACTGGTCTTGATCTATGGGTAGTGGATGTAATAGATAACCTTATAGGTTGGGTGGGATGCTTGGCAGGTTGGTTGATCTCTTGAGGTGAGGAAATAAAGTCTGAGATAAATGGTTCATCCATAGGAGGTGTGGGTAATAATTATCCTCCTTTAGGGTCAATAACCATAGGAGTAGTGGTCTAATGGGTAGTTGTTAGAGGTGGCAAATCAAGAATGTTGATTTCCCCAGATGTATTAGTTGAGGTAGTATGTGATGATTCCAAAACTCATATGAGGGTAGATAGGGAGAAAGTAACTTCTTTGGTTTGGCTATCCAAAGGAGGGTAAGGTGACTCCATGACCTCTATAAGTAAATTAGGGGAGGAACGGGCAGACTGGTTGATCAGGTCCTCATAGGTAGGTGTATTATGAACCATGTTGACCATGTGGGCATCATGACAACACTTAGCCTGTGTGTCCTTAGTTTTGATAGGGGCATGGTTTGGAAAAGGTTTCTTAAAGATTTTAAGAGCTTGATTTTGAGGGGAATTAGAATTATCCAACATGAGTTCCACTTTGTTGATAAGACTTTGAATAATATTCTTATAGGTATTACATCAGTTGATGTCATGTCCAATTACCCAATGAAAATCATAGAGATCATTCTCATTGTACCAAGTAGGTGTTAGATGAGAAGAATAAAACTACTGGGGAGGTTTGATAGGTGGAAGTTGTATAAGGTTAGCTTTTCGTAGCTTTTCTAGAATGGAGGTGTAAGATTCTCTAAATGGAGTGAATGATTTTTGGTTGTTTTGGTTTGGGTTTCTTGCATTTGGATTGGAGTTAATGGGAGGATTTTGTTGGTTAACATTGGGTGTAGGGACGGTTTTAAGGATGATGGAATTCATATTTCCCTTGGTCTTGGTTCTGATATTGGCTTAGTTGCCTAATTTGGAAGAAGAAGTCTTGTTGGTCTTGAAGGTAGAGTTCTTGTTTCATAACTTCAATTTACCCTCGTCTATGGGCCATTTTTCTATCTTATGTGCCATGGTAAAATCCTCATCAAATATCCTAAAGCTATATACATGCAGTGTAGAAGATATATGTTTGGTGCAAGCACAAGTGAAAATTTCTATAAGTTTAGGTTGAGGCAAGGAAAATGGAAGTTGATTGATCAAGCTTCTCAAATGGGTGACAAAATTGGAAATGGACTCATCATTGGATTGCCTAATAGAATAGAGGTCCATGATAGAGACATTTTTTATTAATGTTAATGGATAAGTGATCCAAGAATACTTGTGTTATTGGGTGAAAAAAAGATGGAATGCTTAGTAAGGGCACTTTACCAGTCAAGTATTGGACCAGATAAAGACATGAGAAAGGTTCAGAGGAGAAGGGCATCATCATAAGTAATCATGTAGCATGCATGCCTAAAATACCTAAGGTGTTATTAGTGGTCCTTCTTGCTTTAGAATTTGGTAAATTTTGGAAGTTCCCATTGAGGAGGGTAAGGTCTGATAGGAATAGAAAGATGAATAGGTTCATTACAAATATAATCATAGGATAGGATGTTATGAGCTCATGAAATGGATGACTCAAGGTTGGTCATTTTATCCATGAGAATTTTCATTAGGTTAGTTTAATGTGGTGCACTAAAAGGATTGTAAGGTTGATATTGTGGTTAAAGTTGGGAAACATATTGGTAATTGCTTGGTGATGGAAAGGCTACCCCATATTGGAATGTGGATGATAGAGGTTGGGTAGGGTAGGTGCATGATGGTGATTGGGTAGTGGGTATATACCCTTATGGGTTAGGGATGTATCTTGGGTTGGGTGTAATGGGTAACTAATGAGAAGTCCTTATGGCTTAGGCATGGATGGTAGTTAGGTTGGTGACAAGAGGGGAGGTAGTGACCTTCATGTTAATGGGTGGTGAGGTAGAAGGGATAGGTACCCCTAAACTTTGTAAAGAGGTATTAATCGAGGGGTTAAGTTTGACAAAGGAGAGGTTGGATATGTCAGTGGTGGGTGCTCTAGTTATAAGTTTGGACATGATGGGTTAAGGGTTGGGTTGTTCCCAAGGTAGAGGTGTCATTAGTAGGGGTATAAGGTGTAAGGGTAACAATTGGTTGGATAATTTGGTTCTCAACCATAGTGTCAAATTGGTTAGTAGATGAAGATGCATAGGTGGTCAAAATTTTGGTGGTGATAGAAACATTATGGATACCCTCCATAATGTGGGATGGCATTCCATAAGGATGATCTTGAGGTGGAGTTGAAACCAAGATATGGTGAGAAGAGGTGTTAAGATAGTGTTGAAGTGCAACCATATTATTGTCTAAAAAGGTCTTAAAATCCATGTATCTTTGGGGAAATACCTAAGGGAAAGTAGGGCTTCCCAATAGATGAGCTGATTCTTCTACCTTAGAGATATACTCCATAGATAAGGAAGTAGAAGAGGTTGATTTAGGTGATGGGTTTTATTCTGCCAGGTCTTTTCATTGTTGATGAGTGAGAACCATATAAATAAAGGGGAAAGAAAACAAGAACAATCTCACTACTCAAAAAAAAAAAGACAAGAAAATGACAAAGGCAATCAAGACACACACTATGAAGTATGTCAAGCCTAGAGGTTAGTTTTAATCTCACTTTTGGCTTATGCCTTAGTTTATGAGAATGTGTGATAGAAGTTGGCTTGTAGATCAAGCACTATAGAAGTAGTCTATGGTTGGTTTTAGGTTGTTTAGGTGCCCAAAATAATCTATATTAGAATCAATACATGTCTCGGTATTGGGGCCTACCCCCTCACTTCACATTCCTATAGCAATAAGGGTGTTGGGTGCTTAGCCAATATATATTTATATCTAGAGTTTATACTCAACCAGAGAGTTGAGTTGCTTCTCCTCTTAGTAATGACCTCTAAGTAGGATTTTCAAGAATGGGTAAGATGACCACTAGGTGATTAAATCCTAGTCGGGACTTGTCTAAAATTGTTTTTGATGTTTGATTGATGAAAGTGGTTTGGATACTATGTGCAATAAAAGTGGTGCTACAATAAGATTACTATGCTTTAATTCAAAGTGAACTATTTTTAAAAGCAAGCAATAGATGTAGTTGATTTTAAGCCCAAAAGAAATTTTAGTTTCAATTATGAGCATAGATAGAGAGAAGAGCATACAATTGCAAATAAAATGTGAGTAAAAACTCTAGATCCCACTAGGCATACCAAAAAGTTTCAATCAAATTTTACTATTATTCAGAAGAAGGTAGAAAAACTAGAAATATGGGTTGTGGTATAAATACCTGATAAAAGTGTGTGCATTGGATCAGAATATTATGAAGAGATACTTTTTGGTTTGGGAGGAAGCCCTGTAAATAATAAATCACTAAAGCAAATTTGTTGGTTAGACAAGTAGTTAGGTGGATTGCTTAGCTGCAACTAGATCTCAGAAGTGTGAGCTTCCTTAGGGGATATCAATACACCATTTTAGAACAATTAAATTGATAAAATAGAAATAAAGTACTTGCATCAATAATAATAATAAAAAGGTACTAAAACTGATAACAATAATTGCTTTATAAATATATGTGTTATAAATGATCAAATTAATCATATGTTGATTAGTGTTAGTGTTAACAAGCCAAGGTATGGTTCAAAAAATCAAACAAAAGTTTATGGTTAGGTAGAAGAACAAAAAAGAGGATCTGATTGGGTGTAGGTGGTAAAATGGAGCTTGTTATTTTTAGGTATGACAATAAACCATCGATGGTCAAGATGACCATCGGTGGTTAAGGGTAACTGTCAGCGATTAGGTAACCATCGCTAGTTGGGATAACCATCAGTGGTTTGACTAATCATTTTTTGTTTCCTATAGGTGAATTAATGCCAATATTCTAGGTATGACTCCAAATATGTGGGTGAGGTCTATACTAATTTCAAAATTGAAATACAACAAATAAATATGGAAAATAGATGATTATCTTATCAGGAAGGTGGATTGGATGGATAGTTGAGGTGAATTGCTTGATGTAGAAGCCAATCATAACTCTGACAGAGTGATAGTGATTAGAGTGGTTATGATAAGCTGGGCTTGTGGTATTTATAAATTTACTGACAATGATTGACTTATAAAGGGATTCTAGACACTAGAGCTCTTGATAATAATTAAAGATGGATTTTCCCTTGTAGCTCTCCTCTTCTTATAGGCAAGGGCAAGAGGCTGAAGTGGGAGTGTAACTAGATGATCTAAATATAATTCACCAATGAAATGCCTTATTAAAATATTTATATGTCTTATATTTATAAAATCTAAGGTGGTAATTTACATGATGATTACATGTTAAGTTCTAGGTTGTGGAACCTGATCATCGACGGTTAGGCTAACCATCGATGGTTAGCCTAACCATCAATGATCAAGGCTAAAAGGTCAAAATAGCTAAAAAAATGGGTAGATTCAATCTATTTAGTTCAAAATAACCAAAAATGGGTTTATGCAAGGGTAAATGGTCTTAAGGGGTCCCTAAAATGGTCTAAGGGGTTACAACATTTGAAAACATGTGTGTGGATTTTTGGTGTCTACAGCTATGTCCATTACCTTTGTCACCACCTTATCATTAGGAATATTTTTATACTAATCATATTAAATATTTGAATTGATCTCCTTGTTTTTACTCTCCTTGGATATTTTGTGCTTTCTCTCTCACCTCAACTAATAAGCACTTATCAATAGGTGCATCTGAGTAATCTACTACTACTACTCTTGGTTTATATGATACCTATTTTCCTAGGGAAGTTGCTCTCATGACCTATGTATATACTTCACATATTGTAGTAATATTTTCCTTCAGTCTTGTGCTCCCTTTTTGTGTATCCCCCTTCACCACCCAATTTATTCCATGATATGCAACTCTTATCTTTATTATTCCCTTTGTTTCGATATGCTTTTCTAATATCTTCTAATGAAGATTAGGACACTCCTCAATATTTTTAACTTGCCCATAATGAGCCCATCTTTGGAAATTTGTAAATTATCTCTAATATTGGTTCATACCTCCACACTTGAAATAGGATCCTTAGAACAAATTTATACCTCTTCTCCCACTTCTTCATCTAGAAGGCCTTCTATCTTAACCTCTCATTTGTTGAGGTTGTTGATATTGCATAGAATTATTATGTTGGTTTTATTACCCTATTCATTTCATATTACATGTTTATTCAATGACTCAATAATTTACCATTTCTTACATGTACATGTCATATATCTTTCACCGCATTGCCTTTAATTATTTGTAATTTTGGACCCATGGGTAAGTCCTTATGTCATTCCCCTCTTAGAACACTTCACAACATGCCAAAATAAATTAAACCTTTTTATATGTGTAATTATATTTGTGTCCTTTGGTTTCACAATCTATGTGATTTAACATTTTAGGCATTATGTAGTGTAATCCCTAGGTTGTTAAAAGGTTTGAGTATAATAAATTATGGTATACACTATGAAATAAATATAGCCATTGATTTATAAAATAATTAACCTAGTTTAAACTTTCTAAGAAGAACAATAAATGATGCAAAAAAGTACTTATTTAGAAGGTGATTGACGTAGAAGATCTAAAGGTTGCCAACCAAGACAGGAGTTGATCTAGGTATCACAAATAAGATCCAAGTGTCAAAACCCTTCCTAGACAATAGTGCACTAACTAAATAGTAGAGTCAATGGTGATATTGTCCTTATTTTGGTGCTAGTGTCCTTTATGTAGGACTATTATGAGATTTTGGGTATACCTATGTTGGATTCTTCCAAACCTATTCCTACACATATAAGTTATGATTTTCTATAACTTACCTATTTTGATTAATTTTTTATGTAAAACCTAAACCTCTAGTATGTTAGGGCATATAGTTGGCACAAGTATCAAAGTGTGATGTTAATGGGGTAGGATAGACATACTTAACACCCCATTATGATGAGAGATACCTACATACCAATAACCTGAAGAGGGATCAAGACTGATGTAGTTCTCCCCAACTAAGTGTTGGTGCAAGTGAAAGTGAAGCTAGTATGAATCTTGGTTTGATTTATTTTAAGTGGAGCTTGAGATTGTAAATCTGAGTATAACTAAGTTTTGGATGGTTGTATATGACTATATATAAAATTAGGGTAGAATAGGGATTCATAACCTTGATTGTGCAAAACTTAGTATGAGTTAATTTGTGTTATTTGTATCTTATTTACATCTAGTAGATAAAAGTCTAAAATTCATGTATATATATTTTTATAGTGCTTGTGTGGGTCTCAAAAGAGGTCTAGGCTGACCTTAGGTGGTTTCTCATTTTAAATTATATCCATTGGAGACAAAATGTAGAAATGGACAATAGTATCGACACTAGCACCATTGGCACTATTATCTAATCATGGCACTAGTGTCTAACTGGTAGAACCTGAGAAAAGGGGCCAGGGTGCTAAGATGAGGGTTTAATACTGATTTAGGGATGTGTGTGGCCTACATAAATGTTAGATATGTGTTTAAAGAGGCCTTAAGATAGGTCTAGGTATAAACTATGAATATGTGGTCTCAAATATATCTGTTAACACTAAAGTAACATTTTTAGGTGACTATATTTACACCCCCCCCCCTTTATTCTAGAAATGTAGCAAAAAAAAAGACTAGGATAAATGAAAATAAATGTACCTAGACTTACCTAATAGGTGAAGCCCATGAATTTGGATTTGAGTGTGTGAAGTGTTCTCCATTATGTGTCCTACAAATGAAACACACATAAATCAATCCTTACATAAGAGATATCAAAATCAAAGACAAAACTAAGTAAAGAGATAAAAGAGAGAGGAAAGGAATGAGTACACCTCATTGGGTACATGAACCAATGTATAAACTTGGTCAAAACATGTGTGTGTAGCTAGTGATCAATCATTAAATAACTTGGATTGAGTTGAATGGATTACTCAATGCCCATGTGTGGGTGGCTTAAGAACTCAATCCAATTTTGAATCCATCATTAACCACCCCTATTTGTAAAATCATAACCTATTAATATCTTGGATTGGACTGATGTTGTATCTAACCCTCTCATGTAGGTAGCTTAAGAACTCAAGTAGACTATGAATCAATCATTTCCTACCACTATGTAATAGATGCATATGTAACTAAATTGTGTAATGTAGTTGAATATGTATAATTGTAATTAGAATAGCATCTATCAACTTTGAAACCACTCAAATTTGTAGCTCAAGGACTACTTGATAATGCCAACCACTACAAATTGAGTAAGTCTTCGAATCTAGATTGTGTTGGTGTCTAGATTGTGTTGGTGCAAATGGTGTCTAGATTAATAAAATAGATAATGATATGAAGTTTTACATTCCATTTTATCAACTAGAGAAAAAGTGAGCATATGGAAATAATTTATCTTGCACGTGCCCCCAAATATGATATATGTGCATACCAATTCAAGATTAATTATAATAATATGTATCTGAGCATATGAAACTATAATTGGAGTGATCATGTCATGCATGATGTCCCCAATCTAAGCAAACTTGTATGAATCTATGCAAAAATGAGCAAAAACTAGTAATTTATAACTAAACCTGTGCAAACTTAGATTATACCTATTTTACTTTTCTAGCCAATCTATAATTTTCTAAAACTAAGGATATTAGATAGTAGTGTCATATATAGATAATAGTGCCAATGGTGCTTTGGGCACGAATATCTAATTGTACTGATCTATGTGTAGCTAGAATTGGTCTCTATGTGACTATTTCCCACTTTGTTTTCTTGAAACTAATTTATATATTATGTGCTTGTGTGTTGAAAACTTTACTCTGAGTGCATTTAGATAGCCTACTCTCAATGACACAACTTGGTGAGTTCCACCTCTTTTGAGGGGAGTTGTTGAACTTTTGCAATAAATATCCTCAAAATAAAAATCTCTATAAAATGTGTGTTAAAGAGTGTATATATGATATTTGTATAATAAACTAATATAATGTACATACAAGAGATGATAATGTAAGATAGTCTGAGCATAATTTTATAATGTACGATGTATGTTATATCTATGATTCACAAGTCTTTCAAGATAGATATAATAATGTAATCATTTGTATCAATAATAAATCTAAGAAATAAATTGAGTAACTACCTAGGGGGATGCGGCATGATGTCCATCAAGGCACCCAAAGAAGAAGGGGAGATGTATGAGGTCCCTCATGGCATTAAAAAATAGAGTGTGCAACAATAAATAGACAAGTGTCATGTTCATGATGCATACATGAAATCATACATACAAAACACACAAAGCACATAAAGTAGGCCAATGGGCCACAATACAAGGTACATAGGCACATGTCACTAAATTAGAGAAATCAAGACACACAAGGACATGTTTAAATGTCCACATACACAAACAACAAATAAGTTGGCTTATATCCATTCCATATGGACATGTTCAAATTTCTACATACATAATCATGAAGGTACACACAAGGACATGGGTACATGTCCAAAGCATACATACAATGAAAATAAGTTGCATAGCACCCCAAACCAATGGCATATTCAAATTCCCTTGAATATATGTAAAATCATAGAGACACAATCAAGTCTAAACTATTAAAGTTATAAATTAAAGTATGCTTGAACATGTGGTACAAGTTTTTATAAGATCAAAGGTGTATATAAATTGAGTTTAGAGTATTAATAATCGATAAAAATTAGTGTAGTGTAGAATGATCAATATCAAGATGTAACCATGCTAGATCTATGGTATAGAGTATAGAAAAATATAACTTGTAAATTGAAACTATGTATAAGATGCCCCCAAATGGGCAAATGTGTCAAATGAGGAACCTATGTATGTGCCCCCAATGGTAGATAGTACCAAATCTAGATCTATGTGATAGACCTGACTCATGTCATAATCTACAAACACTGAAGAAAAAAATTAAAGCATATATATACACCTTTGACTACCCTCTATAGTAGTACTCTCCATATTTAGATGATCAATCTCATCAACTAACTCTTTTTCTCCTTGATCTTATAGAAACCCTTCCTTTGACTTGTATTTTTCACCCATGTATCTTCTAAGTCTTATGCATAGCATACAATCTTATCACAAATATTTTTTGAACATTAACACTCTTCAATTATCTAATTACTTTTGTAACCTCCCTTGTGATTCATATCCCTAAACCTATCTTCAATTTTCACATCATTCTTAAATATATATATATACACACACATAACATTCAATGGTGCATTCATATTCTCATCCTTTGACCCAATTAGGATCTTATTTAAATGTCCTCCTTTACTTTTTCCCAATATATAGTTTCCCTATCTTTATAACTCATGGCATACCATGTGTGTGACCATGACTTCAAAGTGCCATAAAATGCATAAACCCAAAAACATATCAAAAGGATGGCCTCATGGGAGGTCCATTCCTTTTCAAATTTATTCAAGTACTTTATAGGATATGTCTCACTTTAGAACACTAAAAACACCCTATTTTAATTATTGCACCAAAATATCATGCCAAACACTTCCTTGCATGCTGACCAACTTTGAAGGTAAGGTTTATTCTTTTCCCACCATGATGCATGAGTACTATGAAATGTGTACATTCACGTGGTAACTTAATCTACCTCCCTGGGTAAATGTGCTTCCAAGTCCTACACATAATACTTTTTACATTTTGTCCCATCATATTGGGTAAATTTTACAAATCATCTCTTGTTAATTTTATATAACCTCCTTGGTTCATGTGTGACATTTGAAACCCATTTATTGGCCATCCTTACTAACCACTCTAATTTTTTATTTTTTGTCTCAAAATTTGAACATCCTAGTTCTAATAGAACTGACACACCATACATTCACATTTGTGTATGTCCACCCAATCACTTCATATTTGTACTACATCCATATTATGAAAGTGTGACTAGTGATGTCTGATATAGGTGCACCAATCTTATAACCTATCACCCCATTATCCCTTGGGTCTAATTATTCCTTACCTTACACAATGATGTTGTATATATGTTTGATATTTTCATCAACATCCACACTTTCTACATATAATGGCCTGTGATATCCATATAAAGGAATCACCACCCTTTATGTCCCATTCTCAAATCTTATGTAGTGTTATTTAAATTACATTAACTACTCTTTTCTAATAGCACATTGAACTTCCAAAAAAAATTAAGTTCATATCTACTTATTCAAATTCTATCACTTCAAAGTTTGCCTTAAACTATTCTCCCATAATCATGAGATCAATTCCATTTAAAATTATTAATGTTATCAAGCGAAAGCTATCTACCATCAACAACACATTTGTCAAATATTTAATGTTAGGACTTCCCATCTTCTACCATTGATATAAGGCTAAAATATTCATTTCAAGACACATATCAATTATAAAGTTCAATAGCTCTCAATCATTTGTAACATAATATCAATAAACTCCTAATCATATTCTTATTCTTTGTATAATTAACATCTTTCATTATTATTACGATTTAATCATGTGCATCCACCTTATTAGTTATCATCAAAATCCTTAATAATATAACCATGCCATGGTGATTTAAAATGGATGTTATCTCCATTACCTTTGTCATCTCCTTATCATTAGGAATATTTTTCTACTAATCATATCAAATATTTGCATTGATCTCCTTGGTTTTACTCTCCTTGGATATTTTGTGCTATCTCTCTCACCTCAACTAATAACCACTTATCAATAGGTGCATCTAAGTAGTCTACTACTACTACTTTTGTTTTATATGATACCTATATTCATAGGGAAGGTGATCTCATGACCTATGTATATACTTCACATATTGTAGTATTATTTTCCTTTAGTCTTGTGCTCCCTTTTTGTGCATCCCCCTTCACCACCTAATTTACTCCATGCTATGAAACTCATATCTTTATTGTTCCCTTTGATTCCATATCCTTTTATAATATCTTATAGTGAATATTAGGACACTCCTCAATATTTTTAACTTGCCCATTATGAGCTCATCTTCTAAAATTTTTACATTATCTCTAGTAGTGGTTCATAGCTCCACACTTAAAATAGGATCCTTGGAACACATTTATACCTCTTCTCCTACCTCTTAATCTAGAAGGCCTTATACCATAACCTCTCATTTATTGAGGTTGTTAATATTGCATAGAATTCTTATGTTGGTTCTATTACCCTATTCATTTCATATTACATGTTTATTTAATGACTCAGTAATTTACCATTTCCTACATGCACATGTCATATATCTTGCACCACATTGCCTTCACTTATTTGTAATTTTGGACCCATGTGTAATTCCTTGTGTCATTCCCCTCTTAGAATACTTCACAACATGCCAAAATAACTTACATATTTTTATGTGTGTAATTATTTTTATATGTCCTTTGGTTTCATGATCTATGTGATTTATCTTTTTAAGGGTTATGTAGTGTAATCCCTATGTGGTTAAAAGGTTTGAGTATAATAAATTAGGGTATACACTATGTAATAAATATAGCCACTAATTTATAACATAATTGACCTAGTTTAAAATTTATAAAAATAATAATAAATGATACAAAAAAGTACTTAGCTAGAAGGTGACTGAGATGGAAGATATAAAGGCTACCAACCAAGATATGAGTTGATCTAGGTGTCATAGATAGGATCCAAGTGTCAAAACTGTTCATGGAAAATATTGCACTAACTAGATAGTAGTGCCAATGGTGATATTATCTTTGTTTTGGTGCTAGTGTCCTATATGTAGGACTACTTTGAGATTTTGGTTGCACCTATGTTGGAGTATTCCAAACCTATTCTTATGTGTATATGTTATGATTCCTTATAGGTAGCCTATTTTGATTGATTTTTATATAAACCCTAGACCTATAGTATGCAAGGGTATCTAGGTTGCAAAAGTATCAAATTGTGATGTTAATGGGGTAAGATAGACATTCTTAACACCCCATTGTGATGAGAGTTGCCTACATACCAATACTCTCAGGAGGGATCAAGACCGATGTAGTTCTACTCACCTAAGTGTTGGTGTAAGTGAAAGTGAAGCTAGTATGAATGTTGGTTTGAGTGATTTTAAGTGGATATTGAGACTTTAAATCTAAGTATATCTAAGTTTGGGATCATTATATATGACTTTATGAAAAATTAGGGTAGAATAGGGATTGATAACCTTGATTGTGTACAACTTATTCTGAGCTAATTTTTGTTATTTGCATCTGATTTACACCTAGTGGATAAAGGGCTAAAATTCATGTATATATATTTTATAGTCATTATGTGGGTCTAAAAGGAGGTATAGGATGACCTTAGGTGGTTTCTCATTTGAAAATATATCCATTAGAGACAAAATGCAGGAAGGGACAATAGTGCCCAAACTAGGACACTAACACCATTGGCACTATTATCCAATTATGGCATTAGTGTATAGTTGGCAGAACCTGAGAAAAGGGGCCAGGTGCTAAGATGAGGGTCTGGGATTTATTTATAGATGTGTGTGGCCTACATAAAGGTTAGATAAGTGTCTAAAGAGGCCTTAATATAGGTCTAGTTAGAAGCTATGAATAGGTGGTCTCAAGTATATCTCTTAACACTAAAATAACATTTTTAGGTGACTATATTTACCCCCATCTTTTATTCTATAAATGTAGCAAAGCAAAAAGACTAGGATAAAGGAAAATAAATGTACCTAGACTTACCTAAGAGGTGAAGCCCATGAATTTGGATCTGAGTGTGTGAAGTGTGCTCCATTATGTGTCCTACAAATGAAACACATATATATTAATCCTTGCTTAAGAGATATTAAAATCAAATACAAAAATAAATAAAGAGATAAAAGAGAGAGGAAAGGAATGATTACACCTCATTGGGTATATGAACCAATGCATAAACTTGGTGAAAACAATTGTGTGTGTAGTTAGTGATCAATCAATGAATAAATTGGATTGAGTTGAATGGATTACTCAATCCCCATGTGTGGGTGGCTTAAGAACTCAATCTAATTTTGAATCCATCATTGACCACCCCTATTTGGCATATCATAACCTTTGAATATCATTGATTGGACTAATGGTGTGTTTAACCCTCTCATGTAGGTAGCTCAAGAACTCAAATAGACTATGACTCCATAATTTCCTACCCATTTTTAATAGATGCATATGTAACTAAATTGTGTAATGTAGTTCAAGATGTATAATTTTAATTAATATAGTATCTATCAACTTTACAACCACTCGAGTTTGTAGCTTAGGGACTACTCGGTAATGCCAACCACTACAGATGGAGTAAGGCTTCAAATCTAGATTATGTTGGTGTCTAGATTGTGTTGGTGAAAATGGTGTCTAGATTAATAACATAGATAATGATATATAGTTTTACATTCCATTTGATCAACTAGAGAAAAAATGAGCATATGGAAATAATGTATTGTACACATGCCCCTAAATATGATATATATGCATATGAATTATAGATTAAGTTATAATAATATGTATTTGAGCATATGAAACTATAATTGGAGTGATCATGTCATGCATGATGTCCCCAATCTAAGAAAACTAGTATGAATCTATGAAAAACTAAGTGAAAACTAGTAATCTATAACTAAACCTGTGTAAACTTAGATTGTACCTATTGTACTTTTCTAGCTGATCTAGAATTTTCTAAAAATAAGGCTATTAGATAGTTGTGTCATATCTAGATAATAGTGTCAATGGTGCTAATGTCCCATTTTGGTCAATAATGTATAACTATATTGATCTCTATGTAATTAGAATTGGTTTTTGTGTGACTATTTCCCACTTTATTTTCTTGAAACTGATTTATGTATTATGTGTTTGTGTGTTGAAAACTTTACTTTGAGTGCAATTAGATAGCCTAATCTCAATGACACAACTTGGTGAGTTCCACCTCTTTTGAGGGGAGTTGTTTAACTTTTTCAATAACTATCCTCAAAATAAAAATCTCTATAAAATGTGTGTTAGCTAGAGCATATATGATATCTGCATAATAAACCAATATAATTTAAATACAAGACTTTAGAATGTATTATAGTCTAAACATAAGTTTATAATGTACGATGTATGTTATATCTAGCATTCATAAGTCTTTAAATATATATATATAATAATTTAATAATTTGTATGAAAAACAAATATAAGAAATAAATTGAGTAACTACCTAGGGGGATGGGGCATGATGTCCATCAAGGCATCCAAAGAGGAAGGAAAGATGTATGAGGTCCCTCATGGCATCTAAAACTAGAGTGTGCAACAATAAATAGAGAATTGTCATGTTCATGATTCATATATGAAATCATACATACAAAACACACAAGGCACATAAAGTAGGCCAAGGGGCCACAATACAATGGATATAGGCACATGTCACTAAATCAGAGAAATCAAGACATACAAGGACATGTTCAATTGTCCACATACACAAACAACAATAAAGTTGTCTTAGATCCATGTGGAAGGACATGTTCAAATTTTGATACATACATAATTAAGAAGCAACACACAAGGATATGGGCACATGTCCAAAGCATACATACAATGAAAAGAAGTGGCATAAAGCCCCAAACCAATGGCATATTCAAATGCCCTTGAATAGATGTAAAATCATAGAGACATAATCAAGTCTAAAATATTAAATCTATAAATTAAATTATTTATGAACATATGGTACAAGTTTGTATAAGAGCAAAGGTGTATATAAACTAAGTTTAAAGTAGTAATAATCGATAAAAAACTAGTGTAGTGTAGAATGATCAATATCAAGATGTAACCATGATAGATATATGGTATAAAGTATAGAAATATATAACCTATAAATTGAAACTATGTATAGGATGCCCCCAAATGGGTTAATGTGTCAAATGAGGAACTTATGAATGAGCCCCCAATGGGTAGATAGTACCAAATCTAGATCTATGTGATAGACCTGACTCATGTAGTAATCTTCAAACACTAGATAAGAATAAGTAAACAATATATATATGATAAAACTAACTATACTAAGATAAATAGCATATGCAGTACCTAACAAGTATAATAAATATAAACATGGCAATGCATATAATCTATAATTTGTTTTTTTTTAGCAAATATTTGAATTTTTTTATGTTTTAACATATTATATTATTTTTTTATTTTATACATATAATATATATACAATCAACATGAAAATGAAACTATATACAAGGATCAATAAATAAGGAAACCATGTACAAGTAAGGAGGAACATATTAATCGATGAGTCTCACAAGAAACTCACTATCAAGGTGTCCTATGTAAAATAAAATGACATTAATCATGTGTTTTGTGTGAAAAGGAAACTAAGGTCCCAATACCTATTATACTAAGTGATCTATAGGTAACATTTCTTGTCGAGTGTTGTTAGGATTTTATGAAGCTAACTGAGGTTCCTTATGAACTATAGGGGTCTTAGGGACCCATTTGGTAGAAGATGTTATAGTTGTCATGGATGCTATGTGTTGAGAACCTTGAGAACTCAATAATATTGATCTAGGAATGAAAGGTGTAGAGAGGGACTCTCTAAAATCTAAAACATATCTCTGACATAGGGTTCTCTCTAATAGTGATCTCCATGGGAGATTTTATGTACATGGTAACACTGTAGGATTATACCTCACCTATATTGGTGGCTGAATTGAAATATATGGTGTACTAATGGAAAATTTTCTCAAAACTGTAACTACCAGTTGTAATGTAGCTACATATGGAATAGGTATATGATACTCATATGGAAGGCCCCCAACTATAATCACCTAATTGGCATGTATATACTTGAGGCATTTGTACATAATGGATGAAATGGATCAAAGTTTTTGTATCCATATCCTACCCAAAAACATTCCAAATGTGTTTGCACTAGGTACTACTAAGAATCTAGTGGCCACATGTGTTGGTCCAACCTATAATGGAAGTACTATTTTAACCTTTCAAGAATTTGATGAATGTAAATCCTATGTTGTTAAAGATCTGAGTATAATAAATCATGGTAGAAATATGTAATAAATATAGCCACTGATTTATTATAGAATTTACTTAATTTAACCTTTCCAAAAATATAAATAAACAATTTAAATGAGAATTTCGCTAAAAAATGACTGAAATGGGAGTTCTGAAGGCTATAAACTAAGATAAAGGCTAGTTTGAGTGTCACAAACAAGATGTAGGTGTCAAAACCCCTCTTGGATAGTACCACCCTAATTGGACAATAGTGTCATGTGGTGCTAGTGTTCTTATTTTGGTGGTAGTGCCCTCCATGTAAAAATATTTAGAGCTTCTAGGTACGCTTATGTTTGGGTCTGTCAAGCCTGTTCCTATGCACATGAGTTATAGATCTTTTTAGATGACCTATTTTGACTAATTTATTATGTAAACCCTAATATTCCATATTACTATGACATCTGGTTGATATAATTAGTAAAGTGTATTTTTAGTGGGGTAGGTTGGACTTCCTCAACACCCCATTGTGATGATATTTTTCTACATACCAATACTTCAAAGATGGATCTAGCCCAATGTAATTCTCCCCACTTAAGCACTAGTGTAAGTGCAAGTGAAGCTAGTATGAGTATTGACCTAAGTTATTTTAATGTGCTTAATACTATAAATATGAGTAATTTAAGCTTAGAAATGTTGTAGATGGTTATATGTAGAAGTAGGTCAAAATAAGGATTGATAACCTTGATTATGTATACCTTGTTTTGAGTTTGTATGTGTAATTTGTATCTAATTTCCATCTAGTGGTTATAGGGATAAAATTCATGCATATATATATATATATATATATATATATATATATATATATATATATATATATATATATATTGTTTTGGTTCTTGTGTGGGTGTTAAAATATTTCTAGGCCAACCCTAGGTGATCTTAAATTTGAAAAGATATTTGTTGCTTAAAAAGGGAGAGAATGGATAGTAGTGCCAAAATTGGGACACTAGTGCCATATGGTGTTATTGTCCCTATTATGGTGCTAGTGTACTAGTATAAACTGAGGCACAAAGGGTAAATATGTTATAATGAGGGTCTAAGACTACTTTCAAAATGTCTAAGGACACATATGGCCAATATGAAGGTTGGATAAGTGTGAAAATAGGCCCTAAGATCAGTCTAGGGCTAAACTAGGGATGGGTTGTCTCAAGTAGCACTCTTAGCACTTAAGTGTCATTTTTAAGTGATTAAAAGTATAATATCCCTAATGGATCTCTAAACATGGCCACTAAAACCATGAATAACTATGTCAATTAGAGAAATGCCCTGATCTAAATAACCCAAATCTTGTAGAAGTGTGATAGTGCACATGTTAATACTTGACCCATTATTAACCATAACACTCTGAATAGGATGATGAAACTTATATGCACTCTAAAGATTGCATATAAGTTTGAATAATTATCGATAATATCTTACTTTAATAAAATGATGAGTGTTCTAATAGGCACTGTATTATGATACACACCAATGATATCATGTAAGGGGTTTGTATTGTATGCAATCAAAAATGCATCATGTTTATAAATCAATCTTAGCTTAGAGAATATAAAGCATACCTACACTTCTAATTGGAATACATTTTTTAAGTGAGATCATGACCAATATGGGGATCTACTAGACCCAATTAGGGGATCACTTTTCATAATACACCATGTTGGGAAGGGTTCCAAATCCTACAGTCTAACATAATCATGCAATAACTCTACAAGATTCCTAGGTTTAATGTTTACTCTATTCTAATTAAAAAAAAAATCAAATATAATCTAGTGCTCACCAAATCTTGTAGCACAAAGTGGGGGTTAGAAATTTAAAAAAAAAAAACATGCATAGAAGACATATACTCATGTCAATGTATATAAAATCCTAATGCTTGGGAGAGAAACACAACTACATTATCTATCTACTCTTACAAAGGATAAATAAAGGTAGTAGTACTTACCTTTGAATATAAACCTAGTAAGCCTCAATATCTCCCTTGGCCAAGGTGTTTTTCAAGATATTGTTGTGGTATGTAAGGATAACAAAGACAAATTAGCTCTAGGATACACAATCTATCTATGCATCTAAAAGACTTCTCCACAAGACAAGATTTGTATCTCCAAATAAAGTATTGAACCCTAAGATTTATTCTTCAAGTATAATGGTCAATAAGTAGATTTTAATTCTCAATTATTATTCTTCACTTTTCCATTCTCAAATGGTTATAAAAGAACTTGTATATATAGGCAGATTTTGCCCTAAATCCTTTTGAATATGTTGGTTGTACAAGGTCGACCTAGTCGACCCTGTATGTTTTCAAGTGATAATTCACTAGGTCTCAATATAGGTTATCTGAAGGGCTAACAAAACTCCAAGTGAAAAATATCCCTAAATAGTATAGGGTCAACCCAATCGACCCTGTATAGTAATCAGAGATTGAAAACTATACAAGATCGACCCAGTCAACCTAGTATAGTCAACTAGCAAAAGGGGTTCAAGGCAAGAAAAAAGAGGATAATGATATGAAAAATGTTTGGAATGGGTAAAATAGATAATAATAAGCTTAAGGTAAATAGTTTTAGGATACAAGTGTGTAGATGAAAAGTGGAAAAAGGGACACCAATCTTACAAAACACTAATGGTCTACCCACCCCTTTCTCGGTGCACCCCTTAAGGCATGTACTCAGAGAGATTGAGACTCAATGGGTTCCTACAAGATACAAAGTGTCAATAATTAATAAAAGGTTAAAAATATCATCTATATGCATATTCCCCACTTGAAGCTCATCATGTGTCATGTAAGTGTAACATGGGATGGTGATTCAGGAAATAGAACATGATAACACATAATGTTGATCCTAAGTAAAGTGTAGTAATTAGAAAATAAGATAAATGAAAGGATAGAATTGAAAAACACATATATTTACTTAATTTAGTGTTGTAGATAAAGAATTATATTACAAAAAAAGAGTGAAGGTATCCAATGTGAAGAATACTAGGCGAACCTGTAGAAGTTAGTGCAAAAAATAGACAAAAATCAAAAGATTTTGGAAGATAGGCATATGGTAGTGAAAAATGAGTTAGGGAAAATATATGAGGGTATTAGAAAAAATTTGAAAATTAGGATTGTTAAGGCAAGGATAGAATATTGAAGGCAAATGAATGACAAAATGATGGAAAAATAATGGCAAATGATGGCAAATGAATAAAAAATGAGTGTAAATGAATGATAAATGATTGTAGAACATAGTAAATCATAGTGGAAATCATGTAAAATATAAATGAAAAAAAAGGAATTCAGAACATACTAAATCACATTGGGTAGCATGTAAAACATGAATGGAAAAAAGCAATATAAAACATACTAAATCACATAGGAAAGCACGTAAAACATGAATGATAGATGAAATATCCATGCAATAAAACTTGAACAAATATATGTAAGAAATTGAAAAGTAATCTCATGTAAGATAGGAAAAAATAAAATCATGAAAGATGGAAAATGAAATGTAATTGAAGATGTGAGACAAATAGGAAGAAGGCATACATAAAGAGAAACATGTAATAATGGAAAATGTCATATGTAAGATGAGGAAATTCCACAAAAATAAAACAAGAACATGATGGATAAATGAAAATCAAAATATCTAAAGGATGAAAAATCAAACTTAGTGATTGTTCTAAGATATAATGTAAGAAAACACAACCACCCAATGTCATGACTAGGATGATAATGAGATGGTTTGGTAAATAAATAATGTAAAGGTGTAATCCATAGTTTCTCAAACATGTTATTTTATTCTAAGGATAGATAAAAATGAAATAGAGTAATCCTTGCATGTTTTTAAGAGGTGAAGAATAAGGAATTAAAGAAGAAGGTAAAATAGATTTGGAATCATAATTTGCTTATGAAGGGGGGAAAATAAATGGGTGGAGGGGAGAAATGAAGAAAAAACCAAGGTAGAGGAACTCTTTATCAAATTCAAGACACTTAAATTAGGTTTGTTAAAACAAGATGAATTTTGAACTTAAGGACTATGAAGAACTTCTCTTAGCCACACAAGTCTTAGGTCAACAAATGGAGTATATAGATCATCCCATAAAGGCTATATGTATGAAATTAAAATGGACCTACCTTCCCATTATGTGGTCCCCATTTCTTGGGATCCCTTATAGAGTCATCAATCTACTGTGAAGATTAGGTACTTACATGAGAAAGTAGGTAGCACCATAAATTTTGTTGAATTCTCCTATTCCAATCTACTAGTCTAACACACCCTAATGGACCTGGACTCTATGTGAGGCTAACTATGGAGTTTGACATTTCAATTAGAGATAAGAGATGTGCTTGGAATCATGTCTTTTAGTATGATTTTGAATTTTGAGATTTGTATGGTGCCTTTTGTATATCATTGCCTTTTGTTTCAAATGATTTGGCTTTTAACTTTCTTTATGGCTTATTTTATTCCTCCTCTATATAGATTTGGAAAACCAAACATGGGTGATAAAGATGAATTTCATTTGAATAATTGGGATAAGGTTGCTAAGAGAGAGAACTTTAAATAGCATGGGGTCTAAGAGTCTCATAAATCTAAGTAAAATAAAAGTGTTATCTTGACTTTGGCCTTGTTTTATCCAATGTGGAGTGAAATAAAAGGGAAATCAAGAGGAGTGACACGTGGAACAAATTTTAATTACTTAAAATTCCAAAAAAAATGTGATAAAGGGTAAAAAGGGATATAATGATAGTAAATTATGATTCCTTATCATAAGAATGAGGGAAATAGAGGAAAACATGCTAACATAGATTATTGTGTAAATTCTATCTATCAAAAGAAGCAAAATATAAAGTTGAGACTGAGAATCAATAATATTTTTCTTATAAAAGGAATTTAAAAATGGTTATTTTATGAGGATGGTTGGGTCATATCCACAGTCTTGTACTGTAACTCATAAAGGAGAAACCCATAAAGGTGCCAAAAATCAAAGTGTGAAACAATAAAATGAGAAAAAAAGCAAAGGTGGTACTTTGTGAGGAGGGCCAAGTCTTATCCATGGTCTTATAATACAAACTCACAAAAACTAAACCCAAGAGGGTGAATGCTAAATATGGGGGGGGGGGGGGGGGGCGGCGGCCGGGAATCATAAAGTTACTAAGATAAAGAATAACATTAAAAGATAAAAGAAATATATGAGGACAAAAATGAAATCAAATGCCAAATATAATTTGAAATAAAACCAAAGAACATAAAGGAAGATAAAGATGCTTATAAAGTGAAATTAAAAGAAATAAAGTGCACAAAAACATGAGACAAAAAGAACAAGCAAGATATATGCTAACGTCTGTATCAAACATGATCATGTGAAATATAAGTCTATAAGAATCAAGAGGCTTCTTGAAGTTGAATTTGATTTTAATTATGCAATATAAAATAAGAGTGGGCATCATAAGATGCCCCAATGGGTAAGTGGATGTAGGGATGGGCATCACAAGATGCCCCAAAGTCTGAGGGGACATGTGGATGGCTATTAGAAGATGCCTTAATATGTGAGGTGGAATGAGATGATTTAACTATTTTCAGAATATTAGAGTCTTATTCCTAATTTAATTAAAGGTCTGAGTTGAATAAATTAGTAAATAATATTACAATAATTTAACTACTAATTTGTATAATTTATTTGGCCTTCATAGTTTTATAAAATTAGTAATGAAAGAGGAGAAATGCAACTTAGCTTAAAACTAGACTGAGATGGCTGAGATAGAGGCTGATACCAGATGTGTAGGATTGAGACAGTGTCATGAACCTAGATCTAAATTTCATTTAGTGAAAGGATAGGAGTGTTGAAAATAGGACACTTCAAGGTCTACCACTATAGTCTACGTCATGATGTTATTATCCAAAGTAGTCATAAAGATCTAAGTTTTTTAGGTTTTGTATGATGTCCCTGTGTGAGCCTTCATGTGAAATTTTAGATCCTGACTGTTGATAGAGCTCCTTGTAGAGATAATTTAATCTCCAACCCTAGACCTTCATAGTGCTTGAATAAAACTTGAGAAAGAGGGGTGGTTAGTTTGTGTAAGTTACACTAAACATGTCTATACACCCCTTATGTAGGCACACTACCTACATACCAATAATTCGAAGAGGGATCAAGCCATATGTAGTTCTCCAAATTGATATGTTTTGTGAAATAGTGTTATGTAGATAAAAAATTACTAAATTAGGTGTGTTTGAGGTGGGTGGGGACTAGTGTGAGAGTTTGAATATGTAGGTGGTTATATTGGATGGTTGTATGCAGAGAATAGAGAAATTTTCCTTAGTGGTCTTTCTTATATTCTTGCTTGCTTTTATAACATTTTCCAACCCCATATAAATTAACTTTAAATGGGCTTTTATAGAGATCTATTAGTCATGGTTTAAATGTATTTATGTTACGCTGACACAATGAAGAAGAGGAATCAGAAAGAAATGATCTTCTAGGATCGAAATGTGATTAGATAAGAGCACTAGAAATAGGACACCCTAAGGTCCATCACTATAGTCCAAGTTTAGCACTATTGTCTTATAGGTACAGAACCTAGGGAGATTGAATTATCATGAGAAAATTAGCCTAGATGAGTTAGAATCAAGTCTTGGAAGTCTACAGATGACTAAAAATAAGCAAAAAGGTGTCTAAAAGGGTCATGAGAGCATGCAAGAGGGACCTATGTGTATGGTGTCACAATCCACACTCAATATACCAATTTTGACATTTTATATGACTATATTTTCCCCATTTTATTCTATTAAAGCAACAAAGTTAAATACTTGGATAAAGGAAAAGAAGAAAATGTACCTAAACTTACTTACAAGGGTATGAAATTGTGTTATGTTGGGTGTACATAGAGAGAGCACATTGTGAAGTGTAAATCTACAAGAGAAAACAAAGAGTATATTAGTTCTTACTAGATACTCTATATCTAAAATAAGAATGTACAAAATTTGGGTAAGAGAGAGAGGAAGAGAAAGGAATAAATACACCTCATCAAGTACATGAACCAATATAAAATCTATTATGATGTTGAGTGGTGATAAGTGATGTTGGATATGTGTTGTACCAAAATTAAGATCATGAATGGAGTTGAGTGCTTAATTCCTTGAGAGTGGCTTAAGAATGCAAAGGTTGGCCCTTTGGCTCCATCATCACCCACTCAGTGAAGTTATATGATCATGTATATGTTAATCAATGTTTAGACTATGTGTCCAATCCCTCTAAGTAGGTGGCTTAAGAATACAAAGGATAGCTATACCTTTAGCTCCATTTTTTCCACTAAGTGAAGCTATGTGATCATTCATGTGCTAAAAAATGTTTGGACTATGTGTCCTATCCCTCTGAGTAGGTGTCTCAAGAATACAAAGGCTAGCTAGACCTTTAGCTCCATCATTTTCCACTAAGTGAAACTATGAATTGATATTATTATGAATGTGTGTCATATGAAATGTCTCCTAAAACCCATGAATGCTCTATAATTTGATAATGTGGTGTGGATATCCAAATGTGTACTAAATACTAGGTCAATCTTGGCACCTCTAGAAGGAGAATATTAGGCTTATATGAAAGCCACTCTAAAACTAAAAACTAGGCTTATGTGGAATCCACTCAGGAATGTGGAGGTTAAGCTTGTATGAAAGCCACTCTAAAGTGATGTCAATAACCTATAGATAGACTAAGGCATACAACTATTGAGAATGCATGGGTAATATACTAAACTTGAAAAGAAAATAAGTCAAATGTGCCATGCACATTGCCCCCAATCACTGGTGTTTGTAACATGGATTCTGATCTAAAAGTTATACCAACTACCCAATCTAAAATTAGAAACAAGATCCATCATGCCATGCATGATGCCCCGTATATTTAAAATCTTTTAAGAAAAACTATATTGAAACTATTGAATATGGACTAATCTATATCTAAAAAAATTATAGCTGAGCTAACCTTTCTCCCTATTTCTAGAAAATATAGGTCTTTGTTTTTTAGATAGGAGCACTAAAAATAAGACACCCTCGGGTTCAGAATTGCTATCTAGGTCTGACATTATTTTCCTTTGTTAAATCCTATCACTATTTTATAATCATCACTATTTTTTTGGTCTATTCTACCTGGTTTGACCTCTGATTATTGTTCTGAGTGTTCTAAAAACTGATTTTTTGACTAATAGGAGCTTTGATATCTGTGACAAAACCCTTGTTTGTTTCCCCCTCTTCTGAGGGTAGGAATGAATACCATACAATGATTTCCCTTAGAAGAAAGAGCCCTGTAATTATGTTATGCTAAAAAATACATGATATAGAAATGATAATCAAAAATATGTCTCAATATATAGCATAGTTTGTATTGGAGATTGCTAGATCAATAGGGCTATGCCTAGATAGATATAACAATGTAATAGCATGTGAAATGTATTGAATTGAAACTATAAATTTTAGTTGTTAGTTTTTAATTTTTAAGGAGGGATTGAGCATGATGTCCATCATGGCATCCAAGAAAGCAAGATAATTCATGATTTGGATCATGACATTGTAAACAATTGAAAAGCAAACAAGCAACAAACACACAAAGCAAGAAGAAATAAACATACAATAGTGGTCAAGGGGCCAAGAAAACAAGGGACATGGGCACATGTTACTCAAATTGGAAATCAAGCATATAAGGCATGTTAAAATGCCACATACACATACAATTAGAAACACGCAAGGTTAGCATGAGGGCCACAATCATATAGAATATTATAGGAAAAGGACATTGGTAAATGTCCTAAGGTACACACAAGAATAGAAGTAAAGTACATTAACAAATGTCCTAAAGCACACACAAGAGATAAAATAGGAACTAAGAAATGTAATCACATCTATCTACATAAAGCAATAAAATAAGGCATGTAATATGTTGGAAATACAATTGCATCTAACTAATCAAAGCAAGAATTGAAAGTATGCAAGACATGGATTACAAGACTAGGTATAGAAATACATAAGTGTTATATATTATTGAATGTCGATAGAGTAATCTATGTAAGCTAGTAAGTAATGTACATCAACATGATAATTAGAGTGTGTGGTGTAGTAATGACATAACCTAGATGGTGTATTCATGTAGAAGCTACCTCTAGGGGGTAGATACATTGATGTAGGTCATGAATGTAGAAGTAGGATGCCCCCGTAATGGGTAGAGTGAATCAATCAAGGTTCTAGGTGTCACTCTACACACTTAAAGAAGATCAAGTGAAGCATGGTAATGTAGATAAATTGACGAACAATAGCATAGAACAATAAATGTAAGTTTAGCATGGTAGTAGAAATGTAAATCATTGATAATGCATATAATTCAAATATTTTTGTGTTTTAAAATTTTTTGAATGTTTTTGTATTTTGAAATTTTGTATTATTTTTGTATTTTGACATAAGCTATGTATAATCAAAAATGAATAAACTATGTACAAGTAAGGCTGAGGAGAGATGATACCAACCAATGAGTCTCATGGGAGACTCCCTATCATGGTGTCTTGTATCAAGGAGAGGAATTGTGCATGATCATGAAGCACAATGGAAGGGTTGAGATGGTGGTTCTAAAAGCTGTGTATGTTGTAAATACTCTAAAATATCTGTAGTGGAAACCAACTATGGATTCTTCCTATAATTTTGAGAAGTGGATGGAACTATAGGGTTTTTAGGGACCCATATGGTAGTAGGATAATCTCTTTGAACATGTACTCTATGTGTAGAGGTATGAGATCTCAATGATACTACCCTAGGTGTGAAAACTATAGCTAGAAGTTATTTAGAATTTTGAAAATGTGTTTTCTCTAAAAGAGAGCTCTATGGAAGTGTATGAACTCTTTGTTTTGGCAATGGAGGCCTCAACTGTGTCTGAATCTAAACTGGAAGAAGAATTATAACTAGTAGAGAAGTTGAAACTAGTGACTATAAAGTAGAAGATGGCTCTAAAGTGGGGAGTGGTAACTCATATGTAACTCCACCAATTATAACAACCTAATTAGCATGAATTAATTTCATGCATCTATGAATTGTAGAAGGTACTCCTCAAATTTTCTAAATCTATGGTCAATCAAGCAATATATCAAAGACTCCTACATTGGGAACAATAGTAAATGGTGTGGCCACATGCGTTGGACCAACTTGTAAAGGAAGTACAATCTCACCCAATGAACTTTGTATGTGCCCATTGAATCCATTGATAACTATGTTCGTTGGGGTAATATCCTTCTCTGAATATCCCAAATGTTATAATAATGTCATAATACACATGTTTACACTGGATCCATTGTCTATGAGAACACTATGAATAGGATGATTATGACTGTAAACTCTAATAAATAGTTCATGGTAATCTAAATCATTCTCAACAATTTCCTACTCTAAGAAGGAGATGGAAGGTCTAGCTGGAACTCTAGAATTATACACACCAATCATGTTTCTCAAAGGGTGTAACTCAAATGAAGGTGCTTGATATGTAGTTGGTGGGGGATATGCATGGTGAACACTTAATGTATCCTATATCTCTTATTTAGAATGCTATGGGAAAGGATCTAAGAAGATTTTCAAAGATTTGTCCTATGTTTTCTTTGCTTGAGGAGGTTCAACTAGAGTGCTAAAATCAATAACGTTGCCATATATCAAGTCGTGTATCTTGTGTTTCAAATGTATGCATGCTTTTATTGTGTGGCTGGGTGCCTTTTGAAAATTACAAAATGCATTCTAATCATATCCCCATGGAAGAGGCTTTATTGGATCAACTTCTCAAATAGGAGGGAGAGATATGATATTACATTCTATTAGCTATTGTAAAACTCTAGTTGGAGATACTGGTAAATTTGAAAAAAATCATCAAAGAGGCACAAATAAAACCACTCACTAAGGGGGTTTTGAAGTCATATTAACTATTGGTTGATTTATACTTTTGATATCATTAACCTTTACTTTGTATGGGACTTTGTTGTTACTCTTTTTTGTTATTTTTGATATGTTTGTGTACTTGAGTTTGCCCATTAAAATAATTTGACTTCTCTTTCCTTTAGTGTAAGACATAGCTCAATGAACGAAGATAATCTTTTGAACATTATTGACTCATGAAAATTTAGTAGAAGACTCTATTTGAAGAGATCTTGTTACTCTTGATCGACCATGGGGCTAGTCATCTTAGCCAAGATAGTCTTATATCAAATAACATAATCTATGAGATGCTCATTTGACCTTTGTTTTTATTATGAAACTTGGGCATAGGAAACCTTATCACCAATGTTAATTTTGAAATGAGATAGGAACATGTCAGCTAAAGAACTGAATGCATTGACTGACTGATTCAGTAGACTTTAAAACCATTGTAAAGCATAATCCTTTAAACTCCATGGAAATAGCTTGGTTAGTAACCAGTCATTTGGCATAAAATCTAAGCATGTTTGCATGAAAATATCTTAAGTGTGTCTCTAGATCACCCTTTCCATCATATAGAGTGAGATTAGGTTGAACAAAACCTAGTGGCAAGGGTGTAGAAGCAATATTATGTGTCAATGTTGTATGAAGTAGAGAAAAATAATCCAAGGCCTATGTATGTCTAAAGGCACTTTGCCTAAGATGTAGCACCTTAAATTGAAGAGATTTTATCTCTTGCACAAGTACTACCACATTAGGATACAAAGATGTACTAGCCATAACTAATTGTGCTTCATAGGAAGGTTGGGCTACTATAGAGGGTTATTGAGACATAGTTACCCCTCTATTGTCATGTGTAATTGGTTGCTCTGAAGGAATGGAAGACTCAACTTGTTTAGCCTTTTTAATTTCCATGACAGATTGTAAGATAAGAGTATGATCTTGAGGTTGTTCCCTGATTCTTTCTCAAAAACTTTATAGGATCAAATCTTTGTTGAGGACAACTTCATTATCAATAATAGGTGGAAGTGGATCAAAAATCTGATGTGGTGGGTCATAAACAGTGGTGTTTGTATCATCATTGGTATTCTCATACTTCTCATTGTCAAAATTATCCTCATGGAAATTGGTGTAATTTGGATGTGTAGGATCTATAGCAGGAAGCTGAGCTAGTTGTATCCATGGTATATGGTCAGGTTGAAAGAATCTAGGTGAATTCAAGAGGGTTGCCACTATGTCTTGCACTTCATCTCGAAGGAAGAGATGCAAGAATCTTAGGTGGTATAAGGAAAACAAATTGAACAATGAAAGAAAAGATTAAACAAATATAATCTAAACTAAGAACTAGATTATGCATAAAAAAGATATGAAGTTCACAAATAATGTAAGGTGATAACTCAAAATTAATAGGACCTAGTATATGCAACTAGGGTTTTGAAAAATAATACACACACACACACACACACACACACACACACACACACACACACACACACACACACACATATATATATATGTATGTATATATACATATATATATACATACATATATATATATATATATACACATAAATTACTATGAATTTTTAAAAATTAATGTGAAATTCTAATTTAAATATGCAAGTAAAAAATTAGAAAAAAAATGGAAAAAATTTGATTTAGAGGGACCTAGTATTTACAACTAGGGTTTGAATGAATTTTTTTTTTTTTTAAATTACTATATAATTTTAAAAATTAATGAAAATTTTTTATATAAATATGCAAGTAAAAAATTAGAAAAAAATGGAAATTTGCTTATTTAAAGGGACCTAGTATATGCAACTAGGGTTTGAATGAAATTTTTTTTTTTTTTTAATTACTATAGAATTTTAAAAATTAATGCGAATTTATGATTTAAATATGTAGGTAAAAAATTAGAAAAATATTTTTAAAATTAGCAAGAAATTTTCCCTAGGGTTTTTGTATGCAAATGAAGTCATGTTCACCAAATGATTTAACTATTTTGGGAATATTGTAGACTTATTCTTAATTTAGTTAAAGGTCTGAGTTGACTAAATTAGTAAATAATATTACAATAATTTAACTACTAGTTTGTATAATTTATTTGACCTTTATAGCATTATAAAAATAGTAATAAAAGAGGACAAATACAACTTAGCTTTAAAATAGACTAAGATGGTTAAGATAGAGGTTGATATCAGCTATGCAAGATTGGGATAGTGTCATGAACCTATATCTAGATTTTATGTAGTGAAAGGATAGGAGTGCCAAAAATAGGACACTTCAGGGTTCGACACTATATTCCAAGTCCTACTACTATTGTCCAAACTATTCATAGAGATCTAAGTTTTTTGGGTTTTGTTTGATATCCCTGTGTGAGCTTGCTTGTGTAATTTTGCATTCTAAATGTTGATAGAGATCTTTATAGAGATAATTTAGTCTCCAATCCTAGACCTTCATAGTGCTTGAATAAAACTTAAGAAAGAGGTGGGGTTAGTGTTTGTAAGATACATTGAACATGTCTCCACAGCCCTTATGTGGGCACAATACCTATATACCAATACTCTAAAGATGGATCAAGCCATATGTAGTTCTCCCACTTGATGTGCTTTGTCCAATAGTGTTATGTGGATGCAAAAATGCTAAATTGGGCATGCTTGAAGTGGTCAGAGATTGGTGTGAGGTTTTGAATATGCTAGTGGATATATTAGATGGTTATATGTAGAGAATAGGTAAATTTGTCTTAGTGGTCTTGCGTGTATTCTTTCTTGATTTTATAATATTTTCCAACCCCCTCTAAATGAAATATAAATGGAATTGTATAGAGATCTATTGGTCATGAGTTAAATGTATTCGTGTTAAGTTGAAAAAATGAAGAAGAGGAATCAGAAGGAAATGATCATATAAGCTTGAAATGTGATTAAACAAGAGTGCTAGAAATAGGACACCCTAAGGTCTAGTGCTATAGTCCAAGCTGGGTGCTATTGCCCTATAGCTACAAGACCTATGGGGATGGAATTAGCATGGGAAAAGCAACCTGGCTAAGCTAGAATCAAGGCTCAGAAGTTTATGGATGATTGAGAATAAGAAAAAATGTGTCTAGAAGGGTCGTGAGAGCATGCAAAAGGGACTTATGAGTTAGGTGTCACAATCCACAATCAAGCTACCAATTTTGACATTTTATATGACTACATGAGGTGATGTTAAACCATTAAAATGATTTGTATTGGGTTTATAGGTGCATTTGGAAATAGGTAAATGTTTTGGTTTATTAGATTTTAAGGAGGTTAAATGTGACATTTGATGTGTAGGATAGGTATGCAGAGGTAAAGGAGGTAAAGGAGGACCATGTATGATATGCATTGGAGTAGGAATTTGAACTAGGTACTCTTTTGGTTCATGTGACCTAAGAGGTTGAGGTTTAATGGATGCAATGATATGTTTGACATTGTTCATATTAGTTATCTTTTCCTTATTGGTGTAGTAAGAAGGATAAACTAAGATTTAAACAAAATAAGTAGATGAGGTAAAGGTATAAGATGATTTTTATTGATCATTAGGTAGTTGATTTTGATGTGATTGTGGTTTTTGAGATTGAACTTAAGAAGCTTGAAGATAGTCTTGATAATGTTGCTTTGTGAGAGTATCAAGATTGAAATAAAGACCAAGCAAGAAAGAAAGAAGAAATTGATGGAGATCATGACAAGACTCATGAGAATGACCTATAGTAGAATTCTACCAACAAAATTTAATAAGATTGTACCATTTTGGATGAGGTTTGGAAGGATCAAAGCTCATAGTTTTAGAGGGTGGAAATTTCCTCTTAAGTTTTCTAAACTCAAGGGAGGGTAAGTTGGGTTAAAATTGGCTAAATTAGATGCTCCATTTTGAGGTTAGGGAAACTGAGATGAATCAATGTTATGAGAAAATGATTGAAAAGGTTTTTTAATAGTTGTTTGAGATGGTTCAAATGGAGTTATAATAAATTCTTGTCTTTTTTTTTGGTCTAAGGCTTCTTCTAAAGTTTTAGAGGAAAATATGCAAACTTTGTATTGAAAGGGAGGTTTAAGAGTAGTGACAAATAGTTTTAAAAGAGTGTCATCATTCATGTTATATTCCACTTTATGAGTGAGATACTTCCATCATTTGATGAAAGTATTATCAAAATCATTAGGAAGTTACTTGGTATTGATACAATGGCTAATGTAATTTTTAGGAAGGTCATCATGTTGGAATTTCTTCACTAGATCATTGACTAAATCCTCTAGTTATGAGATGGAATGTCTAGGAAGTTGGTTGTACCATTCAAGTGAATCACCAACAAAGGTTTTGTCTAAGATCTTGGTGGTATCAAAGGTGTTAGTTTGGACCCATTTCTTATAAACATTACCAAAAGACTTAAGAAAGATATTAGGGTCCTTAGTCCCATTATATCTTATAGTTGGATAAATGTTTCCAATATATATGGATGCAATGAATGGGGCTAAAGATTTATTTTGAAGATGTTGAAGCATTTTGTTATTCATTTTAGGTTGAGAGATGATATTCCCATTGGCATATTTAAGAGGAGGTACAAAAATTTTATTTGGTTGAGACATGATGAATTGAGGTAGTTGACTAGTCATGTGTAATAAATGTTGATGCATGTTCATTCTTTGAGAGGTGTTAATTGTTTTCATGATGTTCATTTATTGTATGACTTGTGAAAGAAGCTAAGTTATATCAATAGGTGGTTTTGAAGGTGGGGTATTAGTTTTATTAGTTAGAGTATTATTAGTGTTGGTGGGAGGAGGATTCTTTTTAGGTGGAGGATTCTACACATTATTGTTAGTTGTCTTAAGTGTGGTAGAAGAAGGAATCTTGGTAAAACCACCATTATTAGTAGGAGTGAAAATAGTATTATCATCAAGGTTTTTGAATAATTGGGAACCATCTAGATTATCAATTTGAGTGGTTTTAACCATGTTACTTTGGGAAGTGATACTGTTAGGTGTTCTTTTTATGGGTATAACAAGAGTATTGTGAACATTGGTTGTAAGAGTTGGAACATAATGTGAGGTTCTAATATTTGATGTAGATGGGTCGATGAGTTTACAAATTATAGTTTTAGAAGGTGTAAAATTGGTATAAGTTATATCATTATCATGGTTTGGGATTTGTCTAATAGGATTCTCTAGATCGACTATATGGTATGGGATAGGTTGATATTGAAGAGATTTTGATGAAGAGTTTCACCATAAAGAGTTGTCTTCTATGGTGGACAAGTGGGATAGGAGAGAGTAACCCATGTATATTTAGAATGGGTTAAGACTATCAAGAAAGAATTTGATAACATGCTTCATGATTCCAAGCAGGAGTGGATATTAGAAGGCTAGAAGGAAAAATAAGGATAAAATTGGTTAACAAAGAAACAAAAAATAGAGGCTGAAAATTGTACAGGGTTGATAGTGTCGACCTAGTAGGCTAAAAAAGTGTATAGGGTTAGCAAGGTCAACCTAGTAGGCTAAAAAATATATACATGGTCGACCCAATAGGCTAAAAAAAATGTACAAGGTTGACAGTGTTGACCTAGTAGGCTAAAAAAATGTACAGGGTTAGCAGTGTTGACCCACTAACTAAAAACAAGAAAAATTTTACAAGTAATATTGAAAGCAAGAAGTGAAAAAAGAAAACAATTAATTGGGTCAATGAGGTTGATCCAATTAAGGCACATAGCACAAAATCTTACACCAATGTTGGTTAATGTAATTTTTTGTAATACAACACATAATTGAGCAAATATCAAGCTATCAACTTGGAAAGTAAATAGGTAACTAATTAGTCAACCTGAATATTTATTAGATTATTAGAATATGTTTTTAAATGTGATGAAAAATTGGATATAAACAAGGAACTAGAATTCCATCTAAGGATGGTTTCAAGTATTTTGGGATGAAAGGGATCTATAGTGGTAATGATACAAGCTTGGTATTGGGGCTTACCCCCTCACTTCACATATCATAGTGATAAGGGTGTTGGTTTCTTAGCCAGAATATACTATTAAACATGTTTTATACTTGACTATAACATTGATTAACTTCCCCCTTGGTAATGAAATCCAATTAGGTTAGCCTTGGGTAGAAAAATGTTAAAATGCTTGTTTAAATTTTGTGATATGGTCATGTGTGCATACAATAGAAAATAGTGAAACTAAATGATTAATTGAAAACCACCTAATTAAGCTATGTGAACTATTCTAAGCATACAAGCAACAATAAATGAAAGTGTGAGCTAATTACTATCATATAAGGTTAATTCTAACATTGAAATAAGGTTCAATGTTTATATACTCAATAGTGTATGCACAAAATATAAAACAGGGTCGATTGGGTCAATTTTATACTATGGAAGTAAGGTCTAAAAATGAATAGGGTCAACAAAGTTGACCCAATTATCCAAATAGCACATAGAACATAGAACTAGGTTGATAGGGTTGATCTAGTTGACTATGCAGGGGCAGTTTTAAAGATTACGAACTATAAAAGGAAAGACTATAAAGAAAGAGATAGAGAGATACAAAGTAACCTTGGTGGATCAGAGATGTAGAGAATGAAGATTGTTTTCCAATAACCTTGATATATGCATGTAAATTTTTCTAAGTGGGTTGATTGGGTCAATCAAGCTTTGTAGAAACTTGCTCCTAAGTACCTAAAAAAGTGTAGGGTCAATTGGGTTGACCTAGAAGTCTAAACTAGATGTTTGAAAATGTACAGGGTTAATAATTTCAACCTAGTATACTAAGTTGAAAGTATATAAAACCTTCACAAATAGAATAGATTCATACAGATGTGATTATGTGTTAAACCTATGCATAGAAGTTAGAGTTGGGTCGATGCAGTCAACCTAGTATGGCAAATATATGATAAAAATAATGATGAAAGAATGAAATAAGGTGAATAAATCCTAAAAGGTTTATTTCACATTAGGTTCACTAGAATGTATGAAATTATAAATGCATCATGTCTATAAATCAATCCTAGATTAGAGAATATAGAGCATACCTACACTTATGATTAAGAATACATTTATTAAGCAGGATCATGACCAATATGGGGATCTTATAGATCTAATTTGGAGATCACTTGTCATAATACACAATGCTAGGAAGGGTTTCAAACCCTACAGTCTAACACAATCATGCAACAACCCTAAAAGATTCCTAGGTTAAATGTTCACTCTATTTTAATAAACAAGAAAGTAAATCTAATCTAGTGATCACTAAATCTTGTAGCACAAAGTGGGGGTTAGAAAAAAAAAACTAAACTAAACATGCATAGAAGATATATACTTACGTCAATGTATACATAATCTTAATGCATGGGAAATAATCATACCTATATTATTTATCTACTCTTATAAAGGAGAAATAAAGCTAGGAATACTTACCTTTGAATACAAACTCATTGAGCCTCAATTTCTCCCTTGGCCAAGGTGCTTCATAAGAGATTTATGTGGTATGTAAAGATAACAAATAAAAATTAACTCTAGGTTACACATCCTATCTATGCATCTGAAAGACTTCTCCACAAGACAAGATCCATATCTCCAAAGAAATTATAGAACCCTAAGCTTTATTCCTCAACTATAATGGTCAATAAGTAGATGTCCATTCACACTTATTCTTCTTTGCTTCTCTATTCTTAAATGGTTGGAAATAAACTTGTATATATAGGTAGATCTTGCCCTAAATCTTTCTGAATGTGTTGGTTGTATGAGGTTGACCCAGTCAACCCTATTTATTTTTGGGAGATATTTGACTAGGTCCCGAGCTAGATCGACCAAAGGGATAAAAAATTCCAAGTGAAAAATATCCCTAAATAGTAAAGGGTTGACCTAGTCAACTCTTTACAGTAATCATAGGTTAAAAAATGTATAGGGTTAACCTAGCTAACCTAGTACAATCAACTAGTGAAAGGGGGTCAAGGTAAGAAAAAGGAGGATAAAGATATGATAAATATTTTGAATGGGTAAAATAGATAAGAATAAGCTTAGGTTAAATGGTTTTATGATATAAGTGTGTATATGGCAAGTGAAAAAAGGGACAATAATATTATAAAGCACCAATGTTCTACCTACCCCTTTCTTAGTGCACCTCTTAGGGTGTGTACTCAGAGAGATTGAGACTCGATGGGTTATTATAAGATACAAAGTGTTAGTAGTCAATAAAAAGTTGAAAATATTATGTGTATGTATGCATCTTATATAGTAGTGTGATAGGATGCTAGTGGTGGATGTACTTGATAGGTATAGTGAATACTTAAAGTGCCTCTAGCCTCATTAGTTGTATGTTTAGGAAACATATCCAAAAATATTTCCATTGCCTTAGCTTCTATTTGTTGAACTTTAGGTGCCTTTGTAGGTTTTCCCACATCAATGATGTTGGACTATATAAAATCATGTATCTTATGTCTCAAATTGATGCACTTGTTTTTAGTATGGCCTGGTGCCCTGTGATAGTCACAAAATGCATTAGAATCATAGTTCCTTGGAAGAGGCCTAGTTGTATCAACCTCTTTGATTAGATGGATAGATATGACATTGCATTCAAAGAGATGATGTAAAACATGTGTTAGTGACTCTATAAGGTTTGTGAAAACTCTCCATGGATGAGCTAACAAAACTAGGTGAGGAGGTGGATCAAAAGTTTCATTAACTATGGCCTTTGGATCACTCTTATTTTTAGTGGCCCTTAATTAATATGGAGGCTTATTATAACTCTTAGTATTTGAATCTAATCCACTTGTGTACCTTAATTTTTCCATAAGAGAAGCTTGAGTTCTCTTTATTTGTGGGGCATAACTCTATGAATGTTGGAAACATATTGAATAAGATAGCTTTGTGTAATGCTAGTAATAAACTCTATTTAAATGTCTTGGAGTTCTCTGTCTATCATGGGGATAGTCATCTTTTCTAATATAGTTTTATATCGCAAGACATATTATGAAATAGGTTCATTGGATTTTTTCTTAATTTGAGCCACCTGAGCATATGAAATATTATCACTGATGTTGATTGAAAAGTGTGCCAAAAACATATCTATCAATGGGTTGAATGTTATGATAGAATTTTTTGGAAGATCATAGAACCACAATAAGGCATAGTCCTTTAGATGGTGTGGGAATAACTTAGTAAGTAATTAATCATTAGACACATAGTACAAACATCTTGCATGAAAGGACCATAAATGATTCTCTAGATTACCCTTTTCATCATACAAAGTAAGATTAGGTGCCACAAATCTAGATGGCAAGGGAGTTTCCACTATGTTTTGTGCCAAAGGTTTATGTAAAAGAACATAAGAATCCAAGGAATGTGGTGGCCTAGTAGTACCCTGCTCAAGGTATAACACCTTAGCCTATAGAGAATGAATCTAATGAATAAGGTATTGTACATAAGGAGAATAAGAATGTGTACTAGCCATAGGAGGTGTAGTTGCTATTGAAGGTTATTGAATTAAAATAAGTTGTGCATTCTGAGTTGCCCCAAAAGTAGGTGTAATAATATTATTATATGGGGGAGTATAATATTGACCATTATTTAATTTATGAATCTCACCTTGAATTATATGGATAAGGTTAGTGAGTATATTAAGATTTATAGAGATGAAATCTTGTAAATCTCTCTTATCAGTTTCATCGAATCAATTATTGAATTATGTCATTGTAGGTTTGAAAGTAGGAAAATAAAATGTTGTATATTTTGAAGCTTTTAAGAAATTTAATTTATTAAAGACTACCAAAATAAAATAATAAATCAAATATGAGATTTTGTAATTAATTGTTAAACATATAAAATATAAGGTCACAAACCCTAATAACATATAGGACTAGGGTTTGGGTAGAATTTGAAGTAAGACAGGTAACTTTTTAGGGGTATAGAGTGTAAGACTTAGGTTGTTAAAGGGTCTAAGTATAGTAAATTAGGGTATATAATTTGCAATAAATATAGTGACTAATTTTTAATAGAATTGGCCTAGTTTAACCCTTCTAAAAATAGAAATAAAGTATGTGATTAAGTATTTATCTATAATGTGACTAGGAAAGAAGATCTAGAGGCTACCGACTAGGACGGGAACTGATCTAGGGGTCATATCCAAGTTTTAAAACCCTTCCTAGATAATAGAACTCTACCAAGATAGTAGTGATAATGGTTATAGTGTCCTCCTTTTGGCACTAGTGTCCTTTATGTAGGACTTCTCTAAGATTCTAGGTGCTCTTATGTCAAATTCTACCAAGCATGTTCATGTGTGCATAAGTTCTTATTCCCTATAGCTGACCTATTTTAATTGATTTTTTAAGCAAACCCTAAACTTCCATGTTTCTAGGGCATCTATTTGGCACAAGTAGCAAAGTGTGATGTTAGTGGGATAGGCTAGCCATCCTCAACACCCTGTTATGATGATAGTTGCCTACATACCAATACTCTGAGTAAGGATCAATCCTGATGTAGTTCTCCCCACCTAAGTATTGGTGCAAGTATAAGTGAAGCTATTATGAATGTTATTTTGAGTATTTTTGAGTGGAACTTAAGACTTGAAATATGAGTATATCTAAGCTTGGGATGGTTTTAGATGATTGTATGTAGAAATAGGCTAGAATAGGGATTGATAACCTTGATTTTGTATAATTTTTTCTAAGCTAGTTTGTGTTATTTGCATTTGATTTCCATCTAGTGGATAAAGGGCTAAAGGTCATGTATATATACCATTTTAGTGCTTGTACAAGTCTTAAAAGAGGTCTAGGCTGACCCTAGGTGGTTTCTCATTTGAAAATATATTCATTGGATACAAAATGTTGAAAGGGATAGTAGCACCCAAACTAGGACACTAGGACCCAAAAGGTGGCAAAACCAAAGACTAGGGGCCAAGATGTTAAGATGAATGTCTAGGACTACTTAGGGATGTTTATGGACATGTGTGTCCTATAATAAATCTAGATAAGTGTTTAAAGAGGCCCTAAGATAGGTCTAGGGATAATTTTTGGATGGGTTCTCTTAAGTAACCCTCTTATCACACAAGTGACATTTTTAGGTGGCTACACTATGCACCATCATCCTCTTTGTGACTATTGTGCATTTTTTATAAATAAATTCCAAACTCCATCACCATCTAAAATTTTTTAGCCTTTAAGATCAAACTAAATCTTATGTATAAGTTTCCAACAACCTCCATTCTAATTGTATCATACATTACTTCACTACATCAGGAAATGACTTCATGGCCAATTATCTTTGAAACACTAGCAATAAATTTCCCACAAAACACTATGCATGTTATATTTTATATCTCTCATAATAAAACTTAGATATAAATGTATTAAATAATGCATCATATGAGTGAATTCTCTCCTTCATATCTTATTTTATCTCCTTAAGCACATAAATGCTTTGTTACTCAAACTCTTGAATATGGAACTTCCTTAAGAATATAGTCTTGAGCTAGTCAAATTCCACCATAATTTGGTTGGCATCAAACTTGTTGTACCTTGTATATTTATAATTCAACAATGTTATGGAATATATGTGGTACCATGCGGGATGTGTGTGTCTATACATACATACATATGTATGTATGAATGAATGTATGTATGTATATATGTATGTGTGTGTATGTGTATATAAATTTACAATATCTATATTTTAGATACTTATTAATTAAAATTTTATAGTATTTATTTATTATTTTAGAAATTAAATATTATATATTTTATTAAATAAATTATGTAGTAAATGAATAAATTATTGCTTTGTTGAAGTGAATGTCTCATGAGGCATTAACCCATCAATGGAACTCCTCATTAAAAAATAACAATTATAGAGGTATGAGAAACTTCCAAATATTTAAAACCACTTGTTTTTACTTTGGATGATGCAGCATAAATTAAAAACAAAGACTTATTCTTAAATAATTTAAACCCTAGCCACATCGGTTGAGTATGCAATGAATGCACAATGGCATGTAAGGACTAAGAAATATAAAATGAATGATAGGAATGGACTGGTATGACCTCTATGACCTATAAAATCTATATTAAAATCAACTTAGAGATATTTTAAAACACTTTTTATTATTACTTTTGATCAATCAAGATATGAAAGTGGAGAGATGATTTGGAAAGGATTAATGCTTTTATTTATATTTTATCAAATTAAGCTTAGAAATAGTTGGAATAGCGAGGACAATTACATGGATGAAAAAATTCTATTAGCATTAGATAAATGTATGCCTATTATATATCTATGCATATTTAGACATGAAACGTTGGTGTTAGACACTTTGGCAACATCAACTTTAACATACTTGGAAAATGCACATACATTTAACTCTTGAGCACACTTTTATTATATTTGTATACCCAGATATTATCTTGGCCAACTCTATTTTCCATATACTCCTATTTAGGATCAAGATAGTCTATATAGGAATATCCAAGAATCTTAGACATATCTCATATCATTGTTTTACACTTATAGGACACTACCTGTAATGCTTGGATAGTGTTTGGTTACCACAAGGGTTTGCCTCTACTAGAATTATCTAGGCACACTCAATAATTATTTTTTAAATTTGTAAATATCCTCTAGATAGGCCTAGATATGTTTTAAGGGTCAATCATAGTGTAAAATGAACAAAGATCCATCTTTAAATATAAATCATTCATAAGGTTATAATCACTTGGCCATCACCTTGAGAATCACTTGGAAACTTGAAGACTCATTTACAACTATCTTAAGATATTATAAAATATGTATACACATCTAAAAATCCTTAAAGTAGTCCATGGAGCCATGTCTAAATACACAAAGTCAAAGTTGCATGGGTCCATATATCAAAGATCAGAAAATTACATTACATTTTGGATTGTTCACAATGTTGCACTCACACACATAAGTGGGAGAATTCATATTCAGAGTATTTGAAATAAGGAAATTCTCATACATTCAACAAGGAGTGGTTATGGTTCTATAACCCAAAATATTAACCCATTTTTAAGGGCATCTTGTGGTCAATATCATAATTAGGGTTTGGATAGAAGGATAAGGAAAACAAGCAACATAACATAGGAAAAAAAGTGTAAGCACACAAAGGAACCATTGTTAGCTACATACATGTGGGTGTAAGGTGTTATAGACACTCATAGTGTAAAGGGATAATGTTAGATACTACAAGGGTTAGATTTTTCTAGCAACATACATAGATATCTTCAACCTCTATTTCAAGTTAGAGTTAATGAAGAAGAAATTACATAGTAGTTTTAGGTAAACATACACCTTATGTGAATGACAGATAATTATAATTAGCTAAGTACATTAATTCCTTATTATTTTTTCAATTATAAATCAAAATAATGCAATATTTATCTATCCATTTCAATTCATATTAGTATATTTATTACCATATTTTACATAATCTAATCACTCTATAGTTTTCTAATATTTTATATCTCTTAATCTTATGTACCTATGGATATTATATCATAATGTTTATGGGTTAATGGATATATTAACATGTGGCACACATCCACTTTATTGAGTTGTCTAGGTCAAATATGTAACTTGTGTAATAAGTTAGATTGGGTAATGAGTTGGCCTACATTAGGATTAGGTGTGTACCCATCGATTATTAATAATAGAGGTCTATATAAAGGAGAGAATATATTTTAAAGGATATCATGTAAGTGGAGAGTATTCTATTTGTTATAATCATATCTAAGGTTGTCCTCTTGAATTGGAATTCCCATATTAGGAGATTATATGGGGTTATTCTTTCTCTAAAGAGTATTATATGGCATTGCCCTACCTTAAGGGTATTATTCTATTTTTTAATATATTGAATATTTGTCATATTTTCCCACCAATATCTCTTGTGTTTTGTTGTTATACATGATATTTTCATATCCATAAGTACAAAACACATAGGTGTAAAATAAACCAAAATAATTTTGTGAACTTGATCATTGATTTAAACACAAAAGACCCTAGGTTTCCTCCTACATTAGCATTTTTTCTTTGGGTTTTATATTTATCCTCGATTAGGGTTTGATTTTCATATTTTATTTTTTATTTCCCCTTGTCACATGCACAAATCTAATTTTTATTCACTACCCTAAGTTTTATTATTAATTTCATGCATATATCTTGTCATCTAAAAAGGTTAGGTTTCTTGTACCTATACGCTGACATGCTAGATTAATTAGTATTAAAATTAATAATATTCATATTCCTTTAAATCAACCACATGTTTTTGTGCCAACTAAAATGGTGAAAACTAAATATTTACACGTCATTTCATCTATTAATGCAAACATTTATAAGGAACACATAGATGTAAATGAACATATTATGCCTGAATTTGAAAATGCTTATAAATATTGTGTTGAATATCATGGAAAAATAGAATTCGATGAGCTTAATGGTGTAGATCCTAACAAGGTAGAATCACTTTCCAATTATCATAAAATAATTAGTAACCAATCTAAGTACATAGATATTATTTGGAGTGTTATCTTAGAGGTTAAAAATGGAAAGTTTGTTAAGGAAACCAATCTCTAAGAACTACATGATGAAATTTTGAATGATACTAATCTATATTTTAGATTATTAGATCCTATAATAAGTGTTCAAACTAATATTACTACTACTTCCATTATTTTGGATACACCTATGGCTACATAAGTGATGCCTACACCTAGTATACCTACTATGGGGCCAACATAATTTATTCCTCAGATATATATGGCTATCCCTATGCCACATAATTTTATGCATCCTACACTTAAAACTCATCTAGCATCACCTTTTCTTAATCAATATAATATTCCTAAAAATCAAGATCTTGTAAAAAAAAATCTTAGATCTTCAACCCAAGGTTTCTCAAATGGAATAATATTCTCATAGAGTGAGTCATTTTACAAACTCTCAAACATTATTACACAATCCTTGAGACCTAGATATTTCCATATATCCTTTGCCTATAAGATTTATTGCACAAAAACTCACACCATTTGATGGAAAAGGTAATCCAAAACAACTTAATAGAGCCTTCCATATACATGTTAATACAACGTATCTAATGATAATTTTCTAAAAAAGATTTTGCATAGGAATCTTAGGGACTATGCCTTGTGATGGTTTTATGACCTTAATTTTTAATAATTACTTATTTTTAGTCCTTTATATGACCAATTCTTAGCTTATTTCTCTATCAAATTAAGTGATAAACTCTCATATGCTCAAATTATAGTACTCAAACAAGGACTTAATGAGCCCATTAATGACTATGTGCTTCACTATAAAAATATGCTTTCAAAAATGAAAAATCTGATTGCCAAAAAAGAAATAAAATACATATTCAAGCAAATCCTACTTCCATCCATCCATGAATCTATTATGTTCTTGCATTTTCAATCTTTTAATGATATGTGCCATATGATTAAATACTATGAGGTCAATCTAATCACCATGAATAAGTGAAACTATGGTACCAACCCTCCCACATATTATAACACTAAGTTTAAAATCAAACCACATTTAAAATCCAAGGCTAACAATACAAATAATGAGGCTAAAATAACAGTCAATGTTGTTTCACAACCTACTAATAGGTGTGTCCTTTTGGCTTCTCAAGAAAAGTAATTTACACTATTATCATAACTTCCTCATAAGGTGTTAAAAATTTTATTTTAGTTAAATATCATATTTATCCTTCCACCTATGGAGATTGATATGACAAAACCACAACAAAAGGTTTTCAATATTAAAGCATATTGGGATTGGCATAGATGTACAAGACATCTGAATAATAGATGCTTTAGTTTCAGACACAAGATGCAAGACTTAATTGAGAATAATATTATTTATCTCAATGATTCTATAACACCTGCTGATGATATGGTTTCACAAGCTAATGTGATGCTTAAGATGTTTTCTCATCCATTTCCAAAACATGCAGCATAAGAAATTATATGCACCCAGAATTTGCATGGTGAAACATTTAGAGACAAATATAATCATGATGTAAGGATCTGTGCCTAAATAATTCTCAAACTTGATTCTCTCTCCTTTTGGTTTATTTTACACCTTTATTATATTTTACACTTGTTTAATTATAAATTTTATAAGTGTTCTGCTTCAAATTTTTAAAATATTGGATATGTGACAACCACATGGAAAAAATGTAACTGTATCGGTGGTTTCATAATTGCCTTGGTGAAAATGTAATAGACATGGTGGTTTCATATTTTTTCATGGTAGTCCCATTAGCCAAAGAAATGGTTATGTGAACTTCCATGGGGTTTTGGTTCTACCACTTGTAGATACCATTAGTTTCATCATAGTATGCATATTTTTAAAATAAAAATATGAGTCTTAAGTTTTCACACATTTGCATGTTTTCAGTTGGGTTTCTTGATTATTTTACTTTGTGTTTACCTTTAATATTTTATGTCTCAGTTTTACTCCTATATTTATCAATCCTTATCAATTTAACTTGATTAATCTCCCAATCAAACTTTAGTTAACTTCCACATGCAACCTCCTTTCTTCCTTTACAAGTATCTCACTTTTTCTAGGTTTTTAGATCCAAAAATTTGGTCAAATATTGAAGCTTTCAAGTTTTACAAATCCCTATCCTATATTATTTTGTTTTTAGAATATTTTCTTGAATATACAATCATATTTATCTTACTTTACATAAGTTTGGAGAAGGGAATTCACTGAATTGGCAATCAGATTTTGTTATTTATGAATCAGTTCAACCATAGTCTAACTATTTTTCCTTATAATTGTTTCTCTCTTGATTTTATTATATTTCCATCCTTTTTTTGGATATTTTAAAAGGTAAATATTGATCAAAATATCTAGTTACCTAAGGATCATATACTCACATGATTACTTCTTCACCTTTGTTTGATCTCCCCATTGATCAGGTTAGAGGATCTACTTTCAATTTTGTTTTGATTATTATGTTGAATTAGATTATATTTTATCATTCATTATAAATATTTATATTTATAAAAAATCATAAAATAAATCATCTTTCTCTCTTTTCTTTTGTATTAAAAAATTAGTTTTACTTTCTTTAGTTTGTAGTTACATATCAAAGCTTCAAAGAACATAGTTTTGCATTCAATTTAGGGTAGATTAGGTAAAATTTATAATTAATTATATCCACAAAATGATATTATATATTCAATTTTCCCTCAACACATATTCATCAAATAATCACATACACACACACACCCATACACACTAAAGGTAGAAGAATTTAAAATTGCATGCTAGATCTAGTTTCTCCTTTTTTCATTTCAAAAATATTATGTAAATCAAAAAATCCATTTATTAATTCATAAAATAATTTATATTCTTATTTAATCATTAAAAATATTTACAACTTTCAACCTAACTTGTATGTTAAACTAGATCATAAGAAAAGAAAAGAAAAACTGAAAATTGCATAGCATAAAAACAAACTCTAATTTCAAATTTTGGTTCTTTATTTGCATGTTGAAAAAACTAAATTGAATAATATATTTCAATTATTTTCACTCAAATAATAAAATAAAAATAACTTTTCATTTAGTACATATAGGTAAAACTTTGAATAATACTAGGAAAAAACCAAAATCAGCACTTGCATCATTCATTTAATATTCAGTTCTTAGCATTTGCATCCTCAAAAATATTAAAAAGAACAAAAATAAAAGGATTATCCTTTAAATTTACTTTCATATATTCATTTTATCATTGTTAATAATTTATTTTCATCAAGTAATATATGTTTAGTTTTATTTTCAAAACACTACCGAAAACACCAAAAATGTAATCAAACAAAGTCGTGTGAAAACATGTATAAACTTAAAAAATTAATCCCAGACATTCAAAATAACAATTTCACTTTCCCAAATCATAATAAATACAAAATACACATTTTAAACATTCAAATCAACATTGTTTTTCCCCTTTGATGACACTTCCAAAGTAACCATACCTCCAAAAAGCAAGGATTTTTCTTAGAGTTAGATCTCTCATTTATGCTAGTAAAATCCAAAGTGATATTAATGTTGATCTTAGAATTTATTATTTACATTATAATCACATTCCACACCTTATCATTATCCAAATTAAGACTCTTGATGAGCAAGACCGGTTAAAAGTACCACCAATAGTTAGACCCCCTCATATGTTAGCCCGTCATTGTAATGATCTCCAAGTCTAGACCTTCACTCTTTGTTTTCTTCCTCCTAAGGACTAGAATAATAATATTTTCATTATATTCATGTATGAAATTCACAATACATATTAAACCTAATAGTGTCAAATAGTTATAAAGTTTTATCCACCTAATTATGACTAATCCCCATACCTAGTTTTGACTAAGAACTTCAACATCTTGTCCTCACTCATACTAAAGGTTCTTGGGATTATATCTCATCTTAATTTTACACTCTCATTGAGAAACATTATGTAGGATATATATTTTGGTATTTACTTGAACATCATATACCACATGTTATCCAAAACCTCATCCTTGTAACTCAATCTAATAAACCAAACCCATAGACATATCATCCTATCATTTTTTCATCGGATGTATCAGCCAGACCTCAAGAAGTTGATTGCATGAAGGTTAGCATGTCATTTTCATCATGTACATAATTTAGTGAAAATTATGTGAATGGATTATCCTTTTTATTTATCCTCTTTTATTTTCTTTCTTCCACCTTCTCTCCTCTCATCTATTTACAATGTGGGTATTTGTATACCCATGAATATGTCTAGACAAGAATTTGAGAGATCATTTGATGTAGATAAATATGTGAGGAACCACCAAATTCCTAATTAGGCATCCTTATTTAGTTAAAATAATAATAATTCTAATTAAATGTGGAGATTCAGTTTATAAACCCTTCATCTTGAAACTTAAAAACTGGGTCTAAGGAAGTGATTCAAGAAGTGCAAGAGCCATCCAAAAATACCAATAACCACCAATACTTTAATAATATTACTTTCACCATTGGGTATGTCATTTATCCTCATATTGTAACTAGACTATCGATTAGCTTGCAAATCCCAAATATGAAGTGTGCATGAGATTTGATCGATATATTAAGAGAATCTGCTATATAAAAGATGGACTGAGAAAACTAAAATCATCCACACACCCCTATAGCTATAACTAAATCATCTCTATCCTATGTTAACAACCATAAATGGATCCTCCTAAGTCCTTTAACAAAAACTAGTTCATTACTAGTTATTAATATTTCACTCTTCAGTCTTCCATAAAGGAAGTTATTAAATGTAACACTTCTTTACATAATAATTTCATCTTAAACTTAGTGGGTTGTATTTGGGATTTAGATGGAAACCATGCCTCACTAAATCATGGGACAACCTCTAACCATTCCAACCAAGGCCATTCCTAATCCATCCCCATCCTAGTGGTAACCTACTAATTGTCGTAATACCCATCCAACCCACCTCTAATTAAATACACTTCAAACCAGTGTCCTAGGGTCATCCTCACTCATAGATTCACAAACATTGTATCCTCTAAAATTCCTCCACCATATCAACATCTAATTTAAAATCTCATTGTGGGTGTTTTTTCTTATATTCCTCTTAACAACATGATAATTAACACGCCACCATCCTTCATTCCTCTAAGTTATGTACCACCCATGTACACTCCTTTACAAGTGTCAAAAAACAACTATTTTTCTAACCCTCTTCCACCTTATTACCACCTTTTTTTTCAAATCCACCTAGCCAAATAACTACTTTCTAGATTGTTATAGTCCACCTTATCAACCTCCATCTTTTCCTCCTAGTGGTTTCCCACCCACATCTTATCTAAACCCTTCTCTTTAAGCTCATCCCACCATGCATTTTTTGAACTTTAGTACCATGAAGACATATGATAAATATTTTAAATAACCCTTTGATCATAATATATTAAGAGTCATTTTACCACATCCCCTACCTAATCTCCCTAATTTTAATGGACATGGGGATTTTAATGTGCATGGCAAGGCATACACAACTATAGTTAGAGAGATTATACCTTAGGATGGGTTAATTGTAAAAAAATTCTATAAAAACATAAAATGAATAGCCCTAGACTAGTATTACCACCTTCTTGATTCATCTATTCATTCCTTTTGAAAAATCATGGTGAATTTTGTCAAAGCATTCGATATGAACAAACTACTTAAAACTGACATATAATAATTCTTATAAATTAAATAATAACCCAATGAATCTGCTACCCATTTCATTATGAGATGGTGTCAATTATTATACTCATCTTCCAATGGACTATATAGGGACCAACGATAACTATGCAATTTATTTTTACACCCCCTTAATAAGGAAATGAGAGAGCATATTCAAAATTTCCATTATTGGTCCTATAAATAAGTGCTTTAAGGATTTATCAAGTAACCATTTGATAGTGTCCATAGAATGTATGGAACCAACGAGTTATTAATCACCCCTAATTAAAATAATGAGGGTTATCAAAATTAAAAGCAAAGTAACCCCAAAAATCAAGGCACTAAGGTTATAAATATAAACTAAAACACCACTATGGATGTTTTAGATAAAAATAAGAGGTTAAAAGTTGTAAATAATAACTCACCTCAACCCATGAATAATAATAATGGAAACAACAACAATGTGGGTGTAAAGAACCAGACCCTCCACCCAATTTTCATGCGATATATTTTAATCATCCCCACCCTGTAACATGTAATTTAATAATCTAACTCAAAACTAGTTTCAACATGTTGACCATTACCCAAAATATTAAAACTAACCCTTTCATCAAGGCAATAACCCATAACGATTTGGTAAAAAAACTAGAACTAGAGGCTTAGGGATTACAACCTTAATGTCTATTGTATTTTCCATAGATTCATTAGACACAATACTCATTCATGTAGGGAATATAATAAATTTATTTAAAGACTCCCTGAGGACCAACATTAAACCTTTATATACATGTTTGTAGAGAATGCCAACACAAACCCACTAGCTCAAACAACTGGTCTTATGGTACCTCAAAACATCAATTTATGCATATCTTATAACCCTTTTTATAACCATTAACAATGAAACATCTAGAACTACCCACAGGGTAACTAAATCAATCAACCTCCATCAGGTGGAACCTATGATGTTGAATCTTCTACTTCAAGCTCAGTGAACCCTGGTGTGGATCCTCAATTGGGACATCAAGGAAAAACTAAAATTATAAGAGTTATATAATTATAAATTGGTGAATATGTAAACATAATCATTGGCACATGAGAGTAATAACCTATAACTCCCTATTTTCTAAATATTATGAAGACTGACATCAAATTCAAACCTATAGGAAACTATGATTTAGTTTTTGACCTTATAAAAACATTTTCCCATATATTTTTCATGGGATTTCTCAATATATCTCATTCCCATCATTTGGAATTACTTAATGCCTTATGATTAGGGTACCTATCTAGTGTTACCCTCCACCCTAGGCCTAAATTAATCACAATGACTAAGACATGTTCCCATCTCAGAAAAACTCAAGAGACATTATATATTTCTTTGACCTTAGGAGTCTTCTCTTAGATCTTTAAATGGATAAGAGGGGGGTCCAACTTTATTTTTACAAGTCTATATTTATAATAATTATGTAAGTAAAGCAATGGTCAATGATGATGTGACTATTAACATAGTCCCTTTTTCACTTCTCCAAAAACTTGGTTATGGAGAATTTAATTATTCCACGACTCATAACATTTTAAGAGTCTATGATAACCTCAAGTCCACCTCTATTGGGACCATTTTTCTTCCCATAATTATGGGCCCCAGAACTATTTTGATAGTGGTTTATGTGATCAATCAGGGTATAAACTATAACATGATCCTTGGAATACCAAGGATTCATAGGATGAAGGTGGTCCCTTCTACCCTATTTTAAGAGATCAAATTCATCCATCTTGGGAAGGTTTTTGTTGTTTAATGGGATCCTAAACACTTTGATGTTGTCAAAACCAACTTCAATAAGAAACTAAGATTGTATATCAATTACCATCTACTTGTAAATGGTGTGGCGAAACCCCCACCTTTAATCAAAGAAAAATAACCTATAACAATCATTGTATATTTCCTAAAGAGGGGTTATAGCATTTCCAAAAATTTTCCAACTAAGAAACTTGAGGAAAATGGAATTAAGACAATAGATAAAGTGAATGGATAAAATATTATAACAATACGAACCATCTTAACTAATCTGATAACTAAAATCATTAGTATCTAAGAAAAAGATAAACCCATCACACTCCCCTTTAACCCTTGAGGAGTATTAACATATGAATTTTCTAGATCACAAAACCTAGAAACCCAAGAAGGGATGGTGAACATAATTTACATTTTCATGGTTAATATTTTATAAAATCAACAGACACTCTTTGAGGACAATAATGATTCTTCCTTCATATATGATCAATGGATCTTTCACAATGATGGGTCAAAATGTCATATTGGCATAGGGATAAGAGTTATCCTGATTTCACCTAGAGGAAGAATCATGTATTTTGGTTTCAAACTTGATTTTGAGTGTAAAAAAAATGGATCATAATATGAAGTCATGTTGTTAGGCATGTTTATTACAAAGAGGTTAGGTGTTAAAACTTGAAAATCCAATGTGATTCATAATTGGTCACTAACCAAGTTTTGGAAGTTTACTATACTAAAGTTGAACATCTTAAGCTTTAAAATAAATTTATACATGAAATCACCAAAGGTTTTGATTTAATTTATATAGTGGCCATTCTTAGAGAAAGTAATCAACTTATTGATTATATAGTCACTTCCTCTTTTATTTTCAACCCTTACCCAATGATATTTGAGTCTAATTTGATGGCATCCATTAGGTCTAAACCAATTAGTTCAAATAATGTTTAATGACTAAAATATTACTTATATTAAAAGGGACACTAACCTTATGGCCCTAGAGTTTTCAAAAATGATGAGGTGATCTTGGAATTCCTATGAGTCTATGACCACCTCCCTCCGGTACATCATAATATGGGCTTCACCCTTCTTTATTATCCCATGCCTACTCTGAAATATAAATATGATGATTCTTATTTTAATATCAAATATTACCATGCTTTAAATGAAGAGTATGATTTATTTTATGTAAATGATGAAGACCCTGATATTCTTCCTACTCCAAAAAAATTTAAAGAAGTGAATGCCTTCCTAATTAAGGATACTATAGATATCAATATAGGGGCTGAAGAAAACCTTGGATCCTCAAGTGTGGATATTCAATCTCATCTAAAGAGGTGTAATACCATAATAAGTTTCTCATAGAGTTTTCCAAAGCCTTTGCCTTTTCTTATGTAGACATGATAGTTATTCACCCTAATGTATTTGTTCACAATATAGTCACCATGCTTATTAAATAAAAAATTGGGCCACTAAAACCCAAGGTTGCATTGATGGTTAAAGAAGAGGTCATTAAATTTTTTAAATTAGGTTTTCTAAAACTTGTGGAATATTTTAATTGGATGTCTAATATCATTTCAATCCTCAAGAAGAATGAAAAAATCATGATATACATAGACTTCTATGAAATTAAAAAATCATGTCCTAAACATGATTTCCCTCTTCCCTCCATCAATGTAATCATATATTCCATGTTAGGTTATGATTATCTCTCCCTCATGGATGGATTCTCTAGATACGATCGAATTTTAATTTCAAATGAGGATCAAGGAAAATTTTCCTTTCGTACACCATGGGGAACCTTTTATTATATAGTCATGCCTTTTAGTCTTAAAACTATTGGGTAATGTATCAGAGGACTATGACCCATATATTTCAAGGTCTCATTTATAAAATAGTATAGGTTTATGTTGATGTCTTCTTGGAAAGATAAAAATAAGGGTCAAGCACTTAGAGGTTTTATGTACCACCCTCACACATTTGATTGAGTATGGTGTCACACTCAATATCAAAAGTGTGTTTGGATTTATAGGTAGTAAACTCCTTTGTTGTGTCATTTTTTAACACATAATCAACATCAACCTAGCTAATATTCACACAATCTTAGACATGTCTCCCATATTAATGAATTGGGAATCTAGTCACTCATAGGGAAGTTGAGGGAAATCTATAAGTTCATACCTCATTTTTTATATGCAACTTATCCTATGAATAGTTTACTTGAAATTGAGAGTAGTTTGGATTGGACTATGGATTTATAGGAGGTATTTGAAGTAGTAAATTTTTCCTCATGTCTCCCCTAACCCTTATGGTACCAAACCTAATAGGCCACTCAATTTACATAAGGGAAATTGAGGTATATCTTGCTTTTATGTTGGCCTAAGAGGGTGACAATGATCAGGAATGAGCCATATATTTAATTAACCACACTCTAATTAATTATGAAACTTACTACACATAGGTAAAAATAGAGTATTTGACATTATCTTTACAACCAAGTGGTTGTCACATTACATACTTAATTAGGAAAATAGTTAGGTCCTAAGCCTTACAAACATTATTCACCCAACCAATCCTCTCACATAAGGATAGGAATTTCATCACACTTTTAAGTGAATTTGAGATTACTTGTGTCAATCAAAATTCCATCAAGGGACAAGTCATTACTAATTGGTTAGCAGACTCCCCTTTAGAATTCAGTGATCTTGTTGACACTAATTTTCCTAAGGAGATGATATGTTACATAGATAAATTAGAAACCATCTTTTATCCTTAGTATGTTGACATTATAAATTATTTAGTTGATCATTTTTAAATTTAATATGATAACTCATAATAGAGGTGACACATTTGTATAATTTTAGCTAAGTATTTTATTCAATATGAATTTCTCTATCAAAAAGATTTTAACAACATGTTACTAAGATGTATCGATCAATCAGAGTTGGAAAAGGTCACTTTTCACTAACATAATGGTTTTTGTGGTGGACACTTTGGTAGCCACATGATTTCCCTCAAAATTCATAAGATGGGATACTTTTAGCCCACTCTTGAGCATGATGTTGTTGAATATGTAAGGAAATGTGAGAAGTGTCAACACTTCTCCTATGAGATTCATATTCCTCTTATGCCACTATAGCCCATTGTCACTCCATGTCCTTTTTTGACTTAGGGGATAGAGTTAGTTGGTAATCTATCTTTTACTTCCATATATGGCCATCACTTCATCATTATGGCCATAGATACTTCACTAAGCGGGAAAAATATATGCCTTTAATAATCATTACTAGATTGGTAATTACCAAGTTCATTTTGTACTAGATAATATATAGGTCAAGGACCCCAAAGGTCATTATCATAGATAATGGGTCCTATTTTAAGAACCCTAAGGTGGGTGAATTGTGAAAAAAAATATATCTCACCACATGGCCTCTTTGTACTACCCATAGGCTAATGACAAATCCAAAGCCACAAATAACACCTTAAAGTCAATCTTTGTTAAAATAGTTAAAGATAATAATAGATATTGGCATCTTCAACTCTATCTTGCATTGTGTTCCTATAGAATAAGTATTCATATACACATGGGGGCAACCCCATATTCTCTTATCTTTGGAGTTTATTCTACCCCTCGAGGAAGAAATTCCTAGCCTCTATGTCTCTCTTCAAGGTCGTATTGATCATAAAGAGTATAGAAACAAATGACTAACCTAGTTAGAGACTTTAGATGAACATCAACTTTAAGCCACATAAAATCACATTTCTTACATGGAATGTGTGTGATGAAAATTTAATAAAATGTTCATGAACATCCCATACAATTAGGAGACCTTGTCTTGAGTCTTGACAATAAAATAGATAAGAAAAAAGGAGAAGGTCATAAGTTTAGACCCAATTGTTTGGACCCCTATCTAGTGACTAGGGATTTTAATAATGGAGATTATCAATTGTACACTTTTGAGGGTAAAGGTATTGGTGAATCTATGACACATTGTACCTGAAACATTTCAACATATAGTCATTGCTTTTTCACATTTTCCTCTTTGCATAATAAATAATTTTCCATTGTTTATGTGTTATTTTTCATATTATATGTTTTAATTAATGGTTGTTTAGATATGAGTTTGAATGAAAAAACTTTCAAAGTGTAGAATATCATTCCATCTCATTTTTCATTTCATCATATTTCATTTTAGAAAACATTCATAAAATCAGTATGACACAAGGTATTATCTTAGTTCTTATGAGCATAATGTACTTCATCCCTCTATACTTTATTGCAATCTTAGAAAACCCTAGCCTACAACCTATTCTAGAATCTTGTCCGTGATAAAGTTTCCCTATATAGTTCCCTCTAATCAAAAACACTAGCATGCTCAAAAATAGGTAACCTTACTCATATATCTTGGTCCTTGGTGATGAGCCATTGTATCTTACTAGCTATACAGGGCCAATATTTGGGGGTAAGAACATTCTTCCCACTCCCCCAAAAAAAGAGAGAGAAATACATTAATAAAAAATCAAAAATTAAGAAAATCAAATAAAATCACACATCTCTTACCCTTCATTAATCATGGTGTTGAGTCTTCACATCTTACTAGTTGCATGGGTTATCATTGGGGGTATATGTCCTTACTTGCCTACATATAACCTTTGGTGATGAACCCATGTGTCTTCATAGTCGCATTTAACTAAGTGTAAGGGCTCACAAAAAGTAAAGTCAATGAAAAAGTGTCAAAAAATGAATAATAATAATAATCCTCAAAAGGATTTTTTAGAAGCCTATGCCGAAAGGATAACTTTATCCCTCTTCTCGATTATGTCAGGGTTAGAAACCTCTAGATAAAGTTACAAAAGTTATTGTTTTATGAATTTAGTAAGAAGTATATTTTTCCCCTTTACTCATAAGGATTAGGTCAACCTAGTGTTCTTTGTGAAGTTTTGATGTATAGTTTTTTTCTTTCACTCTCCCACATATATCAAATCCACCTTTCATCCCTCCGTTAAAATTTTAAATTATTATGTTGTGTAAATGAAATGGATTGATTATCACCTATAAAATAGTCATTAGTGTATTTTTAGTTTTGTAAAAGCATTCACTTCACTATGTTTGTATATATTTTGTTTCCACATCTCACATATATAAACATATCCATAACATTTACCAAAATAGAGATACATGGAATTTAATCACATTTATATTCATCTAAAATGCACAAGATGAAAAGTAACATAGAAATTAAAAGAACGTTAAATGATGCTAAGTCACATAAATAAGCCAAAATATTTATATATAATCAATGTCAAGTTTTTATATATCATGTCTCGGTACAACCACCTCCATAGAGGGCCAATGAATCTAATAACCCAAAAAATAAAAAAAATAGGTAGAATATAATGATCTTAAGATCTCAATGGAGGCTACTTACAATCTCAAGAAATTGAATGTTTGAGACTCTTACTCCTTGTATGAAAAGGACATGAGGTATAGGAATATCATGGGATACATCTCTAAATCTTATTATGTCTCTTGTTAGTTCCTTCTTACGAATTCATCCCTCTCATTATTTTTCAACTAGATAAAGATTTAGCACCTCTAACCCCAATGATGTCACTAAGAGTCTTCATCTGAGACTTTAAACCAGTCACCTTGGCCTCTAAGCCAAAAAATTTTCTTTGATGATGAGTAATATCCATAGATGTATGATAATCAAGAGAAAATATGTGTATGCCTACTTATACTTGTATGGAGACACGTGTCCACTAAAATATGATCCCCACACATAATAGTGCACACCTAAATAATTAATGAGAGTATCTTTGATCTCATTCCTCCACTGAGTAGCTAAATATAAAACCACAAACAAGAGTAGATATTAAATCTCCAATAATATAAATTAAAAACAATAACTAAGAAATAAACTATAAAGTAATAAGAAAAAATAACCAAACTAAACAAACACATTATTTTACATGAATCACCCTCATTTTAGTCTAGGTTTGAGTCCTCAGCAGAGCTCATTTAGCCTCCTCTTCCTCTCTTATTAGCTCACATCTAGTAGGTGCCTGATTACCACCTATAATAGCATGAAATTTTCCCTCTCCCCTTTGTCTTGTGCCTACTATTATAATTGAGGATCTATCTTTGGTGGTGGTTATTATGGTGGCAGTTGTACATATCATTAACCTCCCACTAGCACTATATCTACCACTATAACATTTACAAGTTACTATCTTACCTATATTCTTCCTCTAAGTACTCTCCTAAGTGTACTCATGATGAGAGTCCTAAGTTTGAGGGGATGCCACCCTAATCTCCCTAGTTTAGCATCTCTAACCTCTATGTTCCATCAAAGCACTAATTAGGGGATGAATAGGTTGGTTATATACTATAACCTAAACTATTTGGGATCCCTATTTATAGAGTTCATCTCAACCTATAGTCACTTATCTCTCACCTACTTATCATTCTTACAAGCTATAAGAGTGGCCACCTCATATACCCACTATCACATCATACCCTGATATCGTAGAGCTACTAGGTCTGTCATTATGAATGTGCCTACCACTCATGATAAGTCTATAAATGGTGTCATGATTATCCACTTAGAGGCCTTGATGTCCCTAGTAACTCTAATCATCACCCCTCACTGGTAAGGGGCATGCACTCATATACCCAACTCATAATTAGTGTAGGGTAACTGATAGATATAGACCCTAACCTCATGATCTAATATAGATCCATGTAGGTATGCATTAACACTTTTTACACCCATGTAAATAATCAAACCCTCTCCTCAATACCAATGATAATAGGTAAAAATTTGTAGATCAGGTAATATGTTCTCTTATTTTCCATTGTTTAGGAGGTAAGGCTCCCTATGATCACCTTATGGGAGGTTGATATCTCTACATACTCTATGTCCACTAGTTTAACCCTATACTTCATACCCACATCAGGTGTATCAACATTATGAAATAGTCTACCAAAATAGTATCCTCACCTATATCTATGTCCTCTCTCAAATCCACACCCTTGCCTATAATTAGAAAGCCAAGTATCCTATACACATCTATGAGAGTGATATTCCACTCTCTTGAGGCGTTTGGGAACCAAAAATTGTTTCAATTAGCATCCCAATAGGTGAATAAGTTCCAAATAAACTTGTTCAATGGGTAAATGATCCCAATATATTCAATCCTAATTATTATCACTTTATCCAATATGGATAAATTATTGACTGTCAATTGTTTCAAAATCCTAAGGAATCAATATTTCTCCTTCACTCTACTCCACTAGATGTAGATGCCCTAAAAAAACAAGTTAAAACATCCCTAATCACTTTTTTGGCCTAAAAATTAATCCAAGCCTCCCCTTATCTTTGCATGATGAAACCACTACATTATGTAGGTAGAGGTTATGTAACTATTACATGATGGTTATGTGACCACTATAGTAAAAATGTGTATGTTGTTATGGTTTACACAACCACTATAGATAAAAACATAGCCATCAATTTACAAACACTGAAAGTTACATCCTAACACCAATAGTTATGTCAATCAACCATGACCATAACCAAACCCCTCTAAATCATCCAAATCTTAACCAAAACACACAAAATATAACATTTTTCTAATATTACCTTCCCTCAATCCTATCCATACATTATAATTCAAATTTTATTGGATATAAATGAGTTTTTAATCTAATTTATCAAATTATGGCAAAAACATGAAAGTGAGTAGAATCTACCTATCCCTAACCTCCTCCTCCTCCTACTAATGGTATGTTTTCCATCCTCTCCTATTTCTTGTCAATTTATCTCCTTTTTTGGGAAAATATATCATATCAAATATAAATCTCAAATTTCTAAACTCAACTGCACAAATGATTTCCATTTTTAGCAAGTTTTTTTAAAAATAGTTTGTTTTACTAGTTTTATTTTGAAAACTTTAAATTTTTTGTAACTTACCTTCAAAACTTGCATTCCCTCATATTTTGAGATGTATTCCATACCTAACTAACCTAAAACATATCAAAATTTTAAAAAATTAATGTTTTAATTTATGTAACATTATTGTATGGTATGTTGTTCTCTATTTTTAGTTTTATAGGTCAACACCACTCTATACCAAGCTCAATGCCCTAAAAATATGATTTAGGTAGTATATTCATCCTTGTGTATATGGTAAGTTGAGTTATATATGTTTTTATTAGTTATCAATTTTTCTTATTTCTTGTTAAACTGCACTTGATTCATATTTTTGATTATAAGCCATGAGGGTTTCCCAGTTGGCTTTGTTGCATCACATAGGTAGGTAAGGAAATATTTTTAATCCTCCTTTTCATTTTAGTGCATCACTACTCAGGAAAACACCTTCACCAATTCATGATGAGGCATCTCCCTGAGGGGTCAATATGTATGCACCCAAATTTTACATGATGTAATATTTCATGATAAATCCAATGATGATATAAGGATCTTTGCCTAAATAATGCTCAAACTTGATTCTCTCTCCTTTGTATTGCTTTTACACCTTTCTGGGCTTTTGCAGTTGTTGAATTATTCATTTTATAAGCATTTTTATTCAAATTTTTAAATCTTGTCTTTGTGATGAAACTACCATGGTGAAAACATAACCATCATGATGATTTTGTCTTTTATCATGGCAGTTCCATTATCCAAAATGGTAATTCTATGAACTTCCCCTACAACTTTAGTTCTGCCACCTACAAATACCAATGGTTCTATCACAACATGCACATTTGTAAAATTAGCATCTGAGACTTTAGTTTTCACATTTTTTTCATGCTTTTAGTTGTGTTTATTTATTTTTTTACTTTTTGTTTGACTTTAAGATTACCTATCTCACTCCTACCCCTATTTTTATCAATCCTTATTTATTTAACTTGACCAAGCTTTAGTTAACTTCCACATGTAACCTCCTTTATTCCTATAAAATTATCTCACTTTTCTTAGGTTTTCAAATATGAAATTTGATTAGAGACTAAATATTTAATTTTTTACAGATCCCTATCCTACCTAATTTTATTTTGGATAAGTTTTTCATAAATCTATGGTCATCTTCAAGTTACTCTACACAAGTTTGGAAAAAATAATTAACTGATTATTTGTTATTCATGAATCAATACAACCACAATCCAACTAATTTATTATTTATAATTATGTATGTTTTAATTCTATTCTCTTTTCATCCTTTTTTTGGATATTTCCCAAGGTCAATATTGAGAAAAGGAGCTAGCTATCTGAGGATCATATACTCACACTGATTGCTTCTTCACCTTCGTTTGATCTCACCATTGATTAGGTTGGAGATTTATTTTTAGTTTTATTTTAATTATTTTAGTAGATTAGATTAATTTTTATCATTATTTATATATATTCATATTTATAAAAAAATAAGAGATAAAAATATCATCTTCCTCTCTCTTCTTTTGCTTAAAAAAAAAAGTAGGTTTGCTTTATTTATTTTGTAGTTGCATATCAAATCTTTAAAGAAAATAGTTTTGGATTAAATTTAGGGTAAATTAGGTGAAATTTATAATTAGGTACAGTCACATGAATTTATTATATTTTTATTTTTCCCTCAATACATATTCATCAAACTATTAGGTGCAATTTAATCCAAACCACTCTCCTTTTTAAGAAAAGTATTGATATGATGAACTGTGTAGGTAAGATTAGGTAAGAACCTATGGATTACCCCCAACATCCCCATGAATGACCTGGTTCCTAACTCATAATTAGGGGAGACATGTCTAATATTGCATGAATATTAGCTAGGTTGATGTGGATTGCATGTTAGGAATGATGTAATAGATGATTTTTCCTCCTTTAACTCCAAAAACACACTTTTTGAGATTGAGAATGACACCATACTTAATCAAACATGTGAAAATGGTAATATGTCTAAGTGATCAAACCTTCTTTTTTATTTTCCAATAATATCATCAACATAAACATATACTATCTTGTGAATAATATAATGAAAGATACGGGTCATATCCCTATGATATGTTTCCCTAAAAATTTTAATACCGATTGGTATGACTACATAAAAAAAGGTTCCCCATGGTGTATTAAAGAAACTTTTTCTTTTATTATCAACTAAATTTTAAATTTGGTTTTATCCATAAAGACCATCCATGAGGGATAAAAACTTGTAATCTATTGTAACATCTATGATGAAATCAATGGAGGGAAGTGGGAAATCATCTTCAGTACATGCTTTGTTAATGTTACAAAATTCTATCCATATCCTAATTTTTCCATTCTACTTGAAGATGGGAATAATATTGGACATCCATTTATAATATTCCATAGGTTTTATCAATCTTACTTTCAAAAATTAGTGACATTTTCCTTAATCATCAATGTGATATTGGGCTTAAGTGGTATGTATTTTTATTTAATGGGTTTAGCATCAGGCATAGTGACTAGATTATGTACTACTATGTTAGGTTGAGTACTTGTCAAGTCTACATGGAAAAAGGTAAATACTTTGGAAAACTTAGTAAGCAATTTCTTATGGTCCTCCACTGCTTGAGGGGAGAGTGAAGACTCAATCTTAAGGATATTAGGATTTTCTTCAATCCCTATATTTATATCTATGGTGTTATCAATTACAAAGGCATTCCCTTCTTCAAATTCATTTAGAGTAGGAGGAAGATCAAGATCCTCATAATTTGTGTTAAAGACATCAAATTCTTCATCATAATAATGATAATACTTTATCTTACAATAAGAATCATAGTATTCATATCTAATTACAAACATGGGACACTAGGTGAAGGTGAAGCCTCTCTTATGATTTTATGGAGGGATGTCATAGGCTTATAAGGACTCCAAGATCTCATCATTTTCATAAAGTTAAAATACTATGGGGCTATTTTCCTTTCCAATGAAAATAATATTTGGGCCATTTTACATTTTTTGAACAAGGGGTTCAGACATAATGGACACTACAAAATTAGACTCATGTATCATTGGGCAAGGATTGAAATGAGAAGAGTAGGCAATCATAGAGTTAGCAAGTTGATTATTTTCTCTAGGAATGGACATTATAGAAATGAAACAAAAATCATTAGCACCTTCATGTATAACATTCTTATAAAGTTGAAGATGTTTAGCTTTGTTCTAGTAGACTTCAAAAACTTGGTTGGTCACCAATTATAAGTCACCTTGTATTTTCAAGTTTTAGAGACCCAACCTTTTTGTGATAAGCTTTCTTAACAATAGGGATTTATACTCTACCCCATTATTTGTACTCTCAAAATCAAGTTTGAAATAAAAAAGCATGATCTTTCCTCTAGTGACTATTAGAATCACTCCTGACCTTGTGCCAAGATGGCATTTTCCCCCATAATAGTGAAGGCTCCATTGATCACTCATATAGGAAGAATCATCATTATGCTTACAGAGTCTTTGTTGATCTTCTAAAATATTGACCATGAAAATTTCAAGTATCTTCACTAACCATTCTTGGTTTAGAGGTTTTGAGATCCGAAAAGGTCATATGTCCCAACCCATCTGAGATCAAAGGGGAGTGTGATGGGTTTATCATTTTCCAAGATATTAATAATTTTAATTATAGACTTCGTCAAGATGTTCGATATCATTATGAGATTTTCCCCATTCACTTTATCTATTATTTTAATCCCCTTTTCTATAATATTTTCATTTGATGAATTTTTTGGAATTTCATAGCCCCTCTTTAGGACACACATAGTGGTTTTTATAGGTTCTTTGTCTTTAGTTGAAGGTGGAGTTTTCACCACACCATTTCTAGGTAGGTGATACTTGAAGTGAAGCCCCAATTTCTAATTGAATTTAGCTTGGACAACATCAGAGGTTTAATATCCCCTTGATCAAAAAAATAATTCCCAAGAGGGAGGAATTTGATCTCTTAGAATAAAGTCAAAGAGATCACCTTCATTATGTGAATCCATGGTTTTCCAAAAATCATATTATAGTTTGTGTCTTTATCAATCACGTAAAACTCTATCAATACAATTTTGAGACCCAAAATCATAAAAATTACAATGGTCCCAATATAGGTACACTTAAGGTTTTCATAGTCTCTCAAGGTGTTATGGGTTGTGAAGCAATTGGATTCTCCATAACCAAGTTTTTAAAGAAATGAAAAGGGGACTATGTTAACAATTGCCCCATCATTAACCATTTCTATCTTTACTTAATTATTATAAATTTAGACTTATAAAAAAAATTGGATTGCCCCCAAGGTAATACCTCAATGGTATGCCATTACAACAGTGACCACTAGGTCATAGGTCTGAGTTTGATTGGTTCATGGTGCATTAGGTGGGACACTGACACATCACCCAAATATTAGTTTATTGGACTCACCCTAAAAATTGTATGCCTAAGTGTGCACCAAGTACTGGGTTTATAATGGTGATAATGTCATCCAAGAATAGAGTGATACCTTATTTAACACAAAAATATAAATTGGACCCCCTCCTATCCATCTCAGCATCTAGGGGAAGACTTTTAAGGTAAAATAAATAGCCATCATCTCTTGAGTTTTGCCTATAAGGTAACATGTCTAAGTTTATGTGATTAAATTGATCATGAAGTGGAAGTATGAATCAAGTTTGGTTCCCTAATCCTAGGGAATAAATTAATTCTAAATGATGGGAAAGAGTGTTCTTGAGCAAGTCCATGAAGGAGATGTGAGAAATCACTTTTATATGGTTGATAGCTAAATCATTATTTCCAATAAGATTGGGGTTGACATTAATCTCCAAAATAGTTACAAAATGGGGATTTGTAGGTTATTACTATGTCATTCAAGTGATGATGTTTGTATATTCATTTGTTTCTATTTCTATTAATCTTATCATTAGAGTTTTCTCCTAAGGTCCCAATTGAGGAACCACATAAGGTTTTGTCAAGCCTAAAGTAGAAGCTTTAGTGTCATGGGTTGTAGCTAGCAATTTTGATTGGTTTGGTTACCATGTGGTTATTCTTAGATGTTGTGTTATTGATGGTTAGGAAATAGGTTTTGGTATATGAGAAAATTAATGTTTTGATGTGCCACAAGATTGGCTGGTTGAGTTTATGGGTTTGCATTAGCATTCCCTAGGAATATGTTTATAAACATTTGTCATTGGTCCTCAAGAAGTCTTTGAATAGATTTATTGTATTCCTTGTAGGAATGAATATTATTTCCAATGACTCTATAGAAAATAAAATAGGCATTGATATTATAATCCCTAGGCCTTTGGTTTTGGTTTTGTTGACCAAATCATTTTAGGTTATTAATTTGATGCAAGGGTTGGTTTTAATTTTGTGGGTGATGCTCAAAATGTTGAAACTAGTTTTGAGTTGGGTTTTGAAATTGTATGTTATGAGATGAGGGATAGTTAAAATATACCACATAAACAATAGGTATAGGATGTATGTTTCTCATGTATTATTGTTGTTATTGTTGTTGTTGTTCATGGGTTGAGGTAGGTTTTTTTTTAAAACATTTGACCTCTTGTTTTGATCTGTCACACCATCAGTAGTGGTGTTTAGATTTATGTTTAGAACCTTGGAGCCTTGATTGTTAGGGTTAATTTGGTTTGTGTTTTGATAAACCCCATTATTTTGATTTAGAGATACTAGTTGCATGTTGGTTCTGTATGATTTGTAGTCATTATCAATGGCTGCTTGGTCAATTTTAAGAGCACTTTCAAGTATTTCTTCATATGACCAATAAGGTAACTTTTGAACATCCTTCCTCATTTTCTTATTAAGGGAGTGTAGAAAGAGATCACATAGTTCACTTTGGTCCATGTTTGGTGGATTAGTAGATGAGTACAAGACTTGTCACCATCTCATAATGAAATAGGCAATAGATTCATTGGGTTTCTAATTAATGTGTGAGAATTATCATATGCTAATTTTGAGAATCTTGTTCATATTGAAGTCTTTGAAAAATTCTACCATTAGTTGTTAGAAGGAATGAATACATATCTTGAAGAGGTAGTAATACTAGTCTAGGGTTATTATTTTGAGGGTTTTGGGGAAATGTTTTGCAGCTAGCCCATACCAAGGTAGAATATCTATAACTACGGATGTGTATGCCTTGACATGCACATTAGGATCCACTCTCCCTTGAAATGAAGGAGCTCATGTAGGGGATATGGTAACATAAATCCTTGTATATTGTGATCAAGGGATTCTTTTAAATATTTGACATAGGTCCCCATGACACTAAAGTCCACCAAAGGCATGGTAGGATGAGCTTGAATAGGAGGCTTTAGATAATATGTGGATGGTAAAACACTTATATAAAAAGATGGAGGTTTATAATGTGGAGTATAGTAGGTCAAAAATTAGTTATATAGTTGAGTGGATTTGAAAAACATGTGTTAATAAGGTGGAAGGGGGTTAGATGAATAAGCAAGATTCAACGCTTGTAAAGGACAAGAGTGTGTGGGTGGCACGTAACTTAGAGGAATGAAGGGTGGTGGTATATTGGTCACTATGTTGTTAGGAAGAATGTAATAAAAGATACCACCAAATAGATTGTTAATAGGAGTTTGATATGGTGGAGAAATGTTAGAGGCTACAGGTTGGGGACTCCATGAGTAAGGATATACCCAGGACACTAGTTTGAAGTGTATTTAATTGGAGGTGGGGTTGATGGGAACTATGATGGTTGGTACGTTATTGTTGGGATGGTAATAGAGGATGAATGAACTTAGTTAGAAGGGTTAGAGGCCATCCCTTGACTTAGTGAGTTGTGGTTGCTCTCTAAATCCTAAATGCAACCCACCAATTCATTAGACAAAGAAGTGGTGTTATATTTAAGAACTTCCTTCATGGAAGATTTAAGAGGTAATTATTGATAAACACTAATGAATTGGTTTGTGTTAGAATACTCAAGAGGAGCCATTTTAGGTTAATCACTGGGATAGATGGTTATCACTAGAGGGTTGTGTGGATGGTTATAGTTTTCTCAGCCCATCTTTTAGATAGCATATTTTCTCAATGTACTGATTGAATTTCCCCATGTTATTTGTATTTAATATTTTCAAGATAATTGGTGATATATTTAAATATGAGGATAGATCCCTCCCCTAGTAGTGAAAATTACATTGTTAGAGTCTTGGTAGTTAGTGGCAATTTTAGAGGGGTCTTGACTTCTTGAATCACTACCTTAAACCTAACTTGCAAGTTTGGGAATGAAGTGTTTAAAAATTGACTCTCCACATTTTGAGTGGAATTGTTATAGTTCCAACTATTTAAGAATGCCTTACCATGAATTTTGTGGTTCCTCTTGTACCTCTCTAGGTCAAATGATCTCTCAAATTCTTATCTATACATATTTTGGGGTATATAAATACCCACAGAATAAATGGATGATATGAGAGAAGGTGGAAGAAATAAAAGAAAATAAGATAAAGAGAAATAATAAGCCTTTCATGTTGGGTTCACTAGACTATGTATATGATTAAAATGGCATGCTAACCTTTGTGTACTTGATTTCTTAATATTTGTCTAAGATAACTGATTAAAATATGATAGAACAATAGGTCTATGGGTTTAGTTGACTAGGCTGAGGTGCAAGGATGGGGTTTTGGATAACATGTGGTAAAGGATGTTTGTGGATATACCAAAATATCTCTCCTGCATCATGTTTATCATTGAAACTAGAAAATTAATAGGAGAAAAAATACCAAGAGCCCTAGTATTGACCAATAAGTTTGATATCTTATCCTCACTCACACAATGGTTCTTGGGATTATGTCTCCTCTCAATTTGTTACTCTCAACAAGTAAAATAAAAAAAGAGATATCTTCTAGTATTTCCATGAGTGTCCTTTACAACCTGTTATCCAAAACCTTGTCCTTATACCTCAACCCAATCAACCAAACCCATAGACCTATTGTCTTATCAGCTTTTCATCAGTTGTCTTAGCTAGACCTTGGGAAGTTGAGTACATGAGGGTTAGTATATCACTTTCCTCATGTATAAAAACAAATAATAATCCTAAGGTATATACAACCTAAAATACATATCCTCCTCTGAATTCTTATGCTCCTAAAGTTTAGAAGGCTCATCATATCAATGAAATTATTGGTAAATTTATAAATACACAAGTACAAAAACCTATAACCACATTTTGATGGCCATATAATTATTGATGAAATTTATATCAATGAATAATTTTTAATATGTTATTTCATCTAATCACATCTTATATAAATTTTTATGGTGGATAATGAGATAAGTGAAAATATATGCATTGTGAAATAACTTACTAGTCTTGGTTAGTATAACAAATACACTAAAAATTTTTGATGGAAAATTACTAAACCATCTTGGGGGAATTTTATTACCACTTATGGTGGGCCCTATAGCTATTTATACTTGGTTATTATTATTTTATATCACTAGTGTATTTGACATGTTATTCGGGTGATCATGGATACATAAAATATATTCAATCCCATCTTCAACACATCAATGCTTGAAGTATATTCATAAAAACATAGTGGTTAAAATTCAAAGTGTTACATATGAATACCTCATCCAACCTAAGACATTTCCTCCTATGCTTCTAGAATAACCTATTATACAATATTTATAGACACCTAATATTAGCCACTGATAACCTCCAATCAAGATTTTGGTTAATTTTCACCCAAAATGTACAATTTGGCCTAAAAACACTAAAACATGATAAATGATGTGAAAATGACATATTCAAGTGTTGTTTTTGGCTAGGGCATCCCTATATGGGGAAATGCAATTTATGGGCCAGCTAACTTTGATCAGATCATTTTGAGTCAAAATGCCAATTGTGTACCTAGGTGCTCTAGCTTTCTCTTTCTTATCAAATCTCTTGCATAAGACACAAGCCTTCATTGTTTATTTTTGGTAACATCTTAAATGGGATAACGGATCCAACACATCTGACATTGCTTTCCAATTCCAATCTAGTTAGATTTTAGACTAATAACAAGGCATTCTAATCAATTTGAGTAATTTGTGCACAAAGTGATTAAACATGCTTAGGAGTTAATTAAACCAAATTAGAGCCTAATAAATAATTCCATGGAAACTTGTTGAATACTTTTTTTTATAAATTAATATTAAATATCTACATCATTAGGTGACCTCATTTCTTGGGAAGACATCCTTAGGCCATAAATGCAATAAATATCAAGATTAAATGCCTTTCATGATGTCCTCCATGCCTCTTAATTTTCCATTCTTCCAATGTCATGATGAGGATAATTATAAATTTAATTCCAAAAATTGAATTAATCCTTAGTCACACATCTCAATCCTAAGATGGATGATTCAGGTTGATTCCAGATATTCTCAAAAATATATAAATAGAGAGGCCATGAACATCATTTCTAAGCTATTTTGGTGCAAATTTATTATGCTCAAATATCTTCAAAGTATTGATAATGCAATGTTAGAATGTAAAAATGATTCCAAAAGCCATTGAAATTAGTGTTACCATGCTAAATTTATTCCAAGCCAAGCCAAGCCATAAGCCAAAGGTGTCAAGGAGAGATGGAGGTAGCCACGCTTCCATTGCCAAGGACTTCATGAGCACAAGCTAAGAAAGCCACTACAACAAGCATTTTGGAGCATCCAAGTAAGGTAAAAGAGGGTTTATTTTGTATTTTAGTTGTGTGTTTTATTCATGTTTGTTAACTAAGTTCTCCCTAATGTCTAGGCCTAGATATGTTATGCTAGTTAGTGTGTTTCTTTCATTTTGTTTTCATTTTAAAATTAACACTATACTAACCATCCTCTCTTGAGTCAAATTCCTAGATTCACAATATTCACATGGTCATCCTCTGAAAATAAATCAAACACAAGTCATTAATTTTCCTTAATGACTAATTATCCAATGTCCTTTACATTAATGATATATTTGAGATTAGTATATGTTACCTAGTCTATCACATCCTCCTATAGTTTCACAAAATCTTTGTGAACCTTGTCCACAAACAACATTGATGCATTATCCTAACATAAAATGGATTTCATAGGTTACTGTGACTACTAGAGTTATATAACACATACATGATCATATCAACAATGATGATGATATTGTATATTTAACAACTCCTGATCACTTATCCAATTTAAAAAATTATTTATATATTATTCCTCACACATGGTATGTGACATTCACACGGAATTATCCAAGACATACATTTGAGCATCACTTTAATGGGATCATATGTTAGATAAAACACAATTTAATCAAATTCAAAAAATTTAAAAAAAAATCAATTATTTAAAAATACAAAAAAAAATTGAATATTTAACAAATACAAAACAAGAACCTATGCATGACTTCCTTTGTTGGGCACATAATTGATTGATTTTATTGGTCATATACATGGCAGGTTACAAATCTATTTTATATGCACATGATTTTCATGGTATACATGAGTTAGATGTAAGATATTCATGTTACATATGACACATGGAAATACAAATGTGTGACATTGCTAACACCCATGGGTAACCTTTTTAAATCGGGGGAATGATTATATTGGGGGCATATTCATACATTTTAAAGGTTATATCTTTCTATGATATTCCATTGATCATATTGAGTTATTTTGAATGTTTATACATGACCTACTCTTATTCATACTTTTTTGAGTGTTATTTCTTATGGATATTATACTTATATATACTTTATCGTAACACTTATTGATTACATGGACTAGCATTGTTTGCTCCATGCATACTTGATATTTATGATTGTGACATTGTTTTATCATTGATGTGCACTATATTGATTTTTTTTGGGTAAAGTTATTGTGTCTTATCTCATCATGTGTTATATGATCCTCTAGACCATGTCATATACATTTTGTGTTTGTGTTGTGTCATGTCGTTTATGCTTGTGTGCCTCTTGATCATGATATTCTATGTGTGTATGTGGTTATATATATGTTCTATTGAGTAAATTTACTATCTCTATGAGATTATTGTTGTTATTTATATCATTCTTATTTATATTATGTGTAATCTATTGACATTGTTGTGATTTATATCATGCATCTAATGTGATTATTATCATTATGTACTTAATTGATATATCTACTTGACATTGACACTTGTATGACCATTGCCATGGATTTAATGTTTCATACATGCTTAAATATCATTTTTTTATATGAGGATGTACCTTATCATGTTTTATATGTAATTTATGTGATTATAATTTTCTATATAATTTTAGACACATAAATTAACATTTAATCTAAAACCATGCACTTGTGACTATTCTCTTACACACTTAGCTCTAGACCTATCTTAGGGCCCTTTTATCACTTTCAACCACCTTGCACACTCTTATAAGTTGATAAATGAATCATGAATGTACTCATCATTATCATTATCATCATTAAACATCTTTTATACCATTCCTAATTCTCAACATGACTATAGTGCACCGTTCTAGTGTCCTTGCCCCCTCTCCTATCTTCTTTCCTATTAACGATTATTTTGTAAAATAAAAATCTATAAGAAGGTTGGCATATGTCTTTAATGAGCCCCATTAAAAATAATTTAAAATATATGACTATATAAACACTTTTAAAACCATTTTAGATGGGAGGAGGCTTCCACATTGAAAATCACCAGAATCATAATTTGCACATTGAGAGCAAAGTATCTATTTCTCCAAATTCTAATGAATACAGCTCTAGTAGCCCAGAGCTCAAGTCTAAATAAATTTTTCAAGTCAAAAGTCATGGTTAAGGCACTTAATCGCATTATTATTTCACCAAGATCTAGAATATTACACTAATTATTCACACACCACTATAGTATGGAGAACTATATGAAGTTTGATCCATTTTTGGAGTATTGGTATATAGGCAGTGCCCAACACATGGGGTGTGGAGGTCTCACTCAACTTCAACTGTTGGCTATTTTTTCCCCATTGATTATGTATTGGTATTCACATAATTAGGAACTAAGTTTTTAAAGGAAAATCAATCATATAATTGTCTTTGTAAGTGATCATAAGCTCCCACACTAGATATAGTCTCTACAAACAAAGACAAAGAGAACCTAAAAACCTTGATTTCCTCACTACAAGTGAATAAGAGTGCCCCAGGTTAGATAAGAGTGCAACCCCTCTATTGTCCTCTTCCTAACATTAATTTCTAAGTCCATATCTAGTTCATGATTCTTGATTCCAATCATCAAACCTCACTACACAACAAGTTTTAGCTTATGATCCATCTTACAGACACAGTTTCCAGTTAAGTATTTGATTTCTCATTACACTTTGCTATTTTTAGTAAGTTTCTAGAATACATTAGTTCCAAATCAGTGAATGCTATTATTTTTATATTATTCTCCTAATTTTCCATAGTAGTGTTGTCACTTAGGGTTTTCTATAAATCCCAAATTTGATAAAACATATTGGTGAACCTACTTATTGTTGAATATTAACATTCTTAGCATACCATTGAGGTTTCCTTCCACTTTCATTTCTCTAATAGGATTTTAGATCTCTACTTGTCTGATTTATTTACTTCATGATTACCATGATTGAGCCTATATGTCAGTTCTTAGTGCAAATTTTCTTAGTGAAATTTACATGTTCCTTGCCTATTATTCATAAAAACTTACACATGTATTTAATCCCATTATTTCATCATACTAATGAACACATTACATCATCTATTAGTCTACCCCCTATTGGTTAACCATTATATGAAAATTATTATTGTATGGCTTAGTTTGAGTTACCATTGGTTACTACTAGATGTCAGAGAGCTCAGATGGTTCCTTTTATTCCTCCTACACCCAGACCCTCCAACTACCTTCACTCATATCCCACCCATACTATTTGACCTAGGTTTATTATAGATCCTACAGTCTAAGCTATTATTACTAGATAAGGTTAGGTTCCCCCTCAACCATGATAGGAGGAATGTATTCAATTAATCCTTCCTCATCCCCCAACATAATCCAACAACACCAAGGGATAAAACTAGAACATATGATATTGTTGATCAGCTAGTAATACACCAACTAAGATTTATATGTTAGAGTTACTTTAGAAGGCTACCATTTTTAAGGATATTCTTTACCAAGCATTGAACTAGACATCTATTCCTCATGATACAAAGTCTTCTTATTTTGCATCTATAGTGAATACTCTGAAGGATATTGAGGATGTTATTCCTTTTGGCAATGATGATTTTTCATCACATTCAACCATTGATCAAGATTTATGATTATTTATACAAGCTCAAATCAACAATACAACAATCAAAATACTCCTAATTGACAATGGTTTAGGGCTTGATATTATAATCTCACATTTTTACAACTAATGGGCATAAACATGGTAGCTATTCAAAAGACATATAAGAACATCAAAGGGTTTTATGATGTGCCATGCCAAGCTTTGGTTTATATCACAATGGGCCCAAAAACCCTATATACATAATTTTAGGTAATTTTTAATCATTTGCATTACAATTTGTTATTAGGTAGGCCATGGATACATGTTATGGAGGGTGTACCTTCTACCTCACATTGATGTGTCAAGTTTATCCATGATGTATATTTGTACACTTTTCTAGTTGATAATTAACCCCTTATATATTTTAAAATCACATAACCTACTTCTCAGAGTTCATCACCATATATAAATACCTCTACACCACATATATCACCACTTAGGGTAGATAATGAGGAACACATAAAATAGTTATTTTTATTGATAAATTCAAAGCATCCAAAATATTTTTACATAAAGAATATTGATAGTGATTCTGAGGCTAATTAAAAGGAAGACACAAATACAACTCCAATAAATATAGATGATTATTTATGTGGTTTGAAATTTATGCTAATAGACCTAGGAAAATATCAAGATGATTCTAAGGACATCATACCAGTACATACAAATATAAATAAGGTAGTCAGTACTAACATAGATAAGGTAAATTGAGATCATAGGAATGCAAGAAGGGAGGTTAGTATAGGCTTAGTTCAAGCAATAAAAACTCAAATAAAAACACACTAACACTTACATTCCTAGTGTAGAACTTGGGGAGAGGTTAGTAAGAAAAGACAAATGAAATCATAATGAAACATAAAAGACAACAAATACTTTACCTTCTTTGGGATCTCCAAATGTTTGGTTGAGTGGCTTGCTTGGCTTGTGCACCAAGAAGTTTTTGGCAAATGAAGCTTGTTGGCTCCTTCTCTCCTTGGCACTATGGCTTATGATGTGGCTTGTGATTTCTTGGCTCAAGATTTTGGCATTATAACACTATTGAAAAGAGTCTCATGGAATAAATCTTGCATAATAACTCTATAATTTCCAAGCTTAGAAATGAAGAGGTGTGGCCTTATAATTATAGTCTAAGGGTTTAACTCTCACCCAAGGTAAGTTAGAGTGGAGTTCAGGCTTGAAATAGGTTCAAACCTAACCTAAGTGAGTTAAATATAACCTCAGTAGAGTTAATAGTTGTCAAGAAATCATGATTTTCAATTAATAGGCATGGGTCTCCAAAATAGATATTTTAGGATATTTCTAAAGAGCTTGACAACTCATAAAGGCAATGATGATAGGTTAGGATATTTTGATTTTTGAATTTCCTTTTTTAGAATTTCATTAATTACACATGGATAATTCAACTAAGTTTTTAATTTGGTTTATCTTGTTAATTAATTTTTATTATCCATTTAGCTCTTAAAAGATTTGATTCAAGTGTGCAAGTGCCCCACTTAATAGGTCTATAGGGCAAATTGACTATTGTGATGCCATAAGATGATTAGGGATGAATTCATGAGAGGTTATTATTGTATATGATTGGATACCCCAATTAGGTATGTCTTAACATGATTATGATCTTTGAAAAATGATGCACAACTGAATTTAGAACATTCAATTATTCTTAGGCTTAATTTTCAATTCTTGATAGGAATCAGTCTGAAGTCCAATTGAAGATAAGTTGTGGCTAGTTTTAGGTGTCTATAGTTTGCCCCTGTTTGGAAAGGCATTACAAGCTATAATCATATTAACATATTCTCAAATAATTAAAAGGTCTTATATTATTATGACTTCAATGGAAATGATGAACTATAGATGCCTCCTCGAGGGAGAGATTGGTAAAAGGGTTAGTGATCAATCCCTCAAAAGGAAGAAATGATGTGACCAAAAGATAAAAAGGTATTCTCAAAGAATGAAAAGGTCATGTATGCCTATAACTTCAATGGTAATGGATGAACTATATATGCCCCATCAAGGGAGTGATTGGAAAAGGGGTCAGAGATCAGTCCCTCAAAAGGAGGAAATGATGGGACCAAAAGATAAAATGGGGTGGAAGAGATTGATTTTCCCACATGTGGTTATAATCAACAGCACGAGTAGGGTAAAAGAAGAATGAAATTAACATATGAGTGAGGTTAATATAATTGATAATATACTTGCATGCATTGATTTAAAAATTATTGATTTGCCCAAAGGTAGTTATAATGAGTAATAAAGTTTGAGACACTAATTTTCCCAAAATAAATTATAATCAATGGTACAGTCATATGCCCTAGTTAGGGTAGATGAGTCAAAATAAGGACTTTCCCATAGGTGGTTATAATCATTAAGATGATCAATATTGAAAAAATGATATTTGATTGTGCCCCAGTAGGTAAAATTGGCAAACATAAGTCAAGTATATAACCTATTATATAAATTAAAGATGAGAGGGCACAAACATAGATGTGTTGATCTAAAAGACTAAAGAATCCACAAATAACCAAGCACATGAGGATGCATAAAGTGATAAAATAGATGATTAGAAGAATAAAGAATTGATCAATGTTAATGATTTAGTCATACCTACCAATGTGGAGATGTTCATCCTTATTAACATTGATAACATAATAATGGTCAAGGGATTGATTTGATTAAGGGGTGGGAGGATTTGCTAGGGTTACCAAGGAGAAGTTTTGGTAGCTTTATTGCTTGTAAGACTTCTCGAGGATTTTTTCTATAGCACATATTGGTATGAATCATGATATGAAACACCATGAGAATTTAGCCAAAATATGCATAAGGACTGACACATGGTCCAATAAACCATTGAAAATAATGCATCAATGATAAAAACCATGATGATAATATTGGCATAGGAATATAGATAGACTCAAAAATAATGTGCAAAGAATCACCCAATGAATGCATATAGACTGAGTAAAGTCACAACAATGAAATCAAACAAATAGGAAAACAAACAAACAACAAACAACTAAGTAAAAAAACACATAAAAAATAAATAAGCACACAAAAAACTTGAAATTAAAAATAATAGAAAGCATCTTATCATCAACCAAGTCAATATCCACATGTGAAGGCTCAATGGAATGATAAATGAGTGGTTCCCCCAAGCAAAGATACATATAAAGGGAAAGGTCACACCACCAAAGGCTATGAAATTGATTAAAACAAACAATAGATTTGCCCCAGTATGGTAGATCGAGGATGACTGACTAGGTCTAAATAGGACACATGTTTTTGGATTTTGAAAGTTTTGAATTTTTTTGAAATTTTTTGGGTATCTTAACTTGCTAGATATTGACAATATATCACTCACAAAATAGTGAGAGTGTTGGATTAAGTTTTTTTTAAATGATGAGAGCGTATGAAAAAGTGGAACTAAGATGACCTCAATGTGAATCAAGCACAGCCTACATAGTCCCATTACAACCTCAAGTCACATTAGTTCTACCCACATAAAAGGTAGTGAGAACCGACTAGGTCACAACAAGTTATCAAATTTAGGCAAATGGCAAGGCAAATGAAAATAGTGATGGCAAGGTGATGTGGTAATGCATGATAAAAGGTGTTGTTCCTAATTTTCCATAAGCAGTTATAATTAGTAACATAAGGTTGAATACTAATTTTCCCATAGGCAATTATAATCAATGGCACCATTCAGAGGTAAATGAAAGATAATTTGTTAGATCCACTATCACACTACTTTCATAGACTATAATTTAAACACAGAATTCAAAAACTACTAAAACTAGATCAAAATCCCCTTACATAAGGTACAAGAAGAGCCAAAGGAACCAAGATCAGAAAAGGCTTGAATAGGGTGACTAAAAATAAAACTCAGACTAATAGGAAAGGCATAGTGAAATGATATATGGTATGACATGAAGAAGAATGGCAAGATGGAAATTGGCTACAATGGTAAGAGGGTTGCCTCCAAATGAGAAGGGGAGGTAAATGGTAGGGTATGAAACAATGGTAAGGTGAATGGCAAATGAAAATGGCAAGGTAAATGTTTTTGGCTAAGTATAGGTATGGTTTTTGGCTAGGTATATGATTTTAGCTAGGTATATGATTTTTTTGTTCCTGTTGATATGAAGATGCACATCTTAATCAAAAAATGATACAACAAGAATAATTAAACATGTAAATTTATAGCCCACACATCTTTAGAATAGCTACTCTGTCAAGAATATACTAAAAATTTGGACTCCAAAAATGTTTTTATGATTTTTGTTGGTCATTGATTCCATTTTCTTCAAATGTCAAGATAAGGTATCTTTATAGCCTTTATAAAGGAAAGTGTGGCCAAGGATGGTAAATATAGATAAATAATGGTTGATAGGTTTGGTTTGGAAATGTAAAGGTTAATGATAATGGAATGAATAATGGTTAGGAAATAAATGAAGATCAAGGTTTTCAGGCACACACAATGTTGATGATTATGGATTCAACATAACTTTGGATGTGGTAGGGCTTAAGACTTATTAATATTCTCTCAATAAGACCACTAGATTTTTGTGTTGTTTGGGATTGAGAGAAGCTACCATCTGATTTTGTTGTAGATTGGAAGTTGTAATGATGTTTGCTTTGATAGTGTCTTCATCAAGCAGTGAAGAACTATTGTGCTTAACTATTGGTGCCTTGATGAGGTTATCACCAATAAAGTTGTCTTGATTTTCCCATAGCACCTTAGATAAGGTTTCACTAACATTGACTTTTGACTTTTATTATCTTCTAGTTCCTCAAATAAGGATTCACTAGAAGATGTTGAGTTTAGACTTTGATTGTCCCCTAGTGCCCCCAAAAATGTTTCACTAGGAGATTATTCTTTCGCATGAATGTGGTCTTGGCCTCCCTGATATTCTTCAATTGATATGTCACCATGGATGTATCTCAATAAAGTGTGATTATGTTAGTCCTAATCGATATTTGTGGGAGGTGGAATGGAAATATAATGGCTATGTTGGTTGGTGGTAATGGCATGGTAAAAGGTAGCACAATCCTCATAGAATATATTAGGATAATTATGTCAAAGCTAAAGTAATCATCCTTAAAAACCATAGAAGTATCACAAATGTATTCAGACTTATTTTAAAGGCATGCATAACCAATGTTTTAACATCCATGAATGTATTATGATTTCAAAGTTGATTCCAACTCAAGGGACTATGAATTTGATATTAAGACTAGAATTGATTATGCTTCTAATGTTAAATCTGATGTTGATTTAAAATTAGAACCTAAATTTAATATTGATTATTCATCTGGTCTAGATATTTCTACAATGATGTCTTGTTGAATGTTTGGTATGGGATAAGTAATGGCCTATGATGGCATAATGGGATCCATAGAGATTAGTTTGTCAAAGTGAGATTCCTTTACGAGGGGAAAAAGTTCAAGAGACAACTCCATAGAGACTAGCTTGTCAAAGGGAGGTTCTTTAAAAATAGTCATATGGTAGAGGTAATTATTTATCCAAAGGTAGTTATAATCATTAAGAAGTGACTCAGTAAAGACTAGCTTGTCAGAGTGAGACTCCTCGATAATAGGCATAGTTTTAAAAGGTGATTCATCATAGGTTGACTCATCACAAATAGATGTTTCAACAAAAATATTATGGATTGGTTGGTTGTCTTCACCTTGGTTTATAATCCATTGTAAAATACTAGTTTTGAATACAACTTGGTCTTCAAATGATTCACTTATTTAGAGAAGGATTGATTGGCTTTGTTGTGGCTGGATGATTGGTATCTGTTTTCTAAAGTGTAGAATGGTTGACAACATATGAAGAATGGTTGGTGGTTTGATAATGATAGGCTTATCAAAGGTTGGTTTATGGTTGAATATAGTAATTATGACCCATATAGTTGTGATTGGACAAATTTTTTGGGATAACAATTTATTGTTCATGTAAGGTCCTAGAATGGTGATGGTAGGGCACTATGGAGCTTGGTTACTCACACAAGCCAAAGTACAAGGGCTTGATATAGAAATGGTATGGCATCACAAATTTGGGTTGCTATCATGAGCCAAAGGATAAAGTCCAAATATAAAAATGGTAGGGAATTGCAAAGCTTGGTTGATATCATGAGCAAAAGGAAGAGGTCTCGATATGGTAATCCTTGGATGTTGTAGAGCTTGGTTGCTTGTACAAGCCAAAGGAAGATTAATGGTATAGGTGATGGATCAGATGCCATAAGTAGTGAGATGGTGAACATCCTACATCAACCAACTCAAAGAAGGTATCACCTCATGCTACTCTTGAGGATCTTGGCTTTATTCCCCATATTGAGTATTGTAAGGAGGATAAGGATATGTCTTGTAAACCACTTATTCACCATATGGATCTCAAACAAAGTCAATTTGTGGGGCAATTCTATCATAACTTGTATTTTGCATGTCTCTATTATGAGTGTAACGAGACATATCCACATCAATGATGAGTGTTTTAAAAAAGGCCTAGAGTTCTAAAAACTCTTTAAAACATTGTCTAAAAGACAAAAGGTTCAAAATTGGTCTAACTTGGTCTAGGGGAGTTATATCTCTGAAATGGTTTGTGCTAAAACTTGGTTTAAAATAGTCTAACATCATATGTTGAACATCAAATGTCTTACATAAATGGTCAAGTGGATGAATAAAAACTATCATTCCAAACTCTAGGTATAAAGTGTTCCAAAGAAGTCTAATCTAGGAAAACAAAAGTTCCTAGGTCTTATGGCCAAACACGGCCCAAAATCTAGACTTTAAACAAAACAAGGTATGAGATTTTAATCTAATAAATCTGAAACACTTTGACATAAATTTGGCATTAATATTTAAACAAAACTTGGTCAGTTGACATAAGGCATGAAACAAAAGGTATTGTGGAAGATAGGCTATTTCTCCCAAATCTAAGCACAAACAATACTTTTCAAATCGAATAAAGAATTAACTTAAGTTACACAACCCAAAATAAAAAGATTGATATCTAGGCCAAAATGACACAAGGCATAAACAAAAATCAATTAATGTTTGGATTTGAAATTATAAAGGTTAATTAAAAACTCAACTTAATAAACTAGGCTATTTAAATAAACAACAATCTAAAAAAGTTGGATGGTATAATGGCACTTGACAGAGATCCAAAAAGGCATACTTGGTTTCATTTTGAAATTGGCATTTGGAAAAAAAGTCATTGAAATAATTTGAATAGCATAACAATGTTATAATTCTCTAAATATGTGATCAATGGTTTGTTTCAAAACTTAAAGGAAAAGTATTTGAATTGAATTAGGTAAAATAATGTTACCCTTTTCAATTAAGTGACACACACAAACAAGATTTGTCAAACGACCAAGGCATAGGCATGGTGTCAAATGGGCAGCATAACACCTCCTCAAACAATGAATTGATGTATAAACAAGACTCATTTTGACATGGCATGATAAACAAAACACATATTTTGGACTCAAGACCATGCAATAAAGGATAAAATGACACAAACACCTAAGTATAATGTCCTAGATCCTAAAATAGACAAGGTTGCATAGTACTATCAAATTCCATCTATATACATTCTCTTGAGAGTATTTTAAATGTTAATCCAAAAATAAAATCACATGAATAATTAGGGTTTTTACACCCCCCTTAGCTCAAGAAATTGTATAGCAACATGGAAATTTGGGCTAATCACCTTGCATTAATAGTATGTCCATGATAAGTGGGGTTATTCTAAAACTAAATTTTTATGCACTTTTAGATGGTCCCAAGTGTGGCTAACACAAGAGATGCTCACATCATTTGGATCCATGTCAACTAGCTTGTTATGAAAAGGTCTTGTCCTTTTCACAACCACTATATCCGTTGTTTTCTCATTGTAATGTGATGTCTGAGTTTCCCTTACAGTCTGAGGCAGTATCTTACTAACAGAATTTGCTTAATTGATCAAACAAATATCTCAGTAAGTTGACCTCAATTTATATACCCCACTATGGAGTGGGGTTAAAATTATGTTAGGAGATGAATTCTCAGGTGAATGCTTCCCCAAAGAACTGATGAGGAGGTGATGAACTCCTGCTCACAAGCTAAAATGCATAAAAATAAAAACAAGTGAAAAGACTTTAAGGTCGTATTTAGATCACCTAATTCATACAAATTTGGGGAGAGCCTTAAAAATGTTCTTTTCATGTTTTTTTACTAAATCAATTGAAGTAATAAATGATCACTTTTGGTCACCTGAGTTCCCTAAAGGGAATGGGGGGAGAGCTTACATGCATCAATATTTTTATGAAAATAAATAACTTTCAAAGAATAAGCATAAAACAAAACACTCTTAAGAGTTTATATCTAAGTGTGAGCATTTATGTTATTACACAAAAGTAAAATGTTTATGAAATTTGGCCCCTTGGTATTAATTTAAAATTTTACAAGAAACTTCACAAACAACTAAGTGTATAAATTACTAAGTTCTTTTAGGCACCAAATGAAATGTTCAAGACTTAACCATTCCCAAATTTTTGCCTTTTTCCATCTTAAGTCATGCAATTTTTAGAGGGTTTTTGCCTACTTTTAAGCCCAATTATGAACTATAAAACAATATTTGATTACTCTTGGGTTTCTCTATTTTCTTATCTTAGAGATTGATGTCAATCCATACAAGGATTGATGTTGACTTGTAGAAAATGATGTTAGTCATTCCACAAAGGGATCTACATTGATCGATAGGGATTGAAATCAATTTCCTTTTTGCCTATAAAAATAAAGGAAAATAGAATATGGTTTTTCATAAAAATATGGTTAGTAAGATGAGCATAAAACCAATAAATAACACTAGATCCTGTAGGCAAATGGTCATCAAAATGATATGTAGGCCCTTAGAAACAAAACCAAGACTAGAAAACTCAAGAAAAAATTGTTTAAACACATTTTCACCATGCTTTGTTATGAAACATGGGTTGATATTGGTTCTAATAGGATCGATGTCAATCAGAGGGAATCGACGTCAGTCTATGTGTAATCTGTGTATCACTAAAAAATAGAATACATGAAAAAACAAGTTACAACTCAAATTTTGAATATTGTCAAGCATCCATTAGCAAAACTAAAGTCTGAATATTAGCCTCCTTACTTGCATGGTATGATCTAAAGCGTCCCACTAGGTGTGCCATTTGTGATCATAGGAATCCAAGAAGGGAGGTTAGTGTAGTGTTAGTTCAAGCAATAAAAACTCAAATAAAAATACACTAACACTTACACTCCTATCCTAGAACTTGGGGAGAGATTAGTAACAAAATACAAATGAAATCATAACTAAAACATAAACAACAACAACAAATCCTTTACCTTCTTTGGGAGCTCCAATTTTTTTATTAAGTGGCTTGCTTATCTTGTGCATCAAGAAGTTTTTGTCAAATGAAGCTTGTTGGCTCCTTCTCTCCTTAGTTCCATGGCTTGTGATGTGGCTTATGATTGCTTGGCTCAATATTTTGGCATTATAACACTATTATAAAGAGTCTCATGGAACAAATCGTACATAATAACTCTACAATGTTTAAGTTTAAAAATGAAGATGTATGGCCTTATATTTATAGCTTAAGAAATTAACTCTCACCCAAAGTGAGTTAGGGTGGAGTTAAGGATTTAAAAGGGTTCAAACCTAACCTAAATGATTCAAATATAACCCCAGTAAAGTTAATAGTTGTCAAGTAATCATGATTTTTAATTACTAGGCATGGGTTTCCAAAATAGATATTTTAGGATATTTTCAAAGAGCTTGACATCTCACAAAGTCAATGATGCTAGGCTAGAATATTTTGATTTTTGAATTTCCTTTTTTAGAATTTCATTAATTGCACATGGATAATTCAACCAGGCATTTAATTTGGTTTAGCTTGTTAATTAATTTTGATTAGCCATTTAGTTCTTCTAAGATTGATTTAAGTGTGCAAGTGCCCCACTTAATAGGTCCATAGGCCAAATTTATTATTGTGATACTGAAAGATGATTAAGGATGAATTTGTGAGAGGTTATTATTTCATATGATAAGATACCCTAATTAAGGATATCTCAACATGATTTTGAAATTTGAAAAATGATGCACAAGCAAATTTGGGATGTTTAATGATTTTTAGGCTTAATTTATAATGGTTGGTAGGGATTGATCTGAATTCCAGTCGAAGGCCAGTTGTGGCTAGTTTTAGGTGTCTAAAGAAATAAAATTTGTTATTAGTTGAGTACCATCCCACATCTAATTTTATCACCATTCTCAATTTTATTAAATAATATCACAGCTATGGATATTGAACTAGTCATCAAAATATAGATGAATAGTTCACAATATAGACAACATGTGATGTTACATATGTTACTTGTCAAGGGATTGATGGCCTTACCAAAAATACACCACAAATACATTAGCTACTTGTTAAATTAGTATGGTGAGCCATTTTTTAATTTTCAAAAAATCACATGACATGTTATAGATACATGTTTAGTATTATAGTAAGAACTTGGGCAAAATAAGCCTAAGGGCACCATATAGATCATACAACCTCCACGTAAGCCAATTAAGTCCCCACAATAGATTTAGGCACACATAAATCACAAATATTCAAGGAATAATGATTTGACTATTCAATTTTTCATAAAGAGTTAATATCAACAACACATAGCCATAGATGAGGGCTCAGATCTAAATACATGTAAACTTGCATTTTTACATCATATAGGGTATGAACATGATGAGTTATAACATGTTATATTTTCCCAATATTATATAGGCCATATTATAGTACCAATTTCAAGTGGTCCCAAGGTAGTGAACACCTTAATATTCATCATGAACACCAGAACTTAGATAGAGGATACTTTTAGTAACACATGGTTACAATAAATGGATGCTACAATGGATAGAGCACAAAAATATCTCGCAATCGTATTTGAAGAGAACATAGTTCATATTCTCCATGATTATTTTTATGAAAATCATATATTCTAAAATGAGATTCCCATATCTTATTTGATGTATCCCAGAATAACACATGAGGCTTCTTACACAATCAAATAACATGTTATTTAGATGCACAATATTCAAATCAATGCCAAGGACAAGGCTATAATTATAGATCATGAGTGGTATGATGACCAAAATAATGATGATTTATTTAAATTTGGAAGATCCAGTACCTGACACTTGATGATCTACCACTAGATTAGCCCTTTGATTATCCACAACACTTGGATGTGTTATTTTATTTCTATATTGTCATATCATATTTACATTCATAATAATCCAAAAATAAAAAAATATTTGAAATATTTCAAAAAATAACAAAAGTAGAACCTATATATGCTTATATGTATTTTATCATATATTAGTTTAGTTGTGCACAATATTATATACATGTTTTACCTAGTTTTATATCATATATGCTTCACTATTCTACATGATTGATTTTATATTACACATAACATCATTTCCAAATTCATTTACAAGAACTTTCATTGTTACACACTCAAAAACTACATTTAGATAGGGGCATTGTGGAGGATAGGAGAGCATTGCTCTAGTGTCTCTCACCCAACTATTGTCCTAGTGTGTTTAGACTATCACCACTTAGTTTTAGACTACACATAGGCTTCCTACAACATGTACATTCATCAATTAGTTCATTAGGGCATGGTATACACAGGTTTTATCCTTCATTGCCACATTATCTTACTCATAGCTTATATCTTTACATAGCATTACATATTACTATTACTTATCTCAGTTATTCAATATACTTAATTTAAAACTTAACTCTTATTTATTAAATTACATAATCATGTATGTTTTTATATCATTTTTTCTAGATTTGCCTATTGTATGCATTCTCTATTTTCTTTGAGGGCATTTGAATATGTCATTTCTGAGTGACTCTAAATTTTCACTTCTCTAATTGTATGCATATGGTGAAATTTGAACATGTCCTTGTGTGTGTCTTATATTCGTATGTGTGGACATTTACACGTCCTTTTATGTGGCTCTAATCCTCCATTGTTTGCCTCCATGCATGTGTTAGAATTTGAACATGTCCTTGTATATGTTTTCTATTTGATTGAGTGAAATTTGAATATGTACCTTGTGTATGGCCCCTTGCCCTCTTATTATGTGTTATATGTGTTGTGTATGTAATATTTGATTATTTGCATCATGGACATGACACTTTACTTGCTTCTTTGATCAGATCTCAATGCCATGATGAACATCATGCATCTACCTAGCCCTTTTAATTCCATGATGGATATCATTCATTCTTCCCTAAGTAGTTCTAATCAATGTTATATATTCATTTGATCAATTATTTTCATGATTCATTGTCACATCTATCTAGACACACTTACTGTGAATACTTGTTTCCACATGCATCTTACATTATTATTATGCTCAGTTTACATACATAATGATTCCATGATTTTCAATGTTGTCAATATTACTCAAATTTCTATTTTTACATCACAAAAACCTATTGAATATTTTTTTATTTTGAGTTAAGTTCTTGTGTAATGTCAATAGCTCACCTCAAAATAGGGTGCATTCATATAGGTTTGTCTTAAGGACTCAACTTCTTAGATCAGTATACAAACAATATTTAACAAAGATTACATAGTTGACATAGTTTTAGACTTAAAAAATACACATAAAGTCACCTTAGACATGAGTGACACATTGGACAATAAAGCACTACTCTATTTTCCTTCTTAACACTATTGTCCAAATGCCTAAAAAATAGGCATTTCTAAAATTTCTCAAAACTTTAGTTTACCCAAAATAGTATTTAGTAGTTTAACAATCTTAGTTCCTAGAATTAATCAATTTGTCTTAGATTTGTTTATTTTATGGGAAATAAAGCACAATATTTTTTTCTAAGTTAACACGAGTTTACTCAAAATCACAAACTATTTTACTCAGTCTCATAATCTATATGCACCATGTATCAGTTAGGGGCATGTACGTGGCACATTGTTTCCTCATTACTCAATTATTTGCACCAATCTTGTAGATGGATGATATATTCATGTCATTCTCCACATTTTATATCTTATAACCTTAATTATACTCAATATTTTCACAATTTTTTCACCAAAATTAAACCTTATTCCATTTTTAGTGGTTGGTTTGCTATTTGCACTAGTTTTTACACCAAATATGTCTATTAGGATTCATACAAGGATTCTAAATTTACTTTTACTACCCTAGGTATATAATGATGGAGTCAAGCACACCTTGATTTTTCAAGCACACTCACCCATAGATGAGATTTTTTGGCATGCATATGCCAATCCAAACTATTCAACATTAATGAAATTCCAAAGGTACAACCCACCATAGTCACCAATTTTTTTATAGTTTTTGCACTAGAAAAAGCATAATATTTTACATATTTAATCAGGTGTATTCATTCCTTGTCACTCTTTGGTTCATTATATTTCACTTTTTGATATTTATCTTAAGTAAAAACTAATATTGCATTTGTTTCATTACAAGTTTTTGCACGAAGCATAGTTCAATGTTATGGCCTACATCTAGGACTCCTCTTCACATGTAAGTTTAGGTACACTGATTTATTGTTTTTGAGAAATTAGATGTTTAATTATTAAATAATAAATGGGTCTAAGTAGATAAAATCAATAAATAATGTACAATAATTAGGCTACTAATCTATGAAATTTGACTATAATTAGGGCTTTTCTTAAAAATAGTAGTGAGAGAAAGAAAATTAAACTTGTTTTATTTTGTCTTGTTTCGACTGAGATAGGCTCTAGAAATATGTGTATAGGCTTAGGAGACCATCATAAATAGGAATATAGAGTTAATTTCTTGATTGGATAAGAGAATCAAAAGTGGGACACCCTAGGTTTTGGTGATGTAGTCTTATCTCAGTGTTGTTGTCCTAATGATCTAAGATATTTGGGTTTTGTGTGTTAGGTCTATATGTCCCTACCTATGAAATATTAAAGCTTGAAAGTCCACGGATCTTATTGTGTACTTGATTAAGTATTCAATACACTAGGTCCTCTTTATGTTTGAACTTTAATGTAAAATTTGGAGAAAAGAGAGGAAGGGTTAGTGTGTAAAGGATACATTAGATGCACTTCACACCCTATGTGTGGGCATGTTGCCTATATACCAATACTCTGAGGAGGGATCAATTTATATGTAGTTCTCTCATTGAAGTGTTTGGTGCAATAGTGTGATGAAAACGCAAGTAAATTCAAAACTAGGTGTCTTTGGAATGACTAAGGACTAGTGTAAAGGTTTAAATAAGATTTAAATGTTATTGGATGGTTGTATGCAGAGAATAAGGAAAAATTCTTGAGTGGTCTTGCTTGTATTCTTGTTTCTCTCTTGTAAATGAGTGCCAACCCTTCTAAATGGACTTTGAATGGAATTTTATATGGGATTTAATGATCATGTGTTAAATTAATTCACATTAGGCTGACATGAATTAGGATAAGGATTCAGAATAATATAATCATTAGAAGCCAAAATACACTTGGATAATAGCATCAAAAATAAGACACCCTAGGTTTTATCACTATATTCCAAGTTTGGGCATTGTTTTCCATTACTAATAGGACCTAGGGGGATGGATCAAGCATGGAAAGATCAATTTATGTCTATAAGGGTTTAATCTGGGAGGCTACGAATGACTAAGATTTAGTGAAAACATGCCTATGAGGGTCATGAGAGCAAGCAAGATGGAACTATGGATTGGGTGTCATTAGCCACACTCAATTTACCAAATTTTGTATTTTATATGACTACATTTTCCCCCCATTTATTCTAGTGATGAAGTAAATCAAAATACTAAGATAAAGGAAAAATAGAAAGCGTACCTGAACTTACCTATAAAAGTAAAGCTCATGACATTTTGTGATACTAGATGTGCATAGAAAGAGCATGATGTGAAGTGTGAATCTATAATGAAAAACATAGAGTGGATCAGTCCTTACTAGATACACTATATATAAAATAAGAATATACAAAATTTGGATAAGAGAGAGAGGAAGAGAAAGGAATGAATACACCTCACCAGGTACATGAACCAATAAAAAACTTATTGTGATGTTGGATTGTGTTAGGTGTGTGTTGTACCAAAAGTAATATCATAAATAGAGTGAAGTGCTCAATTCCCTAAAGTGGCTAAAAAATACAAAGTTAGGCCCTTTGGCTCCATCATCACCAATTGAGTTAAGATAATGAATCATGTGTGTGTCAATCAATGTTTTGAGTGTCTGTCTAATCCCTCTAAATAAGTGGCTCAAGAATACAAAGGCTAGTTAGTCCTTTGGCTCCATCATTACCCTATGAATTCAAGCTATGAAGTGATACCGGTATGGAATAGATGTCATATGATATGGCTCTTGAATCCCATGAATGTATTATGATCTGATAATGTTGGTGTGGATATCCAAATGTATGCTAGAAACTAGGCCACTCTTTGCCATTTCAAAAGATGGAGATTAGGCTTGTATGAAAGCCACTCCAAAACTAGTGAAATAGGCTTATGTGGAAGCTACCTCAAGAACTTGGGTACTCAAGAAGTTAAGCTTGTATGTAATCCAAACCTGAAAAAGGATGCCAACCACCTATACATGGAGTAAGGCATGCAACTACTAAGAAATGCTTGGGAAATAAACTAAACTTGAAAAAAAAGGGAGGATCAATGTGTCACACACATTGCCCCTAATCACTGGTGTCTAGAACATGGATTCTTATCTAGAAGTTATATCAACTACCTAATCTAAAACTAGAAGTGAGATCCATCATTTTGTGCATGATTCCCACTAAATCTACATTCTCTGAGCAAAAATTATACTAAAACATGCTGAATCTGGAATGTATTGAGCTGACAAACTTGTGATTAAACTCACTTTTCTATCTGTTTCTATAAAAATTTATTTTTCTACTGTTTAGATAGGAGCACCAAAAATAGGACACCCTATTGTATGGTGTTGTATTCCAACTTTGGTGCTATTTTCCAAGGCTAAATCTAGTAATTTTTTTATATTCTCTATTGTCTACCTGGTCTGTTTTACCTGGTTTGATGTCTAGATTCTATTTTGAGTGTTCTAAAAACTACTTTTTGGATTGTTAGGAGCTTTGATCTCTGTGAAAAAAAACCCTATTTATTTCCCCCTCTTCTAAGTGTAGGAATAAAGATGTTGTAATGACTACCCTCAAAATAAAGAGCCTTGCAAGTGTGTTATACTACATAGATATATGATATAGCAATGATAATTGACAAGATATCTTAAGATATAGCAAGGTTTGTATTGAGATATTGTTAGATCAATAGGGTTATGTATAGATAGATATAACAATATAATAACATGTGAAATGTACTGAACTAGAATCAAAAGTGTTATTTGTTAGTTGTTAGCAAGGAGGGATGGAGCATGATGTCCATCATGGCATCCAAAAAATCAAGGAAATGCATGATATGGATCATGGCATTACAAATAGGAAAAGTAATTAGGAAAAAAACATACAAAGCAAGAATAAAAAAGCATATAAGATTGGCCAAGAGGCTAAGAAATCAAGGGACATGGGCACATGTAACTCAAACTAGAAAGCAAACATACAAGTCATGTTCAAATGCCACAAACAGATATAGTTAAAACAAGCAAGTTGGCATGAAATACATAATCACATAGAAGAGTACAGGAAAGGGACATTAGCAAATGTCTAAAGGCACACACACAAATAGAAGTAAAGGACATTGGTAAATGTCCTAAGGCACATATAAGAGACAAATAGGAACTAAGAAATGCAATCACATCTACCTACGTTAATCAAGGAAGAAAAGCATGTAAAGAATGGAAAATATAAGCACATATAACTAATCAAAGAAAGAGTAAAAGTATGCAAGACATGTTAGTACAAGACTAGGTATATGTTACGAGATACACAAGTGTTAGATACTAATGAAATGTCAATATAGTAATCTGTGTAATCTAGTAAGTAATGTACATCAGTGTGATAACTTGGAGTGTGTAATGTAGGAATGATATAACCTGAATGGTGTAGTTATATAGAAGATGCCCCTACTGGGTATGTATATCAAATTTTGTCTCAAATATAGAATTATGATGTCCCCTTAATGGGTAGAGTGAAGCAATCAAGTAGCTGGATGTCATTGCACACACTCAAATAAGATCAAGTGAAGTATGGTAATGTAGATAAATTTACATACAATAGCATGAAATAGAAAATGTAAGTCCTACCATGATATTAGCAATATAAAACATGGATGATGCATACAATCAAAATGTTTTTGGTGTTTTGACATTTTTGACTATTTTTTAATTTTGAAATGTTATATTATTTTTGTATTTTTGAAATATTTTAACTATTAATAATCAATCACAAGAAGACTATGTACAATCAAAGCTAAGGAGAGATGATACTAACTCTTGAGTCTCATAGGAGACTCCCTATCATGTTATCCTATATCAAGAAGAAGGATAGTGCATAATCATTAAGCATGATGAAAATGTTGAGATTGTAGCTCTGAAAGTTGTATATGTTGTAAATGCTATGAAATATCTATAGTGGAAATCAATTATGAGGTCCCTCTATAAATCTAAGAAGTGGATACAACTATAGGACTCTTAAGGACACATTTGGAAGTAGGAGGAGTTCTCTAAACATGTGTTCTATGTGTAGGTACATGGGATCACAATAATACTATTATAGGTGTGAACATTGTAGTTGGAAGATGTCTAGAATCTTGAAGCTATGGAGGTGTATAAACTCTCTGTGCTAGCAATGAGGGTCTCAATTGTTGATGAATCTGGATTGGAGGAAGAAATGTAAAAGGTGGAGGAGATGAAACTAGATTGAAAGGGGTGCTAACCTAAAGATATAACCATGGGTGTAATCAACCTACCTATCTTTAAACACTTGGGTGATAGCATGTACTGCATAATATACTATAGGCATAGACATGGTAATAGGTGTGGGATAAAAGCTAGATGAACCAAGTTTGAAGAGAGGAGGGATAAATATAACCATTAGTGTTTGCTTGTGTCTAGTAGTGATATGGAGATACTGAAAAGTAGCCAAAGAGTTAGATACATCTAAGTAGAAACCATGTATAGCAATATGATTATAAAGAACATTCCACATGATAGATAGCAAAGAAGGGATAGAGAGCATAGAATTGTGCATTAATGCATAGAAAACATTGACTTGAATCATGACATTTCTAAGATGTTTGGCATGATAAACTTGAAATTTTTTCCACATGAGGAATAGAAAGCAAAGGATAGAGAGTATGAATTTTTGCATAAATGAATAGAAACTTTTGACATGCAACATAACATTTCGAATGCGTTTATCAAAATAGAGTTGGTAATTATTTTGTATGATCGAAAGAGAATATGCAAAAAGAATTTTGAAATCATGTGTATTTTTGGTAATAGATTTTATAATATCATCCCATACAATTAAAAATAAGCATGAAATGCAAAGAATGAATCTTTGTACTAACATATGATAGACTTCATCATTCAAGTACATGATAGGTCCCATTATGGTTTCCTTATTATTTGTAAGAAATGTAATAAAAAATTGTACATAAGTGAGAATCATTTTTTTAATTTGATTATGGATGTAAGGTGATACCTCAAGAAGAAATTAGGTTCTAGTACATGCAATTAGGGATTTAATAGTGATATTTTTGTAAAATTACTATGAATTTTTGAAATTAAAATTGATTTTTTGAGTTAAGTATGCAAGTAAAAATTCAAATATTTATGGAAAAGTGTTTGATTTAATGGGGCCTATTAGATGAAAATAGGGTTTGAGAAAAATATTTTGTTTTGAAAATTACTATGGTTTTTTGAAATTTTGAAGTGATTTTTTTATTTTAATATGCAACTAAAAACTCAAAAAATAATTGGAAAATTAATGGGAGCTAATTGATGCAACTAGGGTTTGAAATAAATTTATTTTAAAATTTGCTACAAAATTTTAAAATTTGAGAGGAATTTTTTATTTTAATATTCAAGAAAAAATTCAAAAATTAATGTGAAAAATTAGCTAGGAATTTACCCTATGATTTTTAGGGTTTTTATGCAAAATTTGAATTAAGTCAGGTTTACCAAATTATTTATTATTTTTGAGACATTAGAAGTTTAATTATTAAATAATAAATGGGTCTGAATAGATAAAATCAATAAATAATGTACAATAATTAAGCTACTAATTTATGAAATTTAACTGTAATTAGGGCTTTTCTAAAAAACAGTAATGAGAGAGAGAAAATCAAACTTATCTCATTTTATACTATTCTAAATGAGACAGGGTCTATAAATCTATGTGTAGGCTTGGGATACCATTGCAAATAGGAATTTGGAGTTCATTTCTTAATTGGATAGGAGCACTAAAAGTTGGACACCCTAGGTTCCAATGTTGTAGTCTTATCTCGATGTTGTTATCTTGGTGATGTAAGCTTTCTGAATTTTTTGCAATAGGTCTATGTAACCCTACCTATGAAATATCAAAGCTTGAAAGTCCATAGAGCTCATTGTGTACATGATTTAGTCTTTAATACCCTAGGTCCTCTTTATGCTTGAACTTGAATCTAAAATTTGGAAAAAATAGAGAAATGGTTAGTGTGTAAAGGATACATTAGATGCACTTCACACCCCATGTGTGGGTACGTTACCTACATACCAATACTCTAAGGAGGGATTAAACTATATGTAGTTCTCCCATTGAAGTGCTTGGTGTAATAATGTGATGAAAATGTAAGTAAATATGAAGCTAGATGTACTTAGAATGACTAAGGATTGGTGTAAAGGTTTGAATAAGCTTGAAATGTTATCGGATGGTTATATATAGAGAATAGGGAAAAGTTCTTGAGTTGTCTTGCTTGTATTCTTTTTCTCTTTTGTAAATGAGTATCAACCCTTATAAATGGACTTTGAATGGCCTTTTATAGGGGATTTAATGATCATGTATTAAATGAATTCATGTTAGGTCTACATGAATTAGGATAAGGATTTATAATAATATAATTGTTAGAATCCAAAATACACTTGGACAATAGCGCTAGAAATAAGACACCCTAGGTTTCAGTCTTGTAGTCCAAGTTTGGGCATTGTTATCCATGCTTGTTGGGGCCTGGGGGGATGGATTAAGCATGGAAATAGTAATTTGGGTCTACAAGGGCTCAGTTTGGGAGGCTATGGATGACTGGGAATTAGTGAAAACATGCCTATGAGGGTCATGAAATCAAGCAAGATGGACTTATGGATTAGGTGTCATTAGCCACACTTAAGTTACCAAATTTTGCATTTTACATGACTAAATATACACTTTATTTCCTTTTACTTTAGTACTTTCACTTTTTATACATTACTAAAATAAAATGGGGGTAAATGTAAACATATAAATTAACATTTAAGTTAAAATCATGCACTTGTAGTCACTCTCTTACCCACTTAGCTCGAAACCTATCTTAAAGCCCTTTTTTATCACTTTCATCCACCTTGCACAATCTTCTAAGTTGATAAACAACCCCCAAATGTACTCATCCATATTCTTATCAACCTTAAACAAATTTCAATCCCTACCTAACATTCAACATGATGAAATCACCTCTTAGACAAGAGTGCCCTAGGGGACTATAGTGCACTTCTATAATATCCTTGCCCCTTCTCCTGTCTTCCCACCCAATAATGACTATTTTTTAAAATCATAAGATATAAAAAGGTTGACCTATGTCCCTAATGAGCCCCATTCAAAATAATTTCAAACATATGACTATATAAATAATTTTACAGTGAAGGAGGCTTTCACATTGAAAAACACCACAATCATAATTTGCACATTGAGAGCAAAGTACCTATTTCTCTAAATTTTGATTGCATACAACCCTATTAACCTAGAACTCAAGTTTGAATATATTTTACATATTTAAATTCATGGTTAAGTCACTTAATCACATTAGGATTTCTCTAACATCTAGTATATTCCACCAATTATTCACACACCCCTGTAGCATAGGAGAACTACATGAAGTTTGATCCCTTTGTGGAGTATCAGTATGTAGGAAATACACAACACATGGGGTGTTTAGGTCTCACCCAAATTCAACCACTAGCCCCCTTTTTGACATTGATTTTGTATTGGTCTTCACATGTCGAGGAACTAGGGTTTTGAAGGAATTGCTCATATAATGATCTTTTCAAGTGATTGTAAGCTCCCATACTAGATATAGGCTCTGTAGATGAAGACCCAAAGAACACAAAAACCTTGATTTCCTCACTATAAGTGGACATGATCACCCTAAGTTGGCTATGAATTCCACCCCTCTATTGTCCTCTTCCTCACATTATTGTCTAAGTCCAGATCTAGTTATTGATTCATGATTCCTGATTCCAATCATCAAACCTCTCCACACAACAAGTTTTAACTTTTTATTCATCGTGTGTGTGTGTGTGTGTGTGTGTGTGTGTGTGTGTGTGTGTGTGTGTGTGTGTGTGTGTGTGTGTGTGTGTATAGTTTTGGCTAAGTCTTTGTTTTCTAATTACACTAGTAATTTTATTAAGTTTCCAGCATACAATAGTTCCAAATCAATGAATGTTATTATTGTTATATTATTCTCCTAATTTTTCATAGTAGTGTTGTCACTTAGGGTTTTATATAAATCCTAAATTTGATAAAAATATATGATGCACATAACTATTTCTTCTAACACTAATGATTCATAGGCTTCATCAATCATATCAAAAGGGGGTATACAATGGGATTCTTTCATAGATTTATGGCCTGATAACCATACATTTCATATTATAAGAAATATTGTATTGTTCATATGGGTTAGATTAAGTAGATTAAGATGTATTTGAGAATTCTACATGATTATGAGGAAAAATTGAGACATTCTATGAAATTTTGAAAAATAAATGTTGACATTTTATATCACTTTGGAAAATAAATGGATCATAATGGGGCATAGACTTTATTCATGCAAACATTTTTCTATTTTATATATTGAGGATCAATGTGTAATGATGGTATATGTTTTTACAAGTTAGTCCTTTTACATATGATTCTATTTTGGAGTTCCACTTTTGCATATGAACTTCATTCAGGTTCCACTTTGACATACACACCTAATTTTTGGGTTCCACAAAATATTTGGGAAACATAAGTCTAAAGGCACCATATAGATCATAAATCTTCCACCTAATGCACTTAAGGACCCACAATAGATTTGCACATGTCCTTTTATGTGGCTCTAATCCTCAATTGTTTGCCTTCATGCATGTGTGGGCATTTGAACATGTCCTTGTATATGTTTTCTATTTGAGTGAGTGACATTTGAATGTGTCCCTTGTATGTGGTCCCTTGGCCTTTTCTTATGTGTTTTATGTGTTTTGCATGTACTATTTTATTATGTGTGTCATGAACATGACACTTTACTTGTTTATTTGATCAAATTTCAATGTTATGATGGAGATCATGCATCCACCTAGCCCTTCAAATTCCATGATGGATATCATGCATTCTTCCCTAAGTAGTTCTAATCATTTTTATATATTCAATTGATCAATTATTTGTATGCTTCATTTTCACATCTATCTAGACACACGTACTATGAATGTTTGTTTCCACATGCATCTTATATTATTTCTATACTTAGTTTATATACACAATGATGTCATGCTTTTTCATGTTGTCAATATTACTCAGATTTCTATTTTTACATCATAATAACCTATTTCATAACTTTTTATTTTAAGTTAATTTCTTGTACAATCTCAAAAAATCACCTCAAAAGAGGGGGTATTCACAAAGTTTTGTCTTAGGGACTAGACTTCTTAGATCAATATACAGACAAGATTTAACAAAGATTACATAGCTGACATAGTTTCAAACTCAAAAAATACACATAAATTCACCTTAGACATGAGTGACACATTGGAAAATAGAGAACTACTCTAGTGTCCTTATCACTATTGTCCAAATGCCTAAAAAATAGACATTTCTATAATTTCTCAAAACTTTAGTTTACCCAAAATAGTACTCAACAGTTTCTCAATCTCAGTTCCTAGAATTAATCAGCTTGTCTCAGATTTCCTCAGTTCATGGGCAATCAAGCATGATATGTTATTCTAAGTTAGCACATGAGTTTACTTAGAATCACAAACTATTTTACTCAATCTCATAATCTATATTCACCATATATTAGTTGGGGGCATGTGTGTGGCACATTTTTTCCTCATTACTTAGTTTTTTGTACCAATCTTGTAGATGGAATGATAAATTTGTATCATTCTCCACATTGTATACCCCAAACCCTAATTAGACTCAATATTTGCACTATTTTTGCACCAAAATTGAAGCTTATTCCATCTGTAGTGGTTGGATTTTCTATTTTCACTAGTATTTACACTAGTTTTTGCACCAAATATGTTTATTAGGATTCATACATGGATTCTAAATTTGCTTTTACTACCCTGGGTATATGATGATGGAGTCAAGCACACCTTGAGTTATTAAGCATAGTCACCAATTTGTGAGATTTGGTGAAATGCATAGTCCAATCCAAGCTATTCAACATTAATGAAATTCCAAGGGTAAAACCCACCATAGTCACCAGTTTTATAATAGTTTTTGCGCTAAAAAAAGCATAATAGTTCACGTATTTAGTCAGGTGTATTCATTCCTTATCACTCTCTGGTTCATTGTATTTCAATTTTTTATATTTTATCTTAATTAAAACTGATATTACATATGTTTCATTATAGGTTTTTGCATGAATCATAGTTCAATTTTGTGGCCTACATCCAATATTCCTCTTCACAGGTAAGTTCAGGTACACACTCTATTTCCTTTTATTCTAGTACTTTCACTTTTGATACATTAATAAAATAAAAGGGGCATAAATTTTGACATATAAATTAACATTTTATCTAAAATTATGCACTTGTGACCACTCTCTTACCCACTTATCTCTAAACCTATCTTAGGGCCCTTTTTGATCACTTTCATTCACCTTACACACTCTTCTAAGTTGATAAAGCATCCTCAAATGTACTCATCCATATTCTTATCAACCTTAAACAACTTTAAGCCCTACCTAACTCTCAACATGATGAAATCACCCATTGTACAAAAGTGCCCTATGGGACTATAGTGCATCTCTCTAATGTCCTTGTACCCTCTCCTATTTTCCCACCTAGTAATGACTATTTTGTAAAATCATAAGATATAAGAAGGTTGACATATGTCCCTAATGAGCCCCATTTGAAATAATTTCAAATATATGACTATATAAACACTTCTCAAACCATTTTATAGAGGAGGAGGCTTCTATATTGAAAAACACCAGAATCATAATTTACACATTGAGAGCAAAGTACCTATTTCTCCAAATTTTGATTGCATACAACCCTAGTTTTGGCTTGTGTACTTTGCTTCATAGATCTAGTGTCGATATAATCTTTGATGTGGAGCATTTTAGTGTTTTTTACTTGGTTTATTTATTACCTAGATTCTCATCTCTCACATGATAGGGGAAAATGTATTGCATGTTGGTTTTCAATCAGTCATTGATGTTTATGGTATGAGTCATCATTGAGTTTCTAGAATTGTTAGAGTTGAGCAAAGGCCTACGAGAGTTTTTGGAAATTATTTGGCATCAGTTTGACATGTGACATACATAGTACTAGGGAAATCACTTGTTGGATAGATTAAATGTAAGGATTAATGTATTTAGATAGGGCATGATCTTGTCTTACTTTATTATGAGGATGATCAGGACATTGATTAGTCCAAGACACACAGTATACCAATTTTAGTTACAATAGAGTCTACTTGGATGACTCACAATTCATTGCTTCAATCTTTCTATACCCCTTCAGATTAAAGGGGAGTTTGTTGGGATCATTTATGATGCAAAATAATTTATTAATTAGTTTGTTTTAGTTGGGTAAAAAATGTTGTAATTAATGGTTAAGGCACTTAATCACATCAATATTACTCAAACATATAGTATATTACATCAATTATTCACACACCACTATAGCATATTATAACTACATGAAGTTTGATCACTCTTAGAAGTATTGGTATGTAGGCAATGTTCAACATATGGGGTGTTGAGGTATTTCCAAACTTCAAATGTTGGCCCCTTTTCCCCCATTTATTTTGTATTGGTATTCACATTATGAGTAACTAGGGTTTGGAAGGAAAATTAGTCATACAGTAATCTCTGTAAGTGATCGTAAACTCCCATACCAGATATAGGCTCTATAAGTGAAGACACAAATAACACAAAAACCTTGATTTCCTCACTTCAAGTGGACATGAGCACCCCAAGTTGGATAAGAATTCCACCCCCTAGTGTCTTCTTCCCCACACTATTATCCAGTTCTTGATTCTTGATTCCTGATTCTAGTCATCAAATCTCCCCACACAAGTTTTAGCTTTTAATTCATCTTGTGGATATATATATATATAGGCTGAGTCTTTGTTTTCTCATTACACTACTATTTTTAGTAAGTTTTCAAGATATAATAGTTCCAAATTAATGAATGTTATTATTGTTATATTATTCTCCTAATTTTTCATAGTAGTGTTGTCACTTAGGGTTTTCTATAAATCCCAAATTTGATAAAACAATAATATATGATGCACATAACTATTTCTTCTAACACGAATGACTCATAGGCTTCATCACTCATATCATAAGGGGGGTATACAATGGGATTCTTTCAAAAATTTAGGGCATGCATACATTTCACATTATAAGAAAGATTATATTTTTCATATGGGTTAGATTAAGTAGAGTGAGATGAATTTGAGCATTCTACATGATTATGAGGAAAAATTGAGACATTCTATGAAATTTTGACAAACAAATATTAACATTTTATATCACTTTGGAAAACAAATGGATCATAATGGGGTATGGACTTTATTTATGTAAACATTTTTATATTTTATATATTGAGGATCAATGTGGAATGATGGTATGACATGAGAACTTTGGGTCTATATATGTCTATAGCGGTTAATCTTTTTACAAATGATTCTATTTTGGGATTCTAGTTTTGCATATGAACTTGATTTAGGTTCCACTTTGACATACACAACTGATTTTGTGGTTCCATAAAAGAGTTATTATAAAATTCATACTAGTGTCGATGAGGTTAATATGTTACTCAATTTATAGTATCCTTTTTCCAGTGGCAGATGGGGCATTTACATCCTTAAATCATGGTTTCAATAGTTGCATCTTCTTAGGGCATGATCAACCCATGATATTATCCAAATAAATTCAACAAGTGGTAGTTTGATTTGCATACCATTATGTGTATTCCTTCCTTGAGTTTTCAATTTTAAATTATTTAGTGATTCATTGTTTTAGAATTAGTACCATGAAAAGACATTTATCTATTCATGTTTTCTTGTAGGTTTCACATGGAGTGAATGGTACATTATAGTTATACCTGTCAACACAAAACATGGTTATCATAGGTATAAAAAGTCTTATTTTATCCTTTTAATTTAAAGCATTTTCAAAACTACATTAAAGTGGGGGCATTTGTAGACACCTAAATTTAGTATTATACACTTTATAAACATTAAGTTTGACATAATTTGACATACTTGAATAATGCACATACATTTGAATTTTAGGTATGCTTTCCCTATATCTGTGTGCCCATATATTATCTAAGACACCTCTATTCATTATATACACCTATTCAAGATCAACTTAATTTGTACAAGAAAATATCAAAATTATAGACAAGCCTTCTCTATATCTCATATCATTAGTTTACACTTCCAAGACATTATCGATAACGCATGGATAGTGGAGGTTACCTCCCTCTACTATAAATATATAAGCATGATTAATGGATATTTTTAAAATTGGGAAGTCTTCATTAGGTCATCCTAGACACATTTTATGGGTTAGTCAAAGTGGAAAATTAATGAAGATGCATATATAATTACAAATCAGTCCAAAGGTTATACTCACTTTACCATCACCTTGAGAATCACTTGGAAACTTGAGGAATCAATTAGCACTCCCTTGAGACATTATCAAAGAGTTATACACATTTCAAAACCCTTCAAGGAGTATTCCATAGAGCCAATTTTGAATACACAAAGTCAAATTTACATAGTGTCATGTGTCAAAGATAAAAAAATTACAATTCATTCTAGATTATTCATGATGTTTCACACACACACACACACACACACACACACACACACACATAAGTGGGAGAACTACATGTAGTTTGAGCCCTCTTTCATAATATTGTAACACAAGAAATAGTCAATCATTCAATAGGGAGTGGTTAGTATTATTTTACCAAAATATGAACCCCTTTTTAATGGCATCTTGTGTTTGAAAGCACAATGAGTTTTTGGATGGAAGGATAAGGAAAAAAACATCATCACATATGACAAAAGGCATGTGCACAAACAAGAACTCTTTATAGGCATAGGCATAGGGGTTTCAAGAGTTACAAGCCACACAGTACATAGGGAAATGTAGACACCAAAAAACCACACCAATAGTTTTAGATGTCACAACACCCCTTTCAACCCCTTTTGACCCCTTGGCCCCCCTTCGGTTAAAACAATTCTTAACCCCCTTAAAAACCCATTTACCCCCTACCCACATTTAGCTAATTATTTATTTAATTAATCTAATAAAATTCTATTTACACCTCACCCTAAGACCAAGTCCCATGCTAACTTACCACCACCTTGCCCTAAGACCATTTATTGAAATAACATTTAAGTCCTAACTACCTAAGACCATTTCTTTCCCGAACATTTACTCTTCAACCTCCCTAGACTATTTCTACCCACATGACCATACTTTCTTAAACCAACTCAGACCATTTCTAAAGGTCCTAACTACCAAAATTAAGTGAAAAGCATTATTTTTAACAAGCTAGACCTATTATACTATGATCGATGTCAGTCATCCCTTAACCGACATCAGTTAACCAGGACCGACATTGATTGCTTAAGACTGCCCATGACCTTTTCTCATGAGGTTGAACAATCTAAGTCTAAGTGTGAGTAATCATTTTGTGAACTTCTAAGTGAACTAAAGATTTGAACCAAAGAACCAAAGACTTTGCCATAAGAATAAAAGAGGTGCACCATTGATAAGTTGAAGGTTTTAATGTTGTTATACTACCCAAATTCTTTAAGGTCTCCATCCAAGTTATCTTAACCTGCCATCAACTTCCAAGCCAACACTACTACATAAAATAGTTAAATTTTGTTATTTGATCAATTTTAGAGTTTCTTATCTTATAATTGGTTTCTTTTAGTGCCCTCATAGCTTACATATAGCCCCAACTACCTGTGTTGAAGTTTTGCACTTCAATACTCCTTGGCCATCAAACACCCATCAAACTTCCATAATCCTTTAGAGCCTAAACCTCTGTCTAGATATTTCTAATATTTTTTATAACCCTTATAACCCTATCCCAACATTTAACAAGCCAAAAAATTCTTTAGGACTTTCCAAAATCCAATCATTCCACTAAAATTAAAAACTATGTTTTTAAACATTGATCAATGTCAGTTCTACATAATCGACATTGATCCATAAAAGACCGACATCGATCTCTTTGTAAACTTTTCTTCCTAAAATATCAATCTAAAAATCACCATTTTAACCCATAAAAAACTCTATTTCTTAATCCCTATTATAACATAGTATCAGAATATAGAAACCAGACCTGACCATTATCACCTTAGTATTTCTTTTATGCAAATTAGCTTAGCTTGTTTCAAAAAGAATCAGTCAATCTTGAAGTTTTTTATCATTTAATTAAACTAATTTCTTATTTATTTGATTAATTATTTATTATTATCATCATTTAGACTTAAACTATTTTAACAAGTCGGTTAACAACCATCCTAGGAAGTTTCATACTTTTAGGATCTAGCATTTGCTAGTCAACCCACTTACCAACCATACTAATCCAAATTTATTTAAGTCTTATTAATTTGTAGGTCATTCCTCCCTAGCCAAAGAGGATTGCTCATGATGTCTGTATCAATAGAGTACACAACCATATATATGTTCACCTACACCTTCCCCCTTTATTTAGTTTTACTTGCTTTTCAAATAAAAGAAAATGATCTAAAAATCTAGTAAAACATTTTGGCACACCCAGTAGGACCCCTGATTTCTCTTGGGTTCAAGGTTGTTTTAGGACATTTAGAATTGCATTATTGAATATATCATTTAATTTATTTTGGAATTTTAAATGCTTTTCATTGCTTTTCTTCACTTATAAAAACACAATTACTTGGTTTTCTTACTTTTAAATTGAAAAGGCAAAATCTCTTGTTATTTCTTTATTTTCAAAGTAAAAAGGCATTTTATTGTTTTCTTTCTTTCTAAAATTTGAAAGGTAATCATCCTAGGATTAGGACTTGTATTATCATCTTGAACTTAGGTTGAATTTAGAGGTTTTGTATTCATTAAAAGAAATTAAAACATTCTTTTGGGATAAAAATAAATCTTGCATACATTGATTGCTTGTCTACTTAAGTCACATAGCCTAATTAATTGGGTAAATCAATCATGTAAAAATCACTTATATTCACACACATACCAAATCACTTATACAATCAACTCATCAAAACATTGACATAAGGGAACCAACTAGGATTTCACCACCTAGAAATAACCTTCATCCTAGATATCCTACTTAGATTTCACCACTAAGGGGAGAACCAACTCAGTACTATGACTGAGTATAAACTATGGACATTAGGTATATACTAGCAAAGCACCTGATACCCTTACACTATAGTGTGTGAAGTGATGGGGTAGGCCCCAATACCAAGTCATGTACCGATTCTAATATAGAAACTTTGAGCCTAAACAAGCCTAAAACTATCCATAGACTACTTCTTCTAGTAACCATTTCAAAATCCAAGTGGAGTCTCACAATTATAAACTTAAGGCATAAGCCCAAAGTGAGATAAAAAGAACCCTTAGTACATAATGTACTTTTATATCATGTGATCTTGTTTTCTTATTTGCTCTCTTTTTGATTTAGTGAGTTTGCTTTCATCAATTTATAAACTTTCACCACTTTATCGCATGGTCTTGATATGGTAGCAAGCGAGAAACCAAGCCAACCAAAACCAACCTCACCACCAACCTTCTTCCTCTTCTTCATCTATGGAGCACACTCTAGATGTAGAGAGCTATCCTAACCATTTTTGGAGTCTTGATGTTCCCCATTTTTTTGCCTGAGGGGACATGGACTTCACAAACCTCCTTGACAACAACCCAATTTCCCTCCAACATTACCTTTCCATAATTCCAACCATACCCATGCTTTGGTTCCTTTTATTTAACCCCCTTATGTCATGCCTACTTACCTTATGGGTGATACTTTGGTTTCCACCATTTCCACTACCCAATCTATAGTAACTCAAGCCTTATCTTCTATAAGTAACCCATCTACTAGTATTTCCCAAAACCAAGCTTCTCTTGCCCCACAAATAAATGCCTAATCACCTTCAACTTCCACCAACCCCATAACTAACCCTTCAAATGTGAGGTCAACCCAACCAATGACATCTCAAACACCACTTAACATTGGGATTCCATCCACTAGTGTGGTTTTCTTACCTCTTACCACCCAAAACCAAACATCATCCATAGCATTTCAAGACTTATTAGTTTGTATACCATCCACTCTTCCACCTATAAGTACAAGGGTAACCACACACCTTCAACAACCAAACCCAACCATGTCCATGTCTCAACAAGTATCCATTACACCTAATCAAGGCTATATCCCAAACCAACAAAGATATATGCCTCCTATATCATCCCAAACCTTTCATAACCAACTATCAATATGTGGTATAAACCCAACCTTAAAACATGCAATACATTACAACATCACAACCATAATAACACATACACTAAAACTATGTGTATGCACCACAAACCAACCTCATCAATATGTTAATGGATAAAATGATAACTTTAGAGACATCTATTTCTGAAGATCATAAACTTTTATCCTATGACCAAATTTGTAATGAACTTATTCACCCTTTTATACCTATTCATCCTTACCCCACTCAATGGGAACTTCCTAAATTCATGAATTTACAAAGTAAAGAGGATCCCCAAAAACATTTAAGAGCATTTAGGCATGCATGTTATCTCATCACCTATGATGATGCTCTTTTACTTTAGACCTTACCCATGTCTTTAGCAGGACCCACATTGGATTGTTATAGTATCGTCACTAGGCACTCCCTCTTTTCCTTCACCCAACTCATACAAACTTTCTTAGACCACTTCTCCATAAACATTTTTGATAAAGTGTCCATAACCAACTTGTATTCTATTCATCAATTTTAGGATGAATCCATTGCAAATTTTATTACTCGATGGAGGGGGTTAATCAACCAACTTTCCTTCTCTCTACCTCAACTATAATTTATTGAAATTTTCTCTCATGCATGTGCTAAGCACATTTCATCTACCTTAAAAGTTTAAACATTTTGTACCTTTGATTAAGTATTTACCATGGCAAATAAATTGGAAATATGAGTGATTGATTAAGGCAAACTAAAGCTTACAAATAAGAATGACAGCTTCAAATCTATCGAAGCTTCCTCCAAACCTTCAAACCACCCCAAGACCAAAGTATCAGCCAATACAATTGTCATTAAGATGGCTCCTCCTCCAATGGTAAACCATTCAAACCCATCCACATCTTCAAAACAAAATCCAAAACCCCAAAACCACTTTTTTCAAAATCAATACACACCATTAGGGGAGTCTTATGCTTTGATTTTGGAAAAAATATTGAAAGCATCAATAATCCAACTTCCACCAATTAAATCCCCTCAATAATTTGACTCAAATAATCTTATGCCAAGTTGGTATAAGGAGAATGAGTTTTGCAACTACCATCACATTATTGGACACAATGTTGATAGATACAAGACCTTTAAGATCATAGTTCAAGACTTGATTGATAAAGGTAAACTTGTAATGTATAATCTAAATGCACCTCCAAACCAAGTTCTTGACATTTTATATCAACCTTTTCCAAAACACCTACCTTATTCAAATAATGAGAGTAAAAATGTAGAAACTTCCCATAACTATGAGGTTCATATCATAAATATTGTCCTTAATGAAATTACAATTGAAGAACCCTTGACCCAAATTGCACCTATTCCATTTCCACTTTTGGTGGAACCAACCCAAACCACCTCACCTACTCCACTTCCCTCTATAGTGGAACCACCCATCCTTTCTTTGGAAATCTCAACAAAAGAAGATGACATCATACCTACTCCACTTCCCTCAAAAGTGGAACCACCCATACTTCCTTTGGAAATCACTCACAAGGAAGATGACATCATACTTGCTCCACTCCCCTTAATAGTGGAACCACCCATCCTCCCTTTGTAAATATCAAATATGGAATACGACATCATACCTACTCCACTTCCCTTAATAGTAGAACCACCCATCCTTCCTTTGGAAATCTCAAATAAGGAAGATGACATCATACCTACCCCACTTTCCTTAATAGTGGAACCACCCATCATTCCCTTAAAACTCTTACCAAAAGAAGAGGAAACCATAACCATCCCACTACCTCAACTACTTAGTCTCCCCTTGGAAACCCCTCCTCAGGAGGCCAAGTCCACATATAAGCCATTTTCAAGATTGGTTCAAAATCTCAAATTTGTATCACAACCAAACCTTAAACAAAATGCATTTTGGCACCATTTTGGATTTCCCTACCCTACAAAGAAGGAGCCAATAATACTATCAACCACCCAACCTTAAACCTCAAAAAAATTAACCACCCTCACTTTAACCAAACCAGTAAACTCATCCACATCTTAACCTTCAACCAAATAAACCAACCCAACTCCCTTAAAAATAAATAAAATAGACCCAATTACCCCACTCAAACCTATCAATAACTTGGGTCTTCTTCCAATCCAAAACCTAACTCAGACACCCTTAAAATTAGAGTTAACACCACAAACCCATCCTAAAGACTAATAACCCAAATCAAGGAGGAATATCAAACCACTTAGGACTCAAAATCCTAAAACCATTTCACCTCACATCTCAATCTCACCCTCCATCCTAGGACCATACCCATTATCTATTTTAGGACATCACCCTTCCACTTTGTTGAAGAGGCAAAAACCTCCAACAAAGGGACCACAAAATCAACCCCCTCTTCTTACCACACCTCCACCTATCAACACCAAAACACACAAAGAGTAAGGATGAACCAAAATAACTTACTAGCCTACATACATTCCAAATTGACACCATCTATGTAATCACTCGATCACAAAGTCACAAGGATAAGGAAAAAGATAAAGTATTCATCCCTTGGACATATCCTTCTATAGAAACACACAAATTACCTTAATCAAAACCCAAGATTTATATCTTGTATACACCTCAATACAACCCATTAGGACTGATACAAAGGTTGGTTCTTAAATAAATTCACAAACCTCAGTGAATATGACCTTGTATGAATTTATCTAAACCTCACCTCAACATCATCACACCATGATGGAGGCTTTACAATCAATTAAGGTCCAACCTAAAGATCTTTGACCTATAGAAACCCTTGTTAGAGCCCTCCAAATATCATCCCTTATCACATTCAAGGATTTTGAGATACCTCCCATCCACCCAAATAATCCATATCCTCATCTCTTCATCACGACCCATATCAATCAAACTTGAATCAAAAGGTTCATGAGCAATGGGGCAGCTAGTATCAACATTATCTCATCACATGCTTATGTTCATCTCAAACTTCTTGAAAACATCATGCCCAAAACCACTATCATGTTACAATATTTCAATGACATGATGGAAACCACCTTGGGAACAATTACCCTTAACATACGCTTAGTCCCTCAAACTCTTCCCAAGCTCCTCAACATTGTAGTAGGCGAATTTCAATACAATTTATTACTAGGACACACTTGGATCTAAATTATGTGTTGTTTACCTTTAACCTTGCACATATGCCTAAAATTTGAACATGAGGGTAAAATTAAAGTCATCCCCCTTGACTTTAGACCATTTAAGTCATGTAATATGACTTACCACCCAAATGACATCCTCATTCCATTAAAGGACACAACCCCTCCAACCTTCAATAATGAAGCTTCTACAAGCTTAACCATACCCTCTTCCCAAATCCTTATGAAATACCCCTTGGAATCCATATTCCAACATATTTTACTTGGATAATACTTCCTAATGATTTTTGATACCCTTCTTACTCCTCAATAGTATAGAAACCTTCATCAACATCCTCACGATAATCTTAACATTGGAATCATCATCCCTTTCGATCCTCCCAACTTCTAAAGCAACTTTACATATGGGGGAATTGATCAACCACCTTTGGCTTCTAACACCTCACCTTGTTTCAAACCATTCACCTCTAATTTTTATTTCTTGGATAAATGAGATTTTTCCAAAACATACCTTCATCTGTGTGTTTGTAAAGAATTTAGTTTATGCCATTATGAGTGTGGACCACATGAGCTTATCCCATGTAAAACTTAAAAGCCTCATGAGTGACAAGGCCATGGATTTATCCAACTATAGGAAGCAACCAACATACCTCTCATCTCAATCATTGAGGAAGAAACCCCATCCTCACCTACCTCTTCTTCTTCGGAGTCAGATGAACTTGATTCCATCCCTCTTAATTTTTTATTATAAAAAATGTTGACCAAATTTGACCCCAAGTCAAATTTGGGTCAACACATACTATTTTTAACTTTATATGTCCTATGGGGTCTCCTATTGTCTTATATATCTCGCTTGCCCTTACCCTAGTCCCTGTTGAAGCTCATTTCCTTTGAAATGGCCTAGTCAACCAAAGCCAAAATTGGTAAACCTTGGTCAAAGATGTTAAAAGCATAAAATTGTTTTCTAAATGTCCTAAAATGGTCCTTGACATGTTTTAATATGTTTAAAAGTTATAAAATGGCCATTTGCTAAGTTGCATATGCAAAAAGGGGGTATTTGGTCACATTTCTAGGATTTTAAATCACTTGTGCAGACTTATAAGGAGGAAAACTTGTCACCAAGGTGTATCTCAATGTGTATTAGGTCAAATAATGTTATTATATATCAGAGGTTAGTTATATAATTAGTCATGAGCAAGAAATGGTAGTTTTCATTGATTTTAGGCCCTTTTGAGCACTTGTACAAAATTCTCAAGTGCACTTGTAGCTAAAAACATGGTGGTGTGACTCTTAACCACCCCATAGGTCATTTTCATGTTTTTATTGAAAATATTGTATAAAAATATTCATTTTCAACTCATTTTTCTTTATTTTCCACTGGCAAACCAAGGAAGGGCAAGTTTAAGCACTCACTATAGAAGCTACAGGTGGAGTTAGAAGAAATGATTATAAAAGTGGATATTACTCTGAGTTAACTTCACATCCATAATAATAAGTCCTATATTGGTGTCTCATCCTTCATGAACAATCAATTACACTTTAGGTAGCTTTTAATGAGATTCAATCGAAGAGGGGTATAAGTTTGCATCTATTTCTTGTTTTCAGGAATCAATGGAGCTATGTGATTTTGATAGGGTGTTTTCAAGAAGTAATAATATCCTCTCCATGGTGTTTTCATCATTAAATATCTTCTCTTTCAATGCCGTTGAAATGGATTTCAAAATTGTGTTTGTTTTCCAAGTTGGAAGCCATATATGGGTAACCTGAGTTTTGCAATGTGAAAGAGGGCTCCATGGGAGGTTTTAATGTACTCGGGTCCATGTTTGAAATGTGATTCCATTTAATGTCATTTTGAGAGATCAAATCAAGTTACTATTCTTCAATCTAATTTGTCCAATTTTCCTTGCTTATTGCCTTGTTAGCAAAGTGTGCTCATAGTCAAATTATACATGAGTTCAAGAGGATGTACAGAGGTACAAATGATGGGATCCATGGTGGAATTCATTTTTGAGGTCCTAAAATCTCCCAAGGTCATGGATTTCATGCCATGAAGCTAAATATACTATGCAAAGTGTAAATTCTCCCTCAAAATAATGACTGTTTTGGTTCCTCAGTCCCCAAATGGACCAAACAAAGATCCTATAACCTTTTTGGGATAATGTTTGCCATGATAAAAGGAATTTCCCATGATCTTGGTTGATTGGTATAATATCGATATCCACATATAATAACCCTACCAATTTTGAGGGGAAGAGGGTAATAATAATATGGTCATTAAGACCCTTGAAGTTGTCAAAAAACCATTGAATATTGATAATGAAGTCTATAGGGTATGGATGAAAAAGTGACTTTGTATTTCAATTTTCATGATCCTAAGCTATGCCATCAAGGGAGATCAATCCAAAATAGTTAAAATATTAATACTGAGCTAAGATTATAGATATAAGGTGGAATTTTAGGTTTTAATCACTAATGTACCCTCCCTTATCTGTATAACAAGTCTAAGATAAACACCTACAGCCAACACCTTAGACAGTGGCCTAATTTGACTTCTACATGGTGCTTTCAAGGCTCTAAAGTGACAAGGTTAGTTAAAATCAAGTGTTTTATCCTAAATATAATCCAACATGTTCTATTACATCATACCCAAATGTTATAAACTCCATTAAACACCTATAGGATTGTCTCAGTTTAAACAGGCAGAAAAGATAGGTTTGGGAATCAAATGATATCATGTACAAAGAGAAGAGAATCCATGGTTTATGAGCAATAAAATGTCTATAATGAATAAAAATAACCATAATTAAGGTATTTTATATACATATTAACTTGATAAAAACCTCAAATACACCCTATAGGGGCAGAGCAAGGTTGTCTCAGTCAACAGCAACTAGGCCAAATCTTGTATTTGCAGGAGTATTGAGAATGTTGGAAGGATCAAGATGATGGAAGGAGTATTTGGAAGGAATTATATATGATTATGAGACTTATATAATCCCATATCCATTATCATATGGTAAAATAAAATCCTCCAAATAAACAAAACTTAGGCAACGTTCATACCCCTACAGACAGAGTGCACTCCAAGAGTTTGCCTTGGGAATTTAAAGAGTTAGAGGGTCAAATGGAGGAGTTATAATATAAAATTTGGTAAAAATTAGACTTAGTATTCCAATAATATTATACAATTGTTTCTATATCAATTATAATGGTTTATACCCTCTCTATTTTGTCTCAAAGTAGGGGCAGTTTTCTCATGCATAAGGAGACAGTTTGAAGGAAAAGTGGTGAGATGGATGGACCAGAGGTCAAGAAAGCCTAAGTGATGATTGGATAATATGGAGTACACCTAACACAATATAAAACACTTTTCTATAATATTTTAAATAAATCAAGATTCTCTAAACAAGAAGGGTTATAGTCATGCATGAAGGAAACCCTTAAGCCTAGAAGCCAAATTGAGGGTCATGTGCATTTTTGACCTTATCCATGATTTCCACTTGACTAGTTCATGATTACAATGGTATTTTAGATATTTTTAATCCATTAAAAAAATTATGGACTCCATCAATCAAGATATAGACTCCTACAGCAAAACTACGGACTCCATCAGTATAACTATAGACTCCATCAACAGAGCTTCATTACTTTTACAGGCCTCACAGAATGCACAAGAAGAGATCGAATGCCAAGTTATAATGATCATATATTTCATATGCATTTTCATTTACATTTACATATTCAAGGAATTTGGAAGGGATCCTTAATAAGCCACAAATGGCATTTGATCAGAAGTTCAACATCAAACCTTTATGAACAAAAGCTAATAAGACTAGGCCTAGTGAAGGCTTTGTGAGCAAAATGGGGTCTTGAAGAGATTTTTATGGTTATAAACCAATTTTTTTCCATCAAATATTATTTAAATAGGCCTCCATCAATAAATATTGCATAATTTTATCTAAATCCAAATTTTATCCATTTTGGCCAAATTAGGCCTAGTAAGACAAAGAGATCTCGTGACACCTAAGAGTGGGATTGATGATTGCAGATAATGTGCCAATTTGAAATGATCCAAGATGATTTAAAAGTGTCCTTATTATGTATATATAACTTTATAAGATATCTTATGATCAAATTCTTTCCTCTTACCACTTGTCAAGAAGGAGTTTCAAGCCCATGATGAAGGTAGTTTTCTAAAGGAGAATGATTAAGGAGTTTCAACGCCACATGTGAGGAAAGATCTCATTTTAGGATGGACACATGTTCACATCAATTTCATAACTCATTTTCCACCTCATTTATATGCTTTTTAACTAATCCTCACCTTGGGACACTTGTCTTTGTGCCTCTTCAACTTCTTTCTTCTCTCTCTCTTCTCAAGTTCTATAAATGCAAGCCATTTTGGCTATTGTAGAGGATTCCAACAGTTGGTATGGCAAAGCCCTACCAAAATTGTACCTTGATTTTTCCTTAATATAATGAGAATAAATATATTTATACTCTAAGTCCATTTGCACTACGTATTGAAGTGATCCATCTTGAATGTCAAGTATAGATTGAGTTCATCTTGTTTTCAGGCAATCCTTGAACGTATTATTGCAAATGACTTCTCTCTTAACAGGATATATGAAGTGTATGTTGCTGAAATAGACTCTTGAAGTTTTTATGAGTTTTTTAGTGTCATAACTAACCTTCCCTTCACTTTCCTTCATTTTTTGAGTTGTTATTTTCCTTCATGAAAAACACTAATGCTAGGGAGCTCCATTAATGGTGTTGAGGCTACTTTGCTTGTCTTAGTTCATTATGCAAATTCTAAGTGTATGAATGGAAGTAAATATTGGTATATCACCTCCTATTTTAGGTTTTATTTTTGTATATTTTTCTCCCTTTTCACCCATAATAGGACTTTTTAGTAACATAAGCACATAAAGTCATATATAAGGAGCTAGCCCTTAAAATCAGAGAGGTTTACTTCTACTATAGGTGCCCCACACACCTGGAAGTATTCCCATGTTGGAAAAATATTAAAAAGTCTTGAACAACCTATTCTATGTTGCAATATTTTGAGACAACAACAAACACTTGAAATAACGAGAATTCAACATTGGTGATCTCATCTTAAAGGAAAATCAACATGTAACTAACATAGAAAGAAGCAAGTGAGGCAAGTTTTCTCCTAATTGGCTTGGACTAGACCATTTATCATCACACATAAGTATGGGTATAGGACCTACCATTTATAATTACATAAATAAAATTTGGAACCTAATCCCCTCAATGGTTTGCATTTGCATCTGTTCTTTAGTTAAAACAAGTTCTAAATCACCCTATGTATAACTTAATCTCATCCTTTGTTTTACAAACTTATCACCTATATCTCCTTATTATAAGAAAAACCAATTAAATCAAAGAATAATGTGATTATCCATCATAGTTTTGCCTAATCCTGAACATGGGTATGATGGCTCTACCCATGACATGATTCACATGGATACTTCCTACCCATTATAGGATGGATCCCCATGGTCGTTGTCTCTTAAAACGTCTATCACCCATCATTCAACCGTTTTGTCTATGGTTTTGTCTTCATAAAGGAAAACCTTAGACATATATAATAAATTCCATGATTAAAACAAAAACAAATATATTATGGGTCATTTTTAAACCTGTAGACTGCTCCCTTGAAGGGCAATTGCCAAAATAATTCAGAATTGTTTAAAAAAATAGATTGCTCCCTTGAAGGATAACTATCAAAATCAAACAAATATAAAACCTAGACCACTCCATTAAAGGATGGATAAGTTATAAATTTGTCAAAAAACAATCATATGGAATCTTCCCACATTGATTATCTTCACCAAACTATCAACCAAAAAATTATCAAAAGACCCTAAGTCAAAAATCAAAAACAAAAAATATATTTCCCAAAGAAAGCTTCCCATATTGATCAACTTTTTCAAAACATTAGTAGACTTCATGCATTGATCAGTATACGCCAAAATAATACATGGACTTGCCTATAATGGTTCTTCAGTCATCTATGTAAGGGTAAATCCATCCCCATAAGAAGGTTACACTACCCTCTATCCACCTATCTACAACATATCACTCTTTTTTACCCTCTCAATCAAGGGATTTCGAGCTTATTTGACACAAAGTGATCAAGTCACTTATTTAATAAATGAACTAACACTAATGACAAGAAATAAAGGGCCTTATGTATATAATCCTACCTATTATGGTTATGATCTTTGCCAATGAGAGCATTTAATCTCCTTTTAAATTTCATGACTACTTATTGAAACAATCATTAAGGCATGTGTCTTACATTTTTGAGTCATCATTTTCTCATATAGCATTTAAACCAAAGCAATCTATATAACCTCAATGATCAAATTTGTACCCTTTTACCATGTTAGTCCCCAAAATTGCACTGAGTAATTTGTGTCCTTTTCCCAAATATTAGTGCATGAATATCTAGTTGTTTCCTCCTATTTTCAAGTGTTCACCCGAGTTAAAAATTTAGCTTTTGCCTTGTGAAAACCCTGTGTAATCCCAGTTCCAACTAATTCTTAACATTTTCATGTTTTAATGAGATTGCAAGGTCTATGATAAAAATCATGCTGGAAAGATCAAATAATGTTGAGTATGATGTTTTTAGTCTTTGAAAAGGATTTTGAGTGGAAAAATTCTCAAGGATGATTGCAAGTTTGTAATATTGTAAAATTTAGTTGGGATGAAAAGGTTTGTAAGACTGTATTTAAGAAAAACAAGTTGTAAAAAATCACAAGTTTGAATTTTCAAATTCTTTAGTTTTTTAAAAAATTCTTAAGTTTTTTGGAAAATTCTTAAGTTCAAACTTTTTGGTTGGAATTTTTGGTCAAACTTTGTGGTCAGATATTTTATTTGGAAATTGTGGTTGGACATTTTGTTCAAAATTCTTAAGTTTTTTGGAAAATTCTTAAGTTTAGAACTTAAGGTCAAACATTTTTTTGGAACTTGTGGTCAAACATTTTATTTGGAACTTATGGTCAGACATTTTGTTCAGAACTTTTATGTTGAATATTTTGTTCAAAAATGCTTTGTTGACTTTTATGTTCCCCTTGCTTCGAAGGATTTGGATGTCAAAATTTTCATTCAAAGCTTGTGTTTGGAGCCTTTGATTCATAATTTTTTCCATCCATCAGTCAACATGTAGTCAAAAAAGAAATGGTCCAAAAGGAAGCAATGAAGTTTCAAGGGAAAATGAAGGTCGACATGGAAAACAAGCAAGGCCATGAAAGTATTCAAGAGGCCACTTCAATATTTTTGCTCATTCTAAAATGTATGACCTATCCAAGTGGAAGTTAAAAAATTTAAAAACATGATATTTTAAATAGAAAAGAGCCATGTTATTAATATAATTCATGTGAATGGTCAAACAATGAAGCCAAGATTTTAAAAGGGTAAAATAATGCACTTAAGTATTATAAAGTTTGGTGGAAACCCTAAAAAGGTCAAAAGAAAAATAGAAATGTGAAAGGCACACAAAATTTTGGCATTAAGGCAAAAAGGTAAAATAAAGCCAAGTCTTGCATTTCTAATATTTTGCTTGTTTAGAATACCTCCATGAAATGGAAATGCTACAGGGTTGTGAGGCCAAGGTGGGCCATTCCAAGGAGATTTTTCAAATGGCCATGGATTCTTTTTTATTTCTACCACAGCTAGAATATTCCTATGAAATCATTACAAGGAAAGGGGTGTTCTTTGGCCTACACAAGGAGAAGGGCAGTTGTCTAAAAGTTTCCATCTATAAAAATGATTAGTCGAAGGCATGGTCAAGTGGTTACACATGAAGACAAGGAATTTGTTTTACTCCCAAGGGAATATTATTCCTCGAGCCTAAGTGCAGCACATTTCCAGCCAAGAAGATCAAGGGTTTGATTGAAATCATCATCATTACAAGGATAGGCAATTACCAGAATGATTTTCTTACAAAGCATGAGCTTCCAAGCATGATCAAGGGCATCTTCTAGGTAAATCATATTCCTAGAATATTCTAGGTGAAAGAGTTGTATAAAATAAGGGCTTGTCCTTTAGTTAAGGGTTGTTATTAGTTGTTATTTCTATGTATTACGCTCTTTCAAATTTGGGATCCTTACTGTGTGTATGTCTTATCTCTCTTGCTAAGGTGGTTTCAGTTTTATAGCCATTAGCAAGCTCTGAAGGAATAGTATATGTCTCCCCTATAGAAAGATCAAACTCACCATGCTTTTACCCATGGTATAATTTTGAAACAATGATGTATGTAAGATTTTTTTACAATTTAATGGAAAATTATTGTGATTTTTGTTGTATTTCAAAAATTAAATATTCTTCATACTTTGCATATTGGGTATTTATTTTTATGCTTATCAATGGTGGCACTTGTTTTGGGCATAGATCTAAGTTGTAAATTCTTTTATGCATTGTGATTTGGGGATATATTGTTGATAACCTTTTAAGGTCACCCTAGGTTTATGGATGTGATATGATAAATCATTTAAAATTCTAATTACAGTGTATGATTCAAGGTTTCAAGAATCATTTGGATATTTCCATTGTATTGGCACCAATGGATGCAACTCATTCTTGTTAGTTTCCTTAGCTTATATTTCAATCTTTCAACATTTGTTTCAAATGAGTCATGCTATGCCTATTGTAAGAATTATTGTTGTTTAAAAAACCACACCACCACACCACTCTTTTATAATTACTTAACTTGTTCTACCCTATTCTACCCTACAAATAATACACCCTATTGCATATTATGAATAATTGCATATATAAAATGTATCCATATTTTGTGTTTTAAATCCCAACATTACATTCTTCCATGTATCCCTCTATTTTTGAAAGTTTATTTAGAAAATAAGGTTTCAATCAGATTTATGTATGGGCTCAGTAGCTTGTGTCTAGCCTAGAGCATTTGCCTAGCTTGTGTGATAACTCTTCCCAAGTGGATTATGCAAACTTGATTATGTTCTGGTCAAATCTATATTCTTTTGTGCTAAAAATCCCCATGGAGATTTAACTATAGTATCCCTCAATGTGATAAAACTACCCCTTAGGTCCTCTCACCTTGGTTTAGGCAAAGCCAAAATTAAAATGAGCTAACCATACCTTTTGTCATTGCTTTCCAGTCATTGTCTACATTCACCCATTCTAGTGTTAAACCCTTCCCTATATATAATGACATATTTATAGATTTTTCATCTTGGTTTGCCATACTATCTAAGTGTGCAAGGTTGAGCATAAGAGGTATACAATTAGGAACCAACACTTATTTGGTGTTATTGTCAGGGATATAAGATCCTTGGTCATTTGTGTTGTTAGGGACTCTTATAGAGGGTTATATAAGTTCATATTCTCAAGTTATCTATCAAATAATATTTGATGCATAAAATTAAACTACATATTTTTAGATAATTTTTATCCATATTCTCATATGTTTGAAATCTAAAGTTATTTAAGTGTGCTTTACTATTTTGGGCCATAAACTACATAGCACTCCACTACGGATGTTGCTGGTGACTTTAAATATTTGGTAAATTGACACATGTTGATTTCTAGCAAAGGGTTATAACTTGTTCATGTTTTAAGGTGTTTTCTCCCTTTGAACATAACTCTAGATTTTTAGTATCTTTGTTTTCATATCTCATCACTAGCTTCATCAAAGTGTGATTTTAGTATGTATCACAATAGGTTTGTAAACTATTATATTCTAGAAGTTTTCATCTAGTGGTGACTACAACATTGTATCTAGTTTCAAGGAAGATTAGTGCCCATGTTGAATATCTTTACTATTTCAGCTTTGAGTGTTCTTTTGTTTGGAAAGCTAGAAGGACTGAGATCATCCTTCAAAGGTGACTCATAAAAGTAACTTGTTTAACCCTTAAGTGTTTATCAAAGTAGAAAGATACAAGTGTGGAGACCAAATGAAGGACAAAGTCTAGCATCGAAAGAGTGTTTGGACTATCAAGATTCTAGTACACTTAAACTCTCATTTATTAAACTTCTTTTAATTGTAGATTATTATAGTTCTTCTAATCATTCATAACCTTATAATCTAATTTATTACCCAACACCTTCTCAACCAACTGAATCTCCTCCTAAGTTTGATCCCCCAAGTCCACCTCACTTACCCCCTCACAGTCTTTTGCCATTTGATCTTGAACCCACCATTAAACCAATCATGAGGCATAAGGATCAAGATGAGAATGAATGTACTGCATTCAATATTCCCATATTTAGACCAATCAATTTTTATGAAATATAAGGTTATCCTAATGAGGTCTCAAATAAAGTACAGAATCACCTTCCTAAGTTTCAAGGGAATAATGTAGTGAGTGGTGATCAGCATTTGAGGGCTTTTCAAATTATCATTGAGAATTATGAGGTTGAGCATGAGGATGTTTACATTAATTTTTTTATGCACACATTATAAGAAGATGTTCATGAGTGGTTCAATTTCCTTCCCTATGGATGCATTGATTCATGGGAAGAAATGAAAAATGTTTTCAAAATTTAGTATGGTGATAGAATTGATCCTAGGTTTCTCTTGGTAGAATTTGAAAACATTAAAAAGAACCCCAATGAGTGTGTGTAGAATTTTAATACAAGGTTAAATAAGACTATGATGAGGCTACCTGAGAATATTAGGCTTAGTGATATAACTTTCCTAATTAAATATTGTGATGCATTTGACAAGAAGGTAGACTAATAATTGAGGGACAAGCCTCCTACAAACCTAAGATTGGCATTCAATATGGCCATTAAATTTTAAAATAACATAAAGGATATGGGTAAGCCTCTAAACAAGAGGGTTGATATGAAGTTGGTTAATCCTAAAAAAACACAGCCTACTAAGACAACCAACCTTGAGTAACACATGAAAACTTTGGCCTCCACTATCAAGGAGATGTCCTACAAGTTGGCTAGGGCTGAGAAAGGGCTACCTCATGGGTCTAAAAGTCAAGATAAATCTTTTAATTAGATTCAAGCACAAGGGAGACCCCATTTCCACATTAGAGATAATTATAGAGGTAAGAGGCATGACTGTGATGATAGAAATGATAGAAATCAAAATAGGGGAGTTGGAAAAGAAGCACTTGATCTATTGAATGCCAAAGTGAATCTATAGATTGTGACCTTGACATTTATTGGTCTAATAAATTATTCCTTATACATCCTCCTTGTGATAATATTGAAAAAATTGATGAAAATGTAGATGAACCTAAGTCTACATCTGATGATGATGAAATTTTGATGATTGATTGTCAAGTTTCCCAAAGTAAAATGTCTAACTCCATGAAATTATTGAGTGTTACCACAGTATGTGCACAGAGTTGGGGTATAATTTATTGTAAATTTTAATTAACATGATCAATTTATTTAATTAACATAATTGTGCTATTAAAATTATGGCTCGGTAATTATCAAGACATAACATGTATGCATTATTGAAACAATAATAACATGTACACATTATTGAAAAATAATAATGTGGATGCGTTATATGGCACACTATACAATGCACACATGTTATTTTATTATAAGTCCAAAACCAATTTCATGAGCATTTGGGAGTTGTACATGAATCCAACTTTGTGCATAAGTTTATATTTACTACTCTAAATGTTAAGTATAATAAATTAAATGTAAAAATATTCATTTAATGAGTTTAAATGAATATTGTTACATTTAATTTATTATACTTTAAATTTATTTTAGTAAATATAATAAATTAGGGTCACTCAGCGTTTGATAGAGTTGGTCTCACAGTTGCTCACCTTACAATGTGGAAAATAGTTTTTCAAAATCCAATCAAGTCAATACTTAGGCATTTTCAGGGTCTAAATATTAAACCTAGGGATTTTAGGACATAACTTTTGAAATTGATATCCATTTTTGGTAAACATATAGTCATTTTATAGGTTTTTGTGCCTTAAAAATTGATTCTTATCATTCTAAGAATCTTAGTTTTGTCAAAATTGAAGTTTTCAAACCACTCACTTTGAAATTGATGCAAATTGGTATGATTAGGGTATCATAGGTCACATTAATGACCTACACAAATCAAAAACCACTTTGTGTTAATTTCACTTATTCATCATCCTTCCCTCATCCTTGATCACTTCCTACTCATGCCTCATCACCCTTAATCACACTCTCATCATTATTTATTGTCCCTAATCACTCCTTCATTGACCCTCACTATCCCTAGTCATCTCTAATCACTCCCTCATGATCCTTGATTACTCCCTCATTGACCCTCACTATGCCTCATCATCCCTAATAACTCACCCTTTATCCCTCCTCATACCTCATTACTCCCTCATTAACCCTCACCATCCCTCATCATCTTTAATCACTCCCTCATCATCCCTAATCACTCCCTTATTGGCTCTCACCATCCCTCATCATCCCTAATCACTCCATTAATCACCTTTACCATCCCTAATCACCACTTCATCATCCCTAATCACTCCCTCCTCATCCCTCATCATCTCTAATTACTTCCTTATTGACCCTCACAATTCTTCATCATTTATATCCACTCCCTCATTTCCCCTCACCATCCCTCATGATGTAGAGCCCTATTGCATACTCTACTTATCTAAGCTATTTGCCAATATCCACGTATCTTTCACTTTGTATTTTCTTTCTTGATCTATATCTTTGGACCCTACACACATTTAAAATTCACATCTACATTTTATTCATTTCATTTTTTCTCCACCATTATTCAGATGGTCTCAAGAAACTCTTCATTCTATTCTCCTTACTCAATGCATTAAATCTCTCTTACTTTGAGACTATCCCAATTACTAATCTTTATTCTTTATAAAAACTTGGGTCAAATCTTATCTCTATTTCTTTAGGCTTTAATATGGCTTTGAAAAACTTCCTTCCACTCCTTTGAATTTTCTCTAACTTCTTCTCAACCCTACTTAACCTCCCAACACAGTCCTCATATCATACACTACCTCTTACTCTATCATAGACTCTTCTTGTATGGACTTAAATCATCAAATAAACCTCATTTATGAATACCCTATAATATATCCCATTTATTCACAAAGTTTCAATTTTTGGTTCAATTATTTGATAACTTCTTTTGGATATTTCTACTCTCGTATTAGGTTTTTAGGTTTCCTTCTACCCTATCTACTAAACAGTCATCCCCCATCTATACTCATCCATACTTACACAACTTAAAAACACTATACTATCTTTGTGCATATTGAACTCAAACTTTTCACCAAATTTCATGAATTATTGATAATTACAACTCTAAAAAAATCACTTTGAAATTAGAAATCCTAATATAGGGTTTGGACTGGTTTCACAAACCCAAGAAGGGTCAAAATGAGATTTCAATCTTCCAAAGGCATTTCTAATGACTTTGAATATTGGATTAGGTTGAATTTGACCCTATACACATTTTCCAAGTGTCCTGTTTCTCTTTTTAAGCTACATTAGATTCACTTAACCAAATTTGAATAGATTGTGTACTTAGTCACAAGTCTGTAGTAAACTGAGAAGAGGTTATTTATTCTACTTCCCCTAAAAAAATTATATGAATTAAAAATATTATTTCATTAACAAATGTAGATCAATGGTGAGATAATACACTTCATCATTTCTAATAGAAGTCAGAAGAATTTAATTTCTCCTAAATCATATTTTCACCTAGTAGTGTCACTTAGTGTACAAAATCAAACTTTTTAAAGATGCAATCCTTTATGACATCTCATCATTATAGGTGTGTGATGTTTTACATGTGGTCAACCATGTATTTACCATTTACATGTAGTCTATGAAGTAAATCCTTGAAATTTTGTGATAGATTGTCTAGATCTAAAATACCATTTATCATAGTTGGTTCATAAGCTTTCAATCATTAGTGTCAGGAAGTACAAGAATATTTTCAATTCTAATAAGAATTATACTCTCAATGGTAATAAGTAAATGTTTAATGACATCCTTATATCAATATATCATAGTGTGGTTTATCCAACAATAACAAAGATGAAATAATTGAACCATAAATTTGATGAATACAAGGATATCTTTTAGTCAGCTAAATAAGTTCCTACATACTATACACTAAACAATACTATTGATTTGATCCCTTAACTACCTCTACCTCAAACCTATTTATACAACATATCATTTCTAGAGAATGAATAGATCAAGTGGTAGATCTATGAAATCATGGATAATAGACACATCATACCCAAATCATTGCCTTGTAGAAACCTAATTGTGTTTGTGCCAAAGTTGTGAATCAATTAAAAAATTATTAACAAGATTAAAGTGAAAAAATATTATCCTCATTTAAATATTAAGGCATTTTCTATCATATCCATAGTGTAGAAGTCTTTTCCAAAATTGATTTTAAGTTTGGGTATCATCATGTTCATGTTAAACCTTTAGACATTTGGAATATAGTAAAAAAGGAAGGATTGATTGACTAGTTGATTATGCCTTTTAGGATAACTCACATAATTAATTCATTCAATTCAATACATTGATTGACATCCTTAGGCCCTTTACCTATGCCATTTTTTTAATCTACCTTGATGGCATCTTAATCTTTATAAAACATGGGATAACATCTACACCATGTTGAACTAGTGTTTCACATTTTGCAAAAACATATTTTTGTGATAACATGAATAAATGTTTATTTTTCATGCAAGAGATAAAATATTTGGGAAACATTACACACACAATGAGTGCATGTGTGAACCTAACCAAGATTAAAGTTATAAAAGAATGGTAAACACTAAATAACTTTGCATCTGATTCAAATCTTTTCAGAATTAGAAAATTATATAAGAGATATGTGTTTAATTTTTAACTTTTGAACCAAACTACCAAAGCTGAAACCAAATAAAGTTTCATTTATTCAGTTTCACAATAAATATAATATAATTTTGTGTTAATACTTATGTTACTTGACTATAAATTTTAAAAATTACCTAATTTAATCAGTAATAAAATTGTCTCTCACAAATGGGTATTGACAACATAATTCCTAGAAAAGAGTTCATTTATATTATAATGGATTAAAAAACATATGACTGCAATCAAAGATATATATAGAGTATATACTTATGCCAGATGATGAGGGAGTGATTAGGGATGGTAAGGGATGGTGAGTGTCAATGATGGAGTTATGAAGGATGGTGAGGGATAGTGAGGGTTAATGAGGGAGTGATTAATGATGATGAGGGATGAAGAAAGATTGATTAGTTATTATGAGGGATGAAAAGTGAGTGATTAGGGATGATGAGGGATGGTGATAATCAATAAAGGAATGATTATGGATGATAAGTCTGAGTGATTAGAGATTATGAGAGATAACTACGATAAAAAGAGTGATTAGAGATGAGAAGGGAGTCATTATAGATCAAGAAGTGATTAGGTATGATGAGGGATGAGGAAAGAGTGATTAGGGATGATGAAGGATGGGGAAGGAGTGATTAGGGATGATGATGCATAGTGAGGGTCAATGGAGGAGTCATTATGGATGATAAGGGGGTGATTAAAGATGATTATGGATAGTGAGGGTCAATGAGGGAGTGATCAGGGACAATGAGGATTGATGAGAGAGTTCTTAAGGGTAATGAGGGACGAGTAGGAAGTGATCAAGGATGAGGGAAGGGTGATGATAAAGTGAAATTAACATATAAAGTGGTTATTTGATGTGTGTAGGTCATCAATGTGACCTATGTTATCATAATAACACCACTTTGCATCAATTTCAAAGTGAGTGGTTTGAAAACTTCAATTTTGACAAACCTAAAACTCCTAAAAATGTTAAGAATCAATCTAAAAGGCACAAAAACCTAAGAAATGACTATATATTTACCAAAAATGGATATCAATTGAAAAATTTATCTTGGAATCCCTAGGTTTAATACTTAGACTCTAAAAATGCCTACGTGGATATTGGAAAAGAGCTTGGACAAGTAGACTATGAAATAGTGATCTCCATCATGATAGATGGTGAGGGGCAATGAGGTAGTGATTATAAATGATGAGGAATGGTGAGGGAGTGATTATAGAAGATGAGGGATGAGGAGGGAGTGATTAGGGATGATGAAGTGGTGATTAGGGATGGTAAATGCCAATGAGGGAGTGATTAGAGACATTGAGGGATGGTGAGAGCCAATGAGGGAGTGATTGGGGATGATGAGGGATGGTGAGGGTCAATGATGGAGTGATAAGGGATGAAGAAGGACAAGGAGTGAGTTATTAGGGATGATGAGGCATAGTAAGATTTGATGAGGGAGTAATCAGGGATCATGAGGGAGTGATTAGAGATGACTAGGGATAGTGAGGGTTAATGAGGGAGTGATTAGGGACAATTAATAATGATGAGAGTGTGATTAGGGGTGATAAGGCATCAGTAGGAAGTGATCAAGGATGAGGGAAGGATGATGAACAAGTGAAATTAAAATAAAGTGGTTGTTTGATGTGTGTAGGTCATCAATGTGACCTATAGTACCCTAATCACACCATTTTTCATCAATTTTAAAGTGAGTGGTTTGAAAAATTCAAATTTGACAAACCTAAGACTCTTAAAAATGCCAAAAATTAATTTAGAAGGCACAAAAACCTAAAAAATGACTATATGTTTACCAAAAATGGATATCAATTTCAAAAGTTGTCTTGAAATCCCTAGGTTTAATACGTAGACCCTAAAAATGCCTAAGTACTGCCCTGATTGGATTTTGAAAACTATTTTCCACATCATAAAGCATGCAACTGTGAGACCAACTCTATCAGATGTTGAGTGACCCTAATTTATTATATTTAATAAAATAAATTTAAAGTATAATAATTTAAATGTACCAATATAAATCTAAACTTATATTGTTACATTTAATTTCTTATATACTTAACATTTAGAGTAGTAAATATAAGTTTTGCACAAATTTGGCTTCATGTGCAACTCCCAAATATTCATGGAGTTGGTTTTAGACTTATAACAAAGCAATGAATTATTTCAATTTGAATTTAAAATTGCACTTTTAGGCTCAGAAATGACTTGGATTTCTGAGCCAAAGAATTGGGATTGTGCATCTACAACCGAGACCAAGAGTTTTAGGAAAAACCAAAAAAATTTAACTTCAATACCAAATATGTTATGGATTTCAACATCAAAATTCAAAAAATTATTACCGTTATGATGAGCACATTGTCCTCTTTCTAAATTTATGATTTTTATAATTTTTGGGATGTTTTAAGGGTTCAAACTATATTTATTTATAATAACACCTTTTTTAGGCCATTACATGCATTACCCATACATGCCTATTTATGTTTATCTAATTTTTTTTACGTTGATCCAAATGCAATATATATATATATGGTAACAAACTTTGCTTAATTCTACACAAATTCAAAAAAAAATCAATTTCATTTTTTTGGAGGAAGTTAGAGTGGGTCACATGGACAACTATCTATTTTTTTGTCAATTTTGAGGATACACTTAATTGCAAAATTAATAAAAAAATATAAAAAAATAGTAACACACTAGAAGATCTAATATAAATATTTACCAAAGGGTTTCTAACAATATTTAACGATGCTCAAAAAATGGTGGGTCACACGAAATGGTACAATTCAAATTTTCTTAAAAAAATAGGAGGTCCTCTTAATATTTGAGAGGTTTGACCTATTTATACTTAACCATTTTTCAAAAAAATAGTTTTTTGGAAACTAGACTTGAAATTGTACAATTCATGTTTTTATACCATCTTCAAATTTTGAGTGTAGCCATCTCTAATTACCTGCATAAGTTAACATTTATGAAATTTCATAAAAATCATGTCCATGGGTAGGCCCTTTTTTGTCCCCCAAGTTGGTGCACCTACCCACCAATGTTGATCAGTTTTGGAGTGCAATACAAAAGGTATGTACCACAACTTCTAAATTTATTTATGATGTTAACATGACACAATCATATGAATTACAATCAAGATTTTGAATTATTATGTTCCATGATGATTAAGAAGTATGATGGGGGAATTCCTTCAGTTGAGGACTAGTAGTTGTTAATTAATGTAGTAGCATTCCTAAGAAAGAATATAGTCTGAGAAGAAAGCAACAAGGTTTTACTCCTGAAGAGATTACCCCTATAAATCCAAGGATAGGGGATTCAAATAAGAAAGTTAATAAAATTATAGTATTCCTTAATTCTTCCAAGCTAGCACTTATTTCCCAAGTTGTCAAACAAAGAGGTGCTCCAGCCAAGAATAGAGTACCTTTGTTGTCTAGTATTCTTAAGGGTGTGATTGATGTTTGAAATAACCCACCCTTGAAGATTGTTATAAAAAATGCTAATCCATCCCAGCCTGTTCCACCCTTGACTTTAAATGGTTGTATTTTAGCTGAAGGTATTGTTACCCTTCCTACAAATACTCCCTTTCCTCAGTATAGCGTGTGTGATATGGCTCAAGTTTTGAGTTAATTTAAAATCACTATACCACTTATTGAATTATTAAAAATACCTGAACATAGGAAGAGGGCATTTGAATATTTATAATTTGGTGATAGTATATTTACAAATGAAATGACTTAACTTTAAACACCCCTAGATGATGATGAAGAATTAGATGAGGTTGTTGAACCAGCTCCAAAGGTTTATTTTGGGATTATATTGGTAGAAAGTCAGCTAAATGTGGATCCATTTTACACAACCCTATTGATTAATGGTCTAATTGTTCACAACTACATGTTTTATTATAGATCTTCTTGCAATGTGATGACCCTAGGTGTCCTTAATGAGCTTAGAGTGAAAATTAAATCAGCCTTTGGCAAGTGTTATGCCATAGATTCACGAGAGGATTCAGTTGTTGGATAATTTAAAGGATCAGTAGTGCAATTGCTAGTTCATCCAGGTAAATTCTTGAATATAGATGTGGTAGTTATGGATTACCCTCCTAAGTGGGGGATTTTGATATCAAAAAAATGGGCTACTAGCATGGGTGAAAGTGTGCAAATGGACTTGTCTTATGCCACCATTCCTTTGGAGGGTTGGATGGTCAAACTTCATAGAGAGTAGAAGATGCTTCATGTACTTGAAGAGTCAAAAAGAGCTCTAAATGAGGTTTTGTACATATATGTGGAGTTGGGTATCTTAATTGGGAATGTAGATGTTGTTAAACAACTAGTTGTTCTTGATGTTGGGTTTGATGACAAAAGTGTTGTTTGGAAAATGTCTTTTGATGGGGCTTGTTCCAATCTTGGAAATAGAGTTGGGGTTGTCTTATATGCCCCCAATGAGAAATATTTTTAGTTTTATTTCAATTTGTCCTTTGAGTGGATGAATAATACTAATGATTATGAGTCACTATTACTTGATTTAAGAATTACCCATGAACATGGAATCACAAGCTTGATTATAAAGGGTGATTCAAAACATTATAGAAATGTTATATGGAATTTGCTAGAATTTTTTGATGCTTTCAATATCTGTAATCATGATAGACATTTCAATGAATAAGCTCCCAGACTTGTAGGGTTAGGTGCTCAATTTTAAATTAAAAATATGAATCCTCATTATCAGTATCAAGTGGAGGTGCTTGTTAGGCCTTCGATCCAAAGAAACTATTCATCATTGGTGATTTTTTAAAGAAGATGAATAGATTAAGAGGTTTCTAAATTATGAAGCTAAGTTTCAAGATCAGATTATAGATTTGGAATCCATGGTTTAGACCTATGATGGGAAGTAAACCTTGTTTGGGAAGGATATAATTCAGTTGAAGACAACACTCCCTACAGGATTGGTGAGTTTAGAAACATCTTTTGATGGAGCAGACTGAATTAAAACTTGAGACTTATTTATCTTAAAAGATGTAACTGATTGTAATTTGGGTTCTCATGAGAATCCAAGGAAGGTTTGGCTAGGTACTCACCTAAGTGAAGCAAAAAATAAAAATTACATGCAACTATTAAAAAAGTACCAGGATTGCTTGGCTTGGTCTTATTCTGAATTAAAAGCATATAAGGAAAGTTTATTTCAACATGTCATCCCATTACAGCCTATTAGTAAGCCTTTCAATCAAAATCAAAGACCTATCAACCCCATCTTGGCCTCCAACATGTGGGAGGAGTTAAAGAAGTTAAGGGATGGTGGAATTATTCAGATCATCAGATATTTGTCATGGGTAGCAAACTTAGTCCCTATATGAAATTAAAATGGTGACATCTAAATGTGTGTGGATTTTTGAAATTTTAACAAAGCTTCTTTGAAGGATAATTACCCCATGCCTAATATGGATAACCTACTGCAAAGTGTTATAGGATCATAAATGTTATCCAATTTAGATGGTTTTGTAAGGTATAACCAAGTTGTGGTGAAATAATTTAAAATACCCAAGATCACATTCATAATGCTTCGGGACACATATGTTTTATATGAGGATGCCTTTCATGTTAATGAATGGTGGTGCAAATTTTCAAAGAGCTATGGATGTTACCTTTATAGGGGTAATTAACAAGTTCATAGTTGTGTATCAGGATGGCATTACCATGTACTCCAAGAATAGAAATAACATTTGGAACATCTAGAGAAAGTGTTCATTAGATGCAAGGAGTTTGACATTTCACTTAATCCTAAGAATTGTCACTTAAGAGTACAAAAGGCCAAGTTAATGGGACATATAGTGTCTAAGGATGGTGTCATGATTGACCCCAAATGAGTATAAGCCATTGACAAAGTGCTTACCCCATAGACCAAGAAGGGAATTTAGTCCTTTTTGGGGCAAATTAACTTTGTTAGAAGGTTTGTGTCTAATTTTCTAAAGATTACTATACCTATTACTTTTATGTTGAAGAAAGACCAAACCATCAAGTGGAAGGAAAAGGTCGTGCAAACATTCAATGACATCAAAAGATCCTTGAAATATTCCCCTATCCTGGCCAACCCTGATTATATTAAATAATTTTAGATATTCTCTTTTACATCCCATAATACTATTGTTGTTGTTCTTTTGTAAAATAATTATGATAATCATGAACATCCCATAGCTTTCTTTAGCAAAGCTATGCAAGGATCTAAACTGAATTACACCATCATGTAAAAAGAAGCTTTCTCTCTCTTGAAGGTTGTTAAGACATTTAGAACTTATATTCTGAGTTCAAATATTGTTACATATGTCCCACATATAATGGTGAAGGACATCTTGACTCAAATTGAAGCATCCAATAAGAGATGCAGTGGGTTAACAAGTTACAAGAGTATGACATGGATATTCAAACTACCAAGTTAGTGAGAGGGATGGGTTTAGCCAAACTCATGGATGAGATAAATTTGTAATTTTTTGAGGTAAACACTACTATTTTTAATGTTGATGATTCTTTGAATAGAATTAACATATCTCCATGGTATAAAGACATTGTTTGCTACTTGCAAAATTTGAATTATCCCCCTCACTTGGATAAGAACCAAAGAAGAAATCTTAAGCTTGTATCCTAGAAATATATCTTGACTAAAAGTGGATTGGCATGGAAGAATCCAAAGGGGTTCTCTTAAGCTCCCTGTTAGAAGAAAAAACTACAAATCTGATTGAAGACTTCCATAGTGGAGTATGTGGTGGCAATTTTACACCTAAAATCACAACTCATAAAATTCTAAGAGCTAGTTATTAGTGGCCATCACTATTCAAGGATGTTGCTCAGAAAGTTAGAAAGTGCAAGAAATGTCAACATTTTGTTAGAAGGTTGAAAGCTTTTGGTTCTCTTCCCTTTTAGCCTACACCGATTGAAGGCCCATTTAGACAATGGGGAATGGATTTCATTGTGAAAATCACTAATTCATCAATTGTTAAAAATAGATGGATATTAGATGCAACTAATTACTTTAAAAAATGGGTTAAGGTGGCCCCTACAAATAAGGCTACAAACCAAGTGACTATGGACTTGTTGTTAAATTAGATTATTTTTAGATTTGGTGTGCCCATTAAGGTAATTGTTGATAATGCCATGAGTTTTAGAGTTAAAGATTTTGTGGCATTGTGCAAAGATTAAAATATCGAATTAGCTTATGCTTCCAATTACAACCCTCAAGGGAATGGGTAAGAAGAATCCAATAACAAGAACTTGCTCAAAATCATTAGATGAACTTTGGAAGCAAGTAAGAAGAAGTGGGGTGAACAACTAAAGTTTGCCTTATGGGCTGATAAAATCATGCCTAAGAGAGCTATAGGTAAAATCCCTTTTGAGATTATGTATGGAGCTCAAGATATTTTGCCTATGAATTTGTAGTTGTCAACCTATCAATTTATGTAACAACTAGAGGAATATGATCAAATCAACCACTATGAAAGTAGAATGATCCAGATTGTTAAGCTTGATGAAACTAGAAGACAAGCTCATGAGAGACACCTCAAGTACAAGGAAAGACTTAAAAGAATATTTGATAGAAAGGTCACTCCAAGAACTTTTCAAATAGGTGATCTAGTTTTACTTCGGGACAGTAGGCATGAGGATAAAGGAAAACATGACAAGGTTGATGCCTTGTGGATGGGTCCTTATTCCATTGACTACAATATTGGGGAACACACTTTCTTCTTGAGAGACCAGGATGGTGAGATACCGAAGCTACCAATTAATGGTAGACATCTAAAACACTTTCATAACTAAGTTTGTGATTGTGTATAGTAATGTATAGTGTATAGTTTTATTGTTTGGTTGCCCCTTTATGTTGGGAATTTGTTTGTATAGATCTTTTTAGTGTTTTTGTGTTGTGTGTTTATTCTCAGATCCTCTTAATATTTTTTTGTTGATCTGCCTTTATCCAATTCAATTTTCATGGGTGTTTGTTGATAAATTATCAAATTTTTACTCTATGGCCCAATGGATTGGCAGCTAGTCTTATTTTATAGGGTTCTTTGCATACCTGCAGGGGGTGTACATCTCTGGGTGAGAGCTAGTGTTAGTGCCCAAAATTGCACTGAGAAATTTGTGCTCTTTTCCAAAATATTAGTGCATGAATATCTAGTTGTTGCCTCCTATTTGAAAGTGTTCACCCAAGTTAAAAATCTAGCTTTTACCTTGTGAAAACCCTGTGTAATCTTGGTTCTAGCTAATGTTTAATGTTTTCATGTTTTAATGAGATTGTAGGGTCTATGATAAAAATCAAGCCAAGAAGATCAATAATGATGAGTATGATGTTTTCCATCTTCAAAAAGGTTTTGAAGTGGTAGATTTCTCAAGGTTGATTACAAGTTTGCAATATTGCAAATTACAGTTGGGATGAAAAGATTTGTGGTAATATATGGCAGAAAAACTAGTTGAAAAAATTACAATTTCAACTTTTTGAATTCTTAAGTTTTTTGTAAAATTCTTAAGTTCAAATTTTTTGGTCAGACTTTATGGTCAAACATTTTTTTTGAAACTTGTGGTCGGACATTTTGTTAATAACTTCTGCATCAAATTTTGTGGTCGAACATTTTGGTTGGACAATTTATTCAAAACTCTTAAGTTTTTAAGAAAATTCTTTAAGTTCAAAACTTGTGGTCGGACATTTTGTTTCTAAAATTATGGTCAGACATTTTATTTAGAACTTTTACTATGGACATTTTGTTTAGAAATCCTTTGTAAGCTTATGTGTTTCCCTTACTTCAAAGGATTTGGTCATCAGAATTTTTGTTCAGGGTGTGTGTTTAGATCCTTTGATTTGTAATGTCTACCATTTGCCAATCAACATGTAGTCAAAAGAGAAATGGTCCAAAAAGAAGTAGTAAAGTTTCAAGCAAAATCAGAGGTCAATATAGAAAATAAACAAGGCCATGGAAGTATTCAAGAGGCCATGTTAGTATTTCTACTCATTCTAAATGTATGACCTATCCAAGTGGAAGTTAAAAAATTTCAAAGCATGATATTTTAAATAGAAAAGATCCACACTATTAATATAATCCATGTGGAGGGTCAAATAGTGAATTCAAGCTTTTAAAAGGGTAAAATAATGCACTTAAGAATATAAAGTTTAGAGACAACCCAAAAAAGGTCAAAGGAAAAATAGAAATGTGGAAGGCACCAGAAAATTTGGCATTAAGTCAAAAAGGTAAAACAAATCTAAGTCTTGCATTTCTAATAATTTGCTTATTTTGAATACCTCCATGGAAGGGAAATGTTGCAGGGTTGAGAGGCCAAGGTAGACCATTCCAAGGATATTTATAAAATGGCCATGGATTCTTCTTTGTTTCTACCATAGCTAGAATATTCTTGTGAAATAATTTCAAGGAAAGGGGTATTTTTTGGCCTACACAAGGAGAAGGGCAGTTGTCTAGAAATTTCCAACTATGCAAATGATTAGTTGAAGGCATGGCCAAGTGGCTACACATGAAAATAAAGAGTTTTTTTTATCCCTCAAGCCCAAGTGTAGTACATTTCCAACCAAGAAGATCAAGGGTCTACTTGAAATCTTCATCAATACAAGGATAGGCAGTTACCAAAATGTTTTTTTTGCAAGGCATGAGCTTCCAAGGATGATCAATGAAATCTTCTAGCTGAAGCAGATTCCCATAATATTATGCATGAAAGAGTGTTGTATCCTTACTTTGTGTGTCTTGTCTCTCTTTCTAAGTCGATTGTATCTATAAAACCATTAGAAAGATTTGAGAGTATTGTATATGTATCCCCTATCAAAAGAGCAAACTCACCATGTATTTCCCCATGGTAAAATTCTAAACAATGATGTATGTAAGATTTTTTTAAAAATTAATGGAAAATAGCTATGATTTCTATTGTATTTTATTAATGAAATTCAATGAAATATTCTTCATTCTCTGCTTATTGGGTATTTAGTTTTATGATTATCAATTGTGGTACTTGTTTTGGTCATAGATTTAAGTTGTAAATTCCTTTATACACTGTGATTTGGGGATATGTTGTTGATAACATTTTAAAGGAACCCTGGGTTTATGGATTTGATATGAGAAAGCATTTGAAATTCTACTTGTAGTGTATGCTTTAGGGTTTTAATAATCATTTGAATATTTGCATTGTATTAACACCAATGGATGCAACTCATTCCTGTTAGTTTCCTTAGCTTGTATTTCAATATTTCAACATTTGTTGCAAATAGGTGATGTCATGCCTATTGGAAGAACTCTTGTTGTTTTAAAAATTACACCACCAAACCACTCTTTTATAATTACTTAACTCATCCTAACTTGTTCTCCCTTATAAATAATACACCATGTTGCATATTCTAAGTATTATTTGCCTGTAGATGCATAGATATTTCATATATAAAACATATATATGTTTCATACTTTAAAGCCCAATATTGAAGCCTTCCATTTGGCCCTCTATTATTGAAATTTTATCTAAAAATGAAGGTTTCAATCATATTTACATCTATCTTCAGTAGCTTGTGTCTGGCCTAGAGTATTTGCTTAACCCGTGTGATAACTCTTCCCGGGTGAACTATGCAAACTTGGTTATGTTATGGTTATATATATATTCATGTGTGCTAAAAATCCCTATGGAGATATAAATATAGTATCCCTCCATGTGATCAAGCTACCCCTTAGGTCCTCTTACCTTAGTTCAAGCAAAGCTAGAAGTAGTAGGGAGCTAACCATACCCTTTGTTGGTGCTTTACAATCATTATCTACATTCAATTCATTTAGGTGTTAAACCCTTCCATGGATATAATGACATATTTATAAGTTTTTTCATCTTGGTTTTTCATAATATTTGAGTGTACAAGGCTGAGTGCAAGAGGTGTACAATTGGGAACCAACACACCACACAATGGGTCCCCTATTTTTCAAACCAAATTATACACCAAATTGGATAACCAATTTGAACACCAAAAACTAAAAATTTTCAAAGAATCCCATTTAAACAACCATAAACATAGAGGAGAACACTTTATTCTCTACCAAATCACCTCAAACTTGGTCATTTTGGCCTACCATTCACAATTTTTATGATAACCTTATATTGGTCATTTTGATCACATAACTACCTAGCCATACTTGAAAAACACATGCTACTTTTATTACCAACCTTTTAGATGAATCAAAGCATGACCCCTTGCAGTACTAACACCCATTACCATTTTGTCTTCTCTGAATCACATCCTTATTTTAGATCCCTGAGAACATATAAACCTCAACTAGGAGACTTGAGTTTATAGGTGTACCCCATATCAGTTAAGCCTAATGTTGTGTCTTGGTTACCCTATCACTTATCCTTATAGTGTAACCATGTTTATAAAATACTTTAAAATGTCATCCTAGTCTATACAAGATCTATGATATCATAATTAGTTACATTCTTTGCACCTATTCATGCTTAAATGCCCAACCAACCAACCAACCTTGTCACCAACTTATCCACTAATCAAACCCGAACTCGACTCCATTTCACCTCATTGATTCCTAGTTTGAGGGGGAACACTTATTCCCACACTTGGGGCATCCAACATCCCATAAATCATTAGTTTTTGTTTTGCAATTTCTCAATACAAATTGCATAATAAAAAGGGGCAAAACGTAAACACTAAAAAACTACATCAATGGTTCTAGATGTTGCAATACACTCCTTTTGACCCCTTTTGACCCCTTGGCCCCCCTTTGGGTAAAACATTTCTTAACCCGCTTAAAGACCCATTAACCCCCTACCCACATTTAGCTAATTGTTTATTTACTTAAGCTAATAAACTTATATTTACACCTCACCCTAAGACCAAGTCCGATACTAACTCACCACCACCTTGCCCTAAGACCATTTCTTGCCCTAACATTTACTCCCTAACCTCCATAGACTATTTTTACCCATGTGACCATACTCTATTAAACCAAATCAAACCATTTATAATAGTCCTAACTACCAAAAGTAAGTGAAAAGCACTATTTTTAACAAGTTGGACCTATTCTACCATGACCAACATTAGTCATCCCTCGACTGACACCAGTTGACCAGGATCGGCATCAATTACTTAAGACTACCCATGACCTTTACTCATGAGGTTGAATAAGCTGAATCTGAGTGCAATTAATCATTTTATGAACTTCTACATGAACTAGAGAGCTTAACTAGAGAACTAGAGACTTTTTTAGAAGCATAAAGGAGATACAACATTAACAAACTAAAAGTTTTAGCATCATTACACTACCCAAATTCTTCCAGGTCTCCATCCAAATTCTCATAACCTATCATTAACTTCCAAGCCAACAATACTACATTAGATAAGTACCTTTTGTTATCTGATCAATTTTAAATTTTATTTCTTAGCATCGGTTGTTTTTAATGTCCTCATACCTTCCTTATAGCCCTAACTACCTGTGTTGAAATTTTGTACTTCAACACTCCTTGCCCATCAAACACCCATCAACCTTCCATAATATTTTGGAGCCTAAAACATTTTTTTGGATATTTTTGTGCTCCATTCCAACCCTTATAATCCTATCCTAACCTTTAACCAACCCAATAATTCTTCAGGACTCTCAAAAATCCAACCATTCCACTAAAGTTAAAAACTATGTTTTTATGCAATGACCAACGACGATTACACATAACTAATGTTGATCTATAGAAAACCGACATTGATCTCTATATATATTTATATTCCTAAAATAACAAGCTAAAAATCACCATTTCAACCCATCAAAACCTTTGTTTCTCAATCCTTGTCATAACATAGTATCAGAATATAATAACCATACCTGACCATTATCACCTTAGTATTTCTTTTATGCAAATAAGCTTAGTTTGTTTCAAAAGGAATCAGGCAATCTTGAAGTATTTAATCATTTGCTAAAATTAATTTCTTATTTCTTTACTTAACCATTTCTTATCAGCATCATTTGGACTTAACTTATTTTAATAAGTGGGTTGACAGCCATCCTAGGAAGTTTCATACTTCTAGGGGCTAGCATTTTCTAGGAAACCCACTTACCAACCATACTAATCCAAATTTGTTTAAGTCTTATTGATTTTTAGGTCATTCCTCCCTAGCCAAAGAGGAGTAATCATGACTTTTAGATCAACGGAGTGCATAACCACATCCAAGTTTACCTACACCTACCACTTTATTTAGTTTTACTTGCTTTTCAAATAAAAGAAAATGATCTAAAAATCTAGTGAAATAGCAAAATATTGATAACCTCTGGATAGTGCTAGCTACTGTACTAGTTATACTATCATGGCAATGTTCAAAGAGGTATTCAACCTCTATTTTAGGTCTGATTTATTGGCAATGTAGTTATAAACAATTTTTAGGTAAAGAGACACCTTTTGTGAGTGACAAATACTGAAAATTAACTAAGTACATTACTACCCTCTTGTTTTAACAATTATAAATCGAAATGGTGCAATATCTATTTATTCATTTCAATTCATATTAGTATATTTATTTCCATATTTTACATGATTTGATTAGTACATAGTTTCCCATTATTTTATATCACTTATGTGTAAAATAAACCCAAAAAAACATCTATGCAATAAGAAGAAAAGATTTTATAAGCCATATGGATATGTGTATGAGTTATTCTCAACGAGAAATGAGTTGTAAATAAGTCAGGGTGTATATATTTATTGTGTAAATAATGTAAAGAGATGTCTTCATAGATAATGAGATTTTGTTTGTGTTTTTGACCTACATAGCATTGTGTGAATGTTGTGTTGTCTTTCTATAACATATTTTCCATGATTCATGTTTGCTTTATCTTCTACACTTATGGCTACATAAAACCTTTTAACATCAAATCCAAGTCCTATAAGGTCGTGTTGTAGCTATGATTTTGTGTTAGCTTGAAAATATACATTTACACATATTTGAATGGCTCGTCAATTATGTGTTTTAATGCTTATATGTCATTCTTAATCTCATTCTCATAACCTTTCTAAACTCCCATGTAATTTCAAAGTTATGGTGATAATAGATGTTTCTAGGTATAAGCTTTCATCAAATGATTATGGTAAAGTAAATGATTATGCTCAAAAACATTGTAGACTTGTGTAGGTAATCTCTTATCTATTCAGTGATGTGCTTTAGATTTTTTAATCAAATTGAACTATAAAAACCATTATTTTTCTTTATGTAAGCCATAGGAATTGTTTACACCAAGCCTTAATTAATAAAGAGCCTATATATGTTATCCCAATTTTATTATGTTGACATAGCTCATCTTTGGATCATATTTTTCATTGTATTAAGTATACAAGAGTGTCTCAAAGAGGATCTTGACATTCTTAATTTATTATACCTTGTGGAGTGCAAATTATTTGTTTGAACCTACAATTTGGTTACAAATATGTCTCCTAATTGTATCTAAGACTTAGTTATATTATAATTTCTATGTGTTACCTAGTCTCTCATAACGCAACAACATTTCCTTTAAAAATAGGTTGAAGTCACCTTTGCTTGTATATATATTGGACATGGAATAGATTAAATGTCCATATGGCCATATCTATGCTTTCTCTTTCCTTAAAATGCACTTTGATTTTTTGGAACTTGTGTTAGATGTAGTGTGAAATTTTACCCAAATAGTCAAAGAATGTAAATGAATGTGTGTGGGTACACACAAGTGTGTGTTTGCACATAAATTGTACCTAATGCTTCCTTATTTTATTATGAATTATATTAGCATTAAAGGGCAATATTGACTAATAACCACATAATATATTGGTAGCTATAGATATTAGTGGTAGATTTAAATGACAGTAGAAGCATATGATTATAAAGAAGATTGGATGCTTTGGTTATATCACAACCATAAGTCATGAGATGACTAATATATATGTGTGTGTGTGTGGGTGTGTGTTCAAAATTAACCATAAAATATTAATAGGACTATTAGAAAAACATGTTTCAAAGAAGAATTTGCAAGAGAAAAAGAAGATAAAACATAAAATATAAGAGATAAGTTCTTTAGATCTTTCTTTTGACAACTCATAACTGATAGAGTCTTTGAGACTTTGGTAGGAAATAAAAACTTCAAAAACATGAATAATATCACTAGTTCTAAATGAAATTTTCATGGTGTGTTGAAAATTAATGAATGTTTTGAAGACCTTGTTTTGTGAAATCCTACTAAGAACTATTACATAGTGTTAGGAGAACTATTTTATATTAAGATGATGGCCTTGATATTAACTTAACTTTTAGATTAAGGACAAATAATATTTTATTATTTTTAAGGACCTTATTAATAGGTCTAAGAATGTGTTGAAGTTTTTAGTGGTTGTAAGAGTTGTTAAGGTAGTATAGTAACACTTGATGATTATCAATATAATAACATTTTCTAGTGATTGTAGATGATAAGTTTCACTATTAAAATGTTAGGTTATAAATTTAATGTGGATTTATTGTAACATAATTATTCTCATGTTATAAAGTGTGGAGGATTGCTTATGAAATTATTGTTTGTTCATGTGTTATAACATTGAAGACATTAAGCATAGGCAACCTAGGCCACCTAGACAACACATGCAATATAGGGCTAATACTGAAACTTATCATCTATCATTAGTTTATCATCTATGGTGACTAAAAATAAATGTTAGGTTATAATTTTAAGGTGGATTTCATGTAAAGCAATTAGGGTCATGTTATAAAGTGTGGAGGGTTGCTTATGGAATTATTGTTCATTCAACCTTCAAACTAGATGCAAATGATAAACCCTGTGTTATAACTTTGAAGATCTTGAGCATATCTTACCTAGGCCATGAATTTATTACCATAATGTGTGTTGAGTCATGACACTAAAAAATTATGAATTGGGTAATAAATAATTAGCAATATGGTAGATGTTTAATATAACTAATATCCATATGAATAATTCACTTCTTGAATCATAACATATTTCCTTTTAGATAAGGAACTAGACCTATAACAACTTTTGGAAAAATCATGAACATGTGTTGACTTTATGAGTAGTGGAATGATTGGAATACATCATAGATGGAGACTATCATTAGTCACACAACATAATCTTTATGAAATCATATTCCAGGTGAACTAAGAATTATGACCAATTGTAAATTTATTTTAAGATAGCCTATTGATTTTAGGAAAGTAGTCTTCAAGTTAGTAAACCTATGTAAATCATATCAACTGCCCTATAATTGATAAATATATTTTGTTATTCTCTATTAATTTAAAGATCTAATCATTTATTGCACTAGTTAACTCTTGCAAATAGTAAACCCTAATTTTGGAATTTTATAAGTTCTTGTATGTTGTACTTGTCTTTGTTTAGTAAGGGTTATAATGTTCCATGTAAGTGCTATGACACACATACATTACATTATCACTCATGTACTATTTAATGATTTTATTCATGTTGATTCATGATTTATTTTTGGGAGATTAACTATTGCATAGAATCGATAGGAGTTCATGAAATGACTAGATATATTGAATAATGTGTAATGAATGTTATGATGTGTTAACTATAAGTATGAAACAGGTATTTGTTTTAGTTTCCCAAACAACTTTGTGTGTAAGGTTAAGGTTTTATATAGGGTGTACCAAGGTCTAACCAGTGTTAGCAATTTACCAAACATGCCAAATACATGAGTTAGGTTACATTGGGGGTGTATCCTTTGTCTTCCTTAGTCTTATAGTTATAAACATATACATATTGAGTATTGTAGACACTTGAAAATGTCCCCTCGACTAGTTTTTGATGTCAAACTACCTTAGACCTATTATCGACCCTTAGTTAATTATTCACCTAGTTAACTCACCCTTAAAAACACCTTTTTATACTTTGGCATTCATTAACACACCTAGGGCATTTTGTTAAACATTTTAAAACATCAACTTAGGACCCATTTTAACCCTTTTAAACTTAGGAGTATGACCATCGACAGTCAGCCTAATTGTCGACAGTTAGCCTAACCGTCGACGATAAGGTCTCTAGACTTGCAACACAAGAACTTCCAACTATAGGGTAAAATGGAAACTTTCCCATGAAGACCTTATAACTTACCTTCTCTTCAAATTGGAATATTTATCCTTGACTAACTTAGCAACTTCCTCCCTCCTTACTTAACAACTTGTGTGATATAAATTGAGGGCTCTTGAAAGAGAAAAGTATCTAAAAATTTACATCTAGACTCTCTTGTTTTGTTTGTGCAGGCATCCAAGATCCTAAAACTCTATCCACATGGATTTTGAAGGCTAGAGTACTATTATGCTACCTAATTTCATCCAGCTTGTCATTGGTTTCTACTTTGCATCATACATGTATTTTTCTCTTTTTTTTAGCATTTCCTTTCTCCACTAGATCTTTCTATCTTGATCAGATCACCTGCATGTTATCCCTCACTCTTAGAATCCATATTCAACATTTTATCCATCAACCTCCCTCCCTCCAACTCTAATTCAATACCTTATCACATTCCCATAGGTAACCATAACTAGTTACTATAACCATCGACAGTTGTAGCAACTATCATTGGTCACTTAACCACCGGTGGTTAGACAAACTACCATCAGTCAGCCTGACCATCACTAATCACCTATCAATCAAAATAACAACTTATTATTTTTGACCTCTTCACACCCCCACTAGACCCTCTTTTTACTTTTGAACTATCTACAGACCCTATTCAGATCCTCTAGACCTAACCTTGATCCACTTGTGCATGGTATTAACCCATCGTGCTATATTTTTATTGAATAGGTATGTTATTCATTTCTTGTATAAGCATTTATGTTCGTATTAATTTATCACCTTTCATTTCTATTGTCAAAACATTTTTATCATTAGGGAAGTGGATTGACAGCCATCTAAGGGATCTTTTATTTCTTAGATCTAGCACGTCGCTAGGCAATCCACCCTTCATACTCATTTAACAAACAAGTTGGTTTAGTGTGTTCTTATTACAGGTAGTCCTTCCTCACCAAAAAGGAGCTCCCACTTTGTTTTGTCATCAACAAGGGCAATATTTAACTAGGTACATACCCCTCATCTATTATTTCTCTAATTTTTCTTGAAAGTTATAAATAGAGTAAGAAATAGTAGGAAACATTTCTAGCACGCTTGATGGGACCCCTTCTAGGTTTGTAGTTCTTTTTAGGAATATAGTTGCAATAATGAAAATCCATGTTCTTGCATTTCTATTATTTCTAAATTCCAAAAGTAGAAATTTCATTTATTTTATTTTCTAAAAATAAAAAAGAAACCAAAAAAAAGTTTCCATCTTAGGGATAGGTTGCATCTTCATCCTGCAGTAAGTGCATGGTAGTTGTTCCTTGTTTACATGCAAAGACATTAAAATTTTATTTTGGGTTAAAATTGAGTGCATTCATTGTCTTTCCTACTTAATGCTTAGCTCACTTAGATTAATTAAATGCATTATGAATTAATCATATCACACTCTGTTACACTACCAAACCAATTGCACAAAACAAGCACCAAAACTTACTTGAAACAAGGCCCATTAGGATTTCATCACCCTTTGGATCACCTTACCCTACTCGGTGATCCCAATTGGATTTCATCACTAAGGGAAGGACCCACTCCATTCTCTGGTAGAGTATAAACTCTAGACAAATGGTATCTATTGGCTAAGTGGCCCGACTCAGTTTTAGGTTCGTGAAGTACATGGAGCAAGCCCCCAATACTAGGCCACATACCTGGTCTAGTGAAAATTATTTTGAGTACTAAAAATTAACACAAAACCATCCTTAGATGGCTCTTCTAGTTCCTGATTTAAAAGATAATTTCCCCTTTCACACTCTCTAAGGCATAAGCCAAAAGCGATTTAAAATGAATCCTAGGATTAATCATATTTTTAGTGTATGCTTTGTCTACTTTGAGCTTTTCTTTTTTTGCTCTTTGTTTGAGGTGTGAGTTTCACAAATCCATTTCCATTTCTTGTATGGTCTTAACTAGACAACTAGTGAGAAATCAAATAAACCAACCACCATCTTCCTCTTCATCCTCATCCATGGATTATACCTCAAATGTTGATATTCCCCTCCATACTTCGCCCCACCATTCTCCTTCACCTACTAGGCCTCCCATTGTTCCTAAAAGTGATGCAGATTTTGCCACTTTTTTGGACAACAACCAGATGGCTCTTCAACACTATTTTAATACCTTAGCCTATCGTGCTTTGGCTACTTTAGTCCCTTTAGTGGATCCACCTTATGGTATGCCACACCACCTCATGATTGGTGTTACATCAACCCAGCCTTTTGTTATCCAAGCTTCATCTTCTACTATTAGCTCATCTACTACCACCACCAAGACACTTATTACCCCAACCAATACCTCTAATGTTGGCTCAACTTTACCCTTTGTCGCTTATGCCCCTTCTACCAGCATGGTGTCTTCCATACCCATTTCTACCATTCCCTCCAGCTCAACCAATATACCAACCTCTACCCCCTTTCAGAACTTGGTGTTATCCATACCACAAACACTTCCCCCCATTAGCACTAGGGTGACTACCCATCAACAACCCATAGGCACTTTAGCATTACCAATCTAAACCTTGCCCCCATCAACCAACCCAAATGTACCCCTAAACTAAACATTATCAATTCCTCTACAAGTCCTTGTAGCACCCTATCAATATATTCCTAACCCATAGGGATATATTACACCTTCCACCTAACCCTTAATTCCCATTAAATTTTATCAGGGAACCATCCCAACCTAAAATTATAATGTACCAATATGTGGCCACTTATATACCTCCTACCACATATTAATTCATAGCTACAACCCAACCACAATAGAACTTACCACCAAATTACATAGCTACACAACCCCAACCTGACTTGATCAGGATGCTTATGGATAAGATGACCCAACTTGAGTCATCTATCACCAGGTCCCATAACCTTTTATCTTATGACCAAATTTGTAATGAACCTATCAACCCATCTGTCTCAATCCATGCTTATCCACCTCAATGGTAAGGAGGATCCTCAGCAACATTTGAGGATGTTTCACCATTCTTGTTACTTGATCACATATGATGATGCCCTCCTCTGAACCTTCCCTATGTCTTTATCAGGACCTACTTTGGATTTGTCTAGTGCCCTTCCTAGGTACTCTATCTTTTCATTTTCCCAACTCACCCAAATATTCTTAGAACATTTTTCGATGAACATATCTAAGAAGGTATCCATAATTGACATTTATTCTATCAATTAATTTGTTGATGATTCAATTGCCAACTTCATTGCACAATGGTGAGGTCTCATCAATAAATTGTCCTTCTCACTACCCCAAGTAGAACTCATCAATATTTTCTCTAGGGGATGCATAAAAGACATTTCTCCCACCCTTTAGGTGCAAACATTTAAAACCTTTGATAAAGCGTTCATGATGGTGCACAAACTTGAAAATCATGCCATAGATGAGGGTAAACTAAAAATACAAAATAAGAATTCCACTTTCAAATCTAATGATCCCTCTGCCACCAAGACAACCAACCAACCCAATCCTAAAGCCAAAGCTTCTACAAACTCAATTGTGTTGAAATCTACACCACCTTCATCCGTTAACCAACCACATTAGACCACTCCTTCCAAACCTATTTACCCACCAAAATAAAATCAAAACCAAGTTCTTCCTAAACAATTCACACCTATAAGAGAATCTTATGCCTTTGTGTTGGATAAATTGCTAAAAATTAATGTCATCCAACTTATTCTTATCAATCCACCTCAAAATTTTGACCCTTCTCACCTCGTGCCTAGGTGGTACAACAAAAATGACCATTTTACATTCCATCGAGTCATTGGACATGACATAAATTAGTGTAACACTTTTAAAAGCCTCATCCAAAACTTGATTGACAATGGTGAATTATCATTTGACAACCCTAATGCACCTCCTAATCATTCTCTTGATATCTTTCACAAACCTTGTCTTAATCATACTCCATCAACTTGACCTCATAAAAATAACTTTAAACCATCATCATCCCATGAGGCACACACAATCAACATCATCATAAATGAACCCATGGTGGATGAGCCCCACACTTCTATTGCTCCTTCACCAACCTCACCTATGGAAGAAGCAAGTTCACCTCTTGTTCCTTTTGAGACCCAAATAGAAGAATCTATAACCCATGTGTCTTTGCTTGATCAAACCATACCCATACCTACCTTTCCTTTCATGGAAGTAGTTGTTGATTTAACCACCTCTTCTTCTACCCCACCAAAGGAAATGTAAGAACCTTCCTCTTTTCCTTTGGATACCCTAGCGAAGGAAGAAACTAGGACCACACCTACACCCCCAATCAAATAACCATTTATTTCCCTAATCACCCCACAAGAAACCATTACCTCATTTACCCAAATAAGGATTTTGGAACCTTCTAGCTCAAGTAAAGATAAAGGAACCCTACCTTATTCTTCACCTAAGGGTTTAACATTCGAAACAATTAATCAAGGAACCAAACCCATTTACAAACCCTTTTATCAGTTAGTGCAAAGTCTAGAATTTACCTCACAACCTAACCTAGATAGTGCCACCTTTTGGCACCATCTGGGGCTTCCATACCAAAATAGAGTTGAACCCTCAATCTCATTGGCATCCACCCTCAAACCTATGATCACCCCATCATCAAACATTTTTTTCTCCCAAGATAACAAAGAACTATATCACACACCTCCACCTAGATCATCTCATAATTTTCTCGTTAAACCAACAAAGAATATGTGTATCCCTCCCACCTTTGGCATCACCCAACCCATCCACCCATCAAATGGGACCTAACCCCCTCTATCCCACCTAAAAAACCACCAACCAAGATCAAAAAAAGGATGAAGTTACCTAAACCTCATCCTTGAGCTCAACCTATGCCACCTCCTTCTCATTTACCATCTATTTTAGGATCTCACCCTTCTACCATCCTAGTCACCTATTCTGCTTCAATTAAACTGACACCCTTTTCTATGCTACCCCTCCACCACCCAAGCCATCAACTTCTTCATCATTTTTAGCTAGTTTATTCCCTTCCACCTTCCCATTTATTATCAACTTCTCATCCTCTACTTCAAAACCATCCACTTGTAAACTAATCATAGCAAAGCTAACCTAACCCAAACCATGTACCAAAGTTTTTCAACCACCTACCCATTCTAAGGTCAAATCCATGCCTAAGAAGGTTCCTATTTCTTTAATAAGCATTGCAACACCCCCAACACCCCTAAATGAATCTTATGTTGTTATTTTATAGAGGTTATTGCAAACGTATTCCATCAAGTTATTGCCCATCAAGTTGTTCACCCCTTCTAATACCAAACCCTCCTGATTCAATGCTACTTTGATTTATGCATATCATAGGACACCAAGACATGATACAAAGAACTGTAAAGCTCTCTAAGCCCTTGTCCATAGCCTATATGATGAAGATGATTTATTGTTGGATGAACCACCTTCACCAACCCAACCAATCCAACTACCAACCCAACCAATCCAACTACCAGCCTAACCAATCTAACTACTAGCCCAGCCAACCCAACCAATCCAACCACTGACCCCACCTATACTTTCTCTCTGACTTTCATCTCAAAATGAGGGGGAGGTACTAAAGCAATTACCTAGCCTAATAGATCCTATTATCCATACCATTAATATGATTACTCGATCGCAGGCATAATAATAGGGTAAGGGAAAAGCCCATACATCCATTCCATGAGAATATCCTTCAAACTCTCAGCCTTCTAACCAAGGTCAAACACCAACACCACTACCTATGCCCTCACCTAGATCCAGAGTATCTATCCTAAGTGTACCTCCCATAAACTCTTTCACATCCATTTAATAAACCATGTTTAAGCAACTTCACCAAGAATCGATGAAGATGAGCCTTTATGACATGATCAACACGTCATCCTATCATCACTAGGCACTAATAGACACTCTAAAATCCATTGAGGTTCAACCAGATGACCCTCAACCTCTTACATCCTTTGTTGGAACCCTCCAACATTTTGCCATTATCACCTTTCAAGATTTTGAGATACCTTCAGCCCATTCTAAAGAATCTGACCCTCCTCTCTTTGTCACCTCATGCATTAATCACACCCATGCCAAAAGGGTGATGATTGTTGGAGGATTTAGCATTAACATAATCTCCTCCCATGATTTTGATCAACTACATTTACCAAAGAACATCATGACTAAAATCACAATGGTTCTTCACTCCTTTAATGACATAATGGCCACCACCTTGGAGACCATTGTCCTTCAAATAAACTTAGGGCCTTACACCATTCCCAAACTATTTTATGTTGTAGAGGGTGAGTTCCAATATAACATTCTACTTGGATGCCCTTGGATCCAAGCTATGAGTTGTATCCCCTTTACTTTACACCATTGTGTCACATTTTAACATGAAGGACATGTTATAACCATCAAGGTTGATCCTAGTCTTTTTACATCTTAAAACATGACTTGTAGGCCTAATAATGTCCTTCTTCCACATTCATCTCCCAAACATTCAATGAACCCCATTACCACAACTACACCACCAACCATGACCCATAGTGCTTCTACCATCAACAATGATGAAGCCTCAACTAGTGCATCTATCTCTTCATCTTAGATTCTCATTAAGGATTCTTTGGCATAAATTTTCCAATGTCTCTCCCTTGGGTAATATCAAATTTTAGCCTTAGATGTTTTTCCCACTCTACATGAATATGACAACCTTCAAAATAACCCTTCTTATGACCCCAACATAGGAACCATCATCCCCTTTGGACTTCCCAATAATCAAAAAAAAATTGTCTATGGGGGACTTGATCGACCACTCCTCACTCCTATCACCACTCCATATATTTAACCTTTCACTTCTGATTTCTCTTATCTAAGTAATCCATCCTTTACCAAAACCTATCTTCATTTTTATGCTTGGAAAGGATTTAGTATGGGCCTTTACGAACAAAGACCTCAAGAATTACCCATTATCAAAACTCAAAAACCTTGTGAGTTCTTTGGGCTTGGGTTCGAACCACCAGAGGAACCCACCTTACCAAAACCCATCACTACCCCCATAGAAGAGATTCCATCCTCACCCAGTTCATCTTCCCAATCTAAAGACTTTGACATCATCCCATCTAAATTTTTTTTATCAATACCATTAGTTTAGGCCCACTGACCTATCAACAAGGTGGCCAAACTAAAACATTTCCTCTCATCCATCCTAAGATGATTGATCGTGATTCACCCATGATTCACACCATCCAACACCAAGATGATTCTTCCATCCTCACCTACCTCAATATAGGGGATTCTTTTATACACAAATCCCTTCCCCTTAAGAACCAAACCATGTTACAATAGGTAACTATCGATATTAACTTAAGAACTCAAGAAAACCCTCACATTGTTAAACTTGGCCAATCCTTAAACTCAAATGATCAACAGGATTATCTTGCCTTCCTTCAAGACCATAGCATTGCATTCACATGGTCTTATCAAGATATGCCCAGGATTGACCCCTTTATAGCCATCCATAAGATTTTTACCTATCCTAAAGCTAAGCCAATATGGTAAAAACTTCACAAAATTCACCCTCACATAGCTCTTCTCATCAAAGAAGAACTTCAATGCCTTATATCCATCAACTTCATTCAAGCCATTGATTATCCATAATGGGTCTCTAACATCATTCCCATCACCAAACCCACTGGGGGACTTCATTTTTGCATTGATTTTTGTGACCTTAACCTTGCATGCCCCAAGGATGAGTTTCCTTTAGCCAACATTGACCAATTAGTTGATCTTACTACAAGCTATGAGATGTTATCTCTCATGGATGGCTTTTTAGGATATAATCAGATCTTGATCACCCCTCAGATCAACATAAAATTGCCTTTATCACCCCCTAAGGCACCTTCTGCTATCAAGTCATGCCTTTCAATTTAAAAAATGTAGGATCAACTTATCAATAAGTCATGACCTATATCTTCCATGATCTTATCCATAATATTGTAGAAGATTATGTGGATGATCTCTTGAGGAAATCCAAACACTGCAAGGATTATCTAGTTGTTCTTGCTATCATCTTCGATTGACTAATCCAATTCCATGTCAAGATCAATCCCAAGAAATGAATTTTTGGGATTCTCTCTAAGGAGTTCCTTGGATTTATCATTTCCCTTCATGAAATTGATATTGATCTTGCTAAGGTCAATGCCATCTTGGAAATGCCTCCTCCAACAAACCTTAAACAACTTCACAATCTACAGGGAAAACTCTAATCTATCTGTCACTTCATCTCTTAGCTATTATATAGATGTCAACCCTTTCACCATCTCCTAAAGAAAGACACCTCCTTTATATGGACCAAATATTATCAACAAGCCTTTGATTCACTCAAGGAGTACCTACTTTCTCCACTATTTCTTATCCCACTTAAGGATGACTAGCCCTTTTAACTTTACATATCCACCACTGATCACTCTTTAGGTGTAATGTTGGCATATCAAGATGAACAAAATAAAGAGCAAGCCATCTATCATATCAACTGCATGCTTTTAGAGTATGAGACAGATACACCCATCCTGAAAAACTTTATTTTGCCCTCATTTTTGTTACCTCTAAACTTCATCATTACCTTCTTAATCACAAAACATAGGTTATTACCAACACTGACCAACTCAAATATATACACTACAATCCATACCAAAATTAATGTATGGCTAAATGGCTCATGTTTCTAAGTTTAATCTTGAGTTTCTTCAAAAAAAATACATTAAAAGGTAGGTCATCGCTGACCAATTTATTGAAGCTCTCCTCCCAGATAACCAACCCATTCTATTGACCTTTTTAGATGAGTCTATTGACAGGAAGAACCCCCTTATCAAATGACCATGTTTTCTTATGACTCTAAATGTCAACATGGTAGGGGTATGGGTGTAATTTGTATTCCTCTTCATGGAGAACCTTTTCCACTTCCCTTTAAACTTGACTTTGAATGTACAAAAAACATGGCGAAATATGAAGCCTGGTCATCGGTCTCCAAACCACTCTCATCTTAGAAATCAAAACCATTTCTGTCTTTAGGGATTCCCAACTTATGATCAACCAAGTCAACGGGTCCTATCAATGTAAAATGATTTTTTTCAAAAATATAAGCTTTTCATTGACAAGCTCTTAACATCTTTTGAATGTTACCAAATCTAGTTAGTACCCCAATCTACTAACAAATTTATAGATACAATGGCCTCCCTTGAATCTCAAATTCCCTCTCAACCCATTGAATCTAAACTATTTTTCACCATCCATCATTTCATCAAGCCTTCATAAATCAGTCCAGACCTTCCTACCATTTATAGTGTGGAGGTGTCTCCTTCGGATGTCTAGTATGACCAAACCTTTAACTACCTTAACCTTGGCATCATTCCACTCGACCTCTCAAATAATGCCTAGAAATCCTTCATTCAAGGTACCTGTCATTATACTATACTAGGAGGAATCCTTTAGAATCATGGCTTTGATAGCCTTCTTCTCTGTTATATGTGGAGTCATGAGATTTACCACCCTATCAAAAAAACTCATGATGGGGTCTATGCAGGACATTTTAATGGCCTCATTATCACTAAAATAATCATATGCCTTGGATACTATTGGCCTACCCTCAATCAAGACTATTGTGACTATGTAAAGATGTGTGTTAAATGCCAACAACATGCTAACTTGTATCACACACCCACCCATAAACTTCAGGTATCCAAAGATTATTAGCCCTTCTCATAGTGGGGGTTTGATCTCATTAGATAAATCAATCCTCACTCATCTCAATGACACTAATACATCATCATTTCTATCGAATATTTCACTAAATGGGTGGAAGTCATTCCCCTTATCTCAATCAAAGCCAAAAAAATTATCGATTTCATCAATCACCACATCATCTGTCATTTTGGTGTCCCTCACAAAATCATCATTGATAATAGAAAATCCTTCAAAAATAAGAAATTTCAAGCCCTTTGTGATGATTTTAGAAAGAATCTTAGTCAATCCTCACCTTATCATCTATAGGAAAACAAACAGGTAGAAGCCTTCAACAAAATCCTCATCAAGATACTAACCAAAGTTGTAAGTGCTTCAGGTCAGGATTGACACCTACACATCCCATTCACTTTGTGGGCATATCGCACTAGCATCCAAACCTCTATAGGTGCTACACCTTTTAATCTGGTCTTTGATGCAGAGGCTATCTTACCTCTCAAAGTCCATATCCCCTCTCTTTGTATATCCTTACAAGACATCATTTATGAATATGATTATTGTCAAGAATGCCTCGCACACCTTGAGTTACTCGATGAGCATCTCCTTGCTACCCTTAAGCATCTTCATGTCTACCAAGACCATATCACCTGTGCTTATAGCAAACATCTAAAAGAATGGGAATTAAATATCAGAGACCTCATCCTTAAGAAAATCAACATGTAACAAATGTGGAGAAAAGTAAAAAAGGAAAATTTGTTTTTAATTGGCTTGGGACCTATATCATCACCCATAAGTATGCATCAGGAACTTATCATTTGTCCTCTCTTAAAGGCAAACCAAAACCTAAACCTCTTAATGCTTTGCATCTACATCCTTTCTACTATTAAGGAAGATCTAATAAACCTTATTATCTAACTTAATCTCGTCCCTTGGTTCATGAGATTCTCACCTTCCTTACCCTATTACCCTATTCATCTTAGGGATAGGTGATTACAATAGACCCATTTGATTATCTAGCATAAATTTTAGCCTAATCTTAAACATGGGTACCATGGCTTGACCTATGATATGGTTCTCATGGATACTTTTCATCTTTAACTAGATGGAATCCCATGGTCACTTGTTTCCCAAAACCACATTCCATTACCTCATGACCACCTTTTGTGGTAAAAAAATCTTACCCCTATAAAGGTCAACCTCTAAGCTTGAATAGATGTGTCCATGTCTAAAACAACATTCAAAAAAAAATCTACATGGGATATAAAATATTATCTGGGTCCATTTTCTTAAAGTATAGACCACTCCCTCGAAAGACAGCTACCAAAAAAAGTCAAAATAGATAGAATAATCCCTTAAAGGATAGCTATCAAACACTCATTCATATTCAAACTTAGACCACTCCCTTGAAGGATGGCTAAGCCAACATGTCAAACCTAATCTCTTCCTAAAAGCCATAATCAACTTTATTAAAGCATGTGAAGTTTCTCACATTGATTAACTTCAATCTTTTCATAAATTCAAGTAATAAATGACCCTATCAAAAGAGATTTATCCCAAAAGGGTTGCAATCAGTTATCTCATGAAAAATTATATTTGTAGACTTCCCACATAGATTAGTCTACACCTTGTAAAGACATGGACTAGTCTGTTTTGGTTCTCAGGTCACCTATAAAAAGGGTAAGTCAATCCACATTAGGTTCCTACATCATCCCTTTTCCCTCCATTTACCTATCATCCCTTTTTCCTGTATACCCTCTATAAATCAAGGGAATATGAGCTCACTTGACACCCTGTGTTTATGATGACACCTCACTAAAAGTGATTAATGTGAAGCATATGAAAGGTTTATTTTCACTAAGATCAATCCACCTTGGGTTTAATAGGGTCCAAGCCAATGAACCCAATATGCCTTTTTCTCAATTATATTGGTTTACAAGGATGTTGTCTCTAATTATATTGAGCTTGTCACCTACACTTACTTTATGTGTTTTTATTAAAACATTAAATCTTATCTATACACATCAAAACATTCTTAAAATAGACCATAATCATAAACTATATCATGAACAACATATCATGAACCATAAAATCCACATGAACAAATCATACAAACCATTTTCTTTCACATTGAATAATATCACATTCGCACATTATTTAAATTTTCATCATATCCAAGCATATACATCATAAACATTGTCCCCACATCAAAATCCACCTATATAATCAACAACATCATCTGGATCAAGAACATTAAACCATATATCATCACATGCCCATACTAAGAACATATATCTAAATAATCATCATAATCATAAGTTCATAAACAATCGTCATCTATAACATCAAAAACATCTAATTCACTCATCAACATCAGTACTAATCATCACATCATAAACATATGAAAATCCATCTCATAAAACATAAAAGCATAATCACCATAAACATTTGATCATCTCATATAAATCATTTGAATCATATATATGTACATCAATATGTGTCAACACATGCACAAATCAATCACTCATATACATCTCACATCAATAACATAGACATTGGTATCAAAATACATATATAATATCAAAAAATATACAATCTCATCATGGGCCTACACCTGGAGTACCATTGCCACTAACCCCATTTATACATGTACCTAGTGGTGGTCACCTTGGGACCCCTATCTGACCCACTGACCTAGGGTACCAAGCATGACCTTACCACCCATCCTAGCTCTGTACTCAGTGAATCTCATGGCATGCGGTGATTGATCAAATACCATCACCTCATAATAATGAAGCTCCCATATAATGGCTAAATAATGTGCCCATGACACTAAATATACAAGCCCTCATGCTACTGCACCTGCCACACCCATACCAATCTACCCATGTAATGTGCTTATTTGGCCCTGCAAACTAGTTACCTACCCTTACAAAATGATAACCTAGACTCATGCTTGGTCTCTCTCACCTATCAAGGTGGCAATTTATCCCTATAAAACAACAATATGGGCCTACAAGGTAGCCACCTGGGCTTGGGTCATAGCCAGTGTCATCATTGCTTGAGGATCACCCTATGTTGGTCCCTATGTTGGATAAATGTCTATAGGTCTACGACCCCCATCACCCTAACCAAAATCTACTACCACGTGTCTACCCTGGAATCATGTAGGGAAATTAGTTGTAATGCCTACATCATCTCTCTCTGATGGGTAGCTCTTCATGATCCAACTCCTCCTCTTATGGCTATCTCGGGTAATGAAAACTTTATATCCTCTCTCTTGTACCATGAAAAATTAGGTGGGATCCCCTACCTAAGTTTGAACTATCACCACACTCTCTCAAATGGGATACACTCTATCTCACCATCCCGTATTCCACACACCCAGCTCTAACTCTATAGGGCTAATGTACGATATATGTACCCAACCCATACAGGCCAAGTCCTGTATGGACTCTAAACTATATCTCTAGGTACCAAGCCCTCCAAGGCATCTCCAAACCAATCAATATCCCTCATACCACCACCATCCCCTATCATCACCCCATCCCTCCTCAACTGATAAAATCTAACTTTTTCGGTAGGTAACCCTCTATAGGTATGCCCAATGATCTTAGCACCCATATGTGCTCATACTCCCAATAATGGATTAAGAACCCCACACTGACACCATAACACCTATGTGCTCTGAAGCCTCATAGCTCTCTATAGATCTACACTAACAAAACCTAGGCCCACCCAAAAATAGTCCTCCCAAGTACCAGCTCCATAAGTAACCCCAGCAGAACATAAGAGAACCTCCCTCCAACTAAATTTGGTAGATCATAATAAGACACCCCCAGTTGCATCATTGTCAACAAGTATCTCTCTTCTTAGGATCACTGATATAATGGCCTAATGTTAAATCCACCAACATGGAATTATGCATGCACTATGTCCACCCTGAATAATAGATCCATACACCCATCAATCTCCTCACTCTCTATATGATATATCATGTCCCCTTAGATGGGTAACTGGGTGATCCATGCACATCCTCCAATGAGATGCTCATCTCCTTGTTAGTAACCAAAATATGTTAGTCACTGGGTCCCATCTCTTGATGAGGGCAACTATCATCATAGCATCTCTGGGAAGGTAATAGTAATGGTGCATTGATCCAAAACCAACCACCTCCATATGTCATCAATCCTCTGTAGACATATCATCTCGTACCTCTACAAAAATCTTAGGTACTCAATCCCACAGCTAGATTTGTTCTCGAGCATGCAAAACAATCATGTCCACAATAAGGTGACAACTTATCCCTATTTACATTTCCTAAGATATAAATACTATCAATCACTAGTGCACATACTAACAATATTTCATCTATCCCTTTCTTACACCTATCTCTCATTACTACAAACAACAAATTTCAACCCTTCATGGGTTTCACGCACCTGTCACCTACTCGGTTATATTTACTCTCATCACCTCAATCCTACCCTTATTCACTTTCTAAATAGATATTTAAAACACCTACTTACCTCTCATCTCTAGTAGAGTGCTGACTATTTATACAAAACTTCACAATACCCTTAAAACATTCTTCTCCTATCTCGTTTATACCAATCTACACCCTAACAACATTTTATCCCCTAATCAGTTATTTACCTTTGTAGTCATCCTATCCTACCCTGCATCTTTTCTCAGATGGCTATTATCTCAATGAACAAATTACCTACATCTCATCTCTAAAGAAATACCTATTCTCTACATCTTATTAACCTACACAACCTCAACCATTCCTCAAAACACTCTAACCATTCTTCTATCCTGATCATTAACACACACTCTATATTATTTCACAAAATGACCTATCTTCAATAGAACCTATTAACAATCCACCATTCATCAAATTTACAACACACCTAATCATTATTTATAAACATTAGTATAAGAATGAATTCTAAAAAACCACCATTTAAAACCATTTATAACATAACACAAATATAATAACATATAATATCAAATCAATCTATTAATCACACCCAAACCAACACTCACCCCCTTCTAAATAAAATGACCACCTTTTAATAAAAATCTATACCAAACCACTACATTCCACCCTTCTTACCCCTCTCTTTTTCACCCAAAATCCCCCCCTTCATCAATCATCGATGGATCCCTTAACTGTCAATGATCTCCTTGGGGTATTTTTACCCCTCAGGTTGACCGTCATCAGTTGGGTCAACCACTGATGGTCACTTTTAGTAACTATTGATGGTGAGCCTCAACCCCCTAACCTCCTCTACAACACCCTAATCTTGCCTATATCTCCCTTCCCACCATTCTTAAATAACCTATACACACCTCCTTACACCTTACCATTCTAATCTTATACCTACATTCCCATACCCTATCATAAAAGCTCCAAACCCTAAGAAAACCAAACCCTAAGGCATCTTCTACCAAAACAATTTCCCCCTCACATGAATTAACAAAAATTTTATATATTGATCCAAAACATAAAATCTTTGGTTGAAAGATAATTCAAAAATAAGAACAACATAATTCAAACAATGATATCTCTGAAAAGAGATGTTTTATTAATCAAAATTGCAAACCCAAACATATGCCTATCTCTGAGAAGAGATGTCTAATTTCCATTTTGGGTTACATCTTAATTTATACATGTTTTGAAAGTGTGAGGAGGATGTCGAAGGTCACCAATCTAGAGGGAGATTAAGTGGTTTGACTTCCATGATTTACAATAATACATAATTCAAGGAATTACTAGTTTTAGACTACAATACTAAAATTGAAATTTAGGGCACTTCCATTGGGTTTTATGGGTTCAAACTTCATCAATAAGATATCCATGCCATCTCATGATGTTCCCCTCATTATTAAATTTCTAACAGTTCAAACGGTAAGTCAATTGGAGCTACGGTGCAAAAGTTATGGCTCCCGGAAGTTCCTCCATCAATTGGGGTGGATCCATCACCCGAATTGTCATCTGAATTGTTGCCCAGATCATTCCTCCCTCCTTGAAAATCAATGGTCCCCATTGTATCAATATTTGTCATCAAGTGTGGTATTTTTACTTTGATTTGATTCCTGATGCATACTTGGAAGGGACTATGATTTATAGAACTGTGCAGAGCCTGATTGTTCACCATTTCTATCTGACCATCAATCTATGGATGGAAGGCCATGAACTTCTTTAGCTCAGTATCTATTTGCTTCTATTGTTGTGTTGTTTGTGTAGTTAGGGCTGTAACATCAACCCTTTTGGATTCTTGTGGCTTGACCACCATGAGAACAAATTTCTTGGCACTAATCAGAGAGACAGATGTAGAAGGTGGTACCTTTGGTACCCTATAGCACCATGTTCCAAGAGTGAGAGTGATCCTTTGATTTCTTGATTCATAGATGTCATGTTGATCATATATGAATGGCTAACCAAAGAGTACATCACAAACATCTAGATTAACCACATCACATAAGACCTCATCTTTGAAATGTTTTATTGCATACGAGAGAAGACATTAGTGGGTGACACGGAGGTTTCTCCCTGGACTCAACCATCCAATATTGTATGGCTTTGGGTGAGGTTTCATGAATAGATTTAGGCTTTTCAAAACATTAGCAGAGATTAAATTCTTTTGACTTCCACTATCAAGAATGAAATGTAAAGGCTTACCTTTCACCCATAACTTAGAGTCAAACAACCTTTCCTTGTCATTTAGCATCTCATCGTGGGTCTATGATAAAGCAACAATGGCTTCAAGATTAGCATCTACAATTTCTTCTTCAACCTCTTCGACTGCAGGGTCTGTATGAGGTAGAGCAATAGATGTTGAGGATTTTGACTTAGAAAGCAATGATTTGATGGCTCGACATTCTTCTTTGGAGTGAGTTCCATATTTGTGATAATCACACCACTTCCTAGTCTTTCCTTCCTTTTGCTTCCAATTTTGGCCTCGTTTTTGACCTTCTTTTCACTTTTCCATTTTGAATACTGATTCTTTACATTCATTCTCCCATACTTCTGCTCAATCTTCACTACGAACTTGTATGCCTCACCGATGGTTTCCAAATTGAAGAGTTCCATTTCTCCCCATATGTACCATTGTAGTCCACCACGATATTTGAGAACCTTATGTTTCTCACTTTCTTGGATGCCTAATCTCATAAATAGAGAATGAAAAATGTCAGTGTAATCTTGAACAGAGTCTTCCTTACCTTGGCAAATTTGTTACCACTCTATTATAGATCGTCATATGCTCCAATGGGGTATTATTATTCCTTTATAGCTTCTATGAAATCATCCCATGTAGGTTCTATCTTAAGGCTGATATCATCTGCACTGAATCTCTTTTTGTACACTTCCCACCAATTTTTGACAGGCAGTGATGCTTTCAAAAGAGCAAAAGTAATCTTCTCTTTATCAGTGAATTTATTTATAGAAAAATAAGATGAAAATTGATCCAACCAATTTTCTACTGCATCAGCAATGATTTTTCCTTCAAATGTAGGGATATCAAAATTCACCTAAACCTTGAAGGGTGTTGGGGCACTGAAAGGATGTGCGAGTGCAGATGAGGAGCCAAAATTTCCCATCGAGATTTGTTGGAGAATTTGAACAAATTATTGTAGCATCTGTGATTACTACTATTGGAGGGATTCATTCACCATTTCCTTGAAAGGATTAGATGTCTCAGTGTTTTCTGCCATTTGAAGTCATTTGGAGCGAATAGGTGGATAGTCTGTTGGTTCTATTTTCCACCCAAGCTTCCTATAATCTGACCTCATCCTTGGGATCATACACTCTAAATACAAATCACTCTGATACCACTGATCCAAAACTCAAAAGCTTTGGTTGAAAGATAATTTAGAAATAAGAACAACACAATTCAAATAATGCTATCTCTGAAAAGAGATGTTTTATTAATCAAAATTGTAGACCCAAACATGTGCCTATCTCTGAGAAGAGATGTCTAATTTCCATTTCAGGTTACATCTTCATTTATACATGTTTTGAAGGTGTAAGGAGGTTGTGGAAGGTCACCAATATCAAGGTAGATTAAATGGTTTGACTTCCATGATTTACAACAATACATAATTCGAGGAATTACTATTTTTAGAAACTTACTATTTTTAGATTGCACTACTAAAATTAAAATTTGGGGCACTTCTATTAGATTTTTTGGGGTCAAAATTCATATAGTGGATCTCCATGCCATCTCATGATGTTCCCCTCATTATTATCTTTCCAATTATTCAAACGGCGAGTCAATTGGAGCTACAGTGCAAAAGTTATGGCTCCCAGAAGTTCTGCCATCAATTAGGGTAGATCCATCACCCAAAGTGTCATCTGAATTGTTTCCTAGATCATATATCATATTACAAATCCATTAAATACCAAACCCTACCTCATTTCATGATTGATGATGATGTCTTAATCTATGTCCAGCCACCTAATTGCGTACATCTCCAGTGTCCATCTCGACTCTACTATATCACTCTCTCACTCAAAAACACCAATCTAATCTCTCCACCTCAACAAACCTCCATAATCATAAGCAACCTTCATACAAAATGCTTGGATAACACAAACTGACAAATAGCTAAGTTTTGAATGAGGACAAAATGTTGATCGATTGCCTTTTTACCATAGTTTTAAAGTTTTTTAACCCAACCATCGATGGTTGGCTAACCATCGATGGTTAGGGTTAACCGTCAATGGTTACCTAACCAGTGATAGTTAACCTCACCATCGACAGTTAACATAACCATCGATGGTTTGGTGTCCATAACCTTTTCCACCATTTTTCCTTAAACAAACCTTATAGTACACTAAAGTGGGGTAACCCATTTCTTGCCACACTTTGACCTATTCGAGAGTAACCCTCTCCCCTAACCAGCAAAAACTACATTAGGCCTGAAGTCTATGGTGGATCTACTATCCATGGGACTATGTAGGCAACGTCCTCTTTCCTATTGCTTCAAGAGCCAACTCAACCACTCCCTACCCAATAAACCACCCAACCCATTTACTCACGTCCACCTTAATGTTGACACCTTTTTGAAACCAACCTATTTACATGCTTTGTGATGACCTTACTTTGGTCATGATGACTGCCTTGACTGATTTTTCCATGTTAAACTTTTGCATTATGCAATACCTTGTGCATGATACAACCATTTGTATTTTTCTCGACAACACTTCCTACCCTGGATACTTGAGCTAACACCAACCTTATCTAGGAGACTTGATATGTGTGACCTGATCAGCTATGACCAATGTTGGGGACCGGTCACCTTATCACTTATCCTTGAACCCAAACTTATTATTATCGACATTAGCAACTTTAGTCTTTAAATTATTTTGACTCTCGCACTTAGTCATATTTTATGCATGTATTTACATTTCAAATATCCACACCTTTTTCATCACCAACCTTGTAACCTCTATTTTACCTTTTATCAAACCATAGCCTGATTTTAGTTTTATCTCATTGACTCCTAGTTTGAGGGGGAATACCCTCCTCCCATACTTGAGTAAATTAGACCTTGATTAGGTCAACACTTCATTTTTGTTCTATGACTTATTGACCTAAAGCCACACAACAAAAAGGGGCAAAATATAGACACTCAAAAATGTCCCCTCGACCAGTTTTTGATGTCAAGCTACTTAGACCTATTCTTGACCCTTAGTTAACTATTCACCTAGTTAACTCACCCTTAAAAACACCTTTCTATACTTTGACATTCATTAACACACCTAGGACATTTTGTTAAACATTTTAAAACATCAACTTAGGACCCGTTTTAACCCTTTTAAACTTAGGAGTACGACCATCGATAGTCAGCCTAACCGTTGATGGTTAGGTCTCCATACTTGCAACACAAGAACTTCTAGCTATAAATAATACATGCACATGTGAAATGGAAAATTTTCCGTGCACACCTTATAGCTTACCTTCTCTTCAAATTGGCATCTTTATCCTGGACCAACTTAGAAACTTCCTCCCTCCTTAACAACTTTTGTGTTATAAATTAAGGGCATTTGGAAGAGAAAAGGATCCAAAAATTTGCATCCAAGCTCTCTTATTTTCTTTGTATAGGCATCCAAGATCTCAAAACTCTATCCACATGACTTTTGAAGGCTAGAGTATTATTATGCTACCCAATTTCATTTAGCTTGTCATTGGCTTATATTTTGCATCATACATGTATTTTTCTCCTATTTTTAGCATTTCCTTTCTCCACTAGATCTTTTTGTCTTGATTAGATCACCTACACGTTATCTCTCACTCTCAGAATCCATATTCAACCTTATGTCCATCAGTCTCCCTCCCTCTAAATCCACTTCAATACCTTACCACATTCCCACAGGTAACCATAGCTGGTTACTATAACCATCGATGGTTGTAGCAACTATTGCTAGTCACTTAACCATCGATGGTCACACAAACTATCGTTGGTCAGCCTGATCATCACTGGTCACCTATCAGGCCAAAAAATAGCTTATTATTTTTGACCTCCTCACACCCCACCAGACCCTCTTTGTAGTTTTTAATTGTCTATAGATCCTACTCAGATCATCTAGACCTGACCTTGATCCACTTGTGCATGGTATTGACCCATCGTGCTATATTTTTATTGAACAAGTATCTTATTTATTTCTTGCATAAGCATTTAAGTTCATATTATATTTTCATAACATTTTTTATCATTAGAGGAGTGGATTGATAGCCATCCAAGGGAGCTTTCACTTCTTAGATCTAGCACGTCACTAGGCAGTCCACCCTTCATACTCGTCTCACAAATAAGTTGGTTTAGTGTGGTCTTATTATAGGTAGTCCTTCCTCACCAAAAAAGAGCTCCCACTTTTTCTGGTCGTCAATGAGTGCAATATTTAACTAGGTACACACCCCTCATCTATTGTTTCTCTCATTTTTCTCGAAAGTTAGAAATAGAGTAAGAAATAGTAGGAAACAAGTATATTAGGATTGCATTAGAATTATAGTTCCATTTGACATATTTTTACATTGAATTTCTATGGGTAGCTAGTGTGATGTTAAATGACTCATAATACACGTGTAAGTTCTCTCTTATGTATCAATTTTTGTATCTACGTTCCTCATGAAGGGTAGGGCCACTCTAGAATTTAGGAGGTGTGTAGGGGAAACATTTGGAGGATAAACATTAAAAAGATACTCTCCCTCTAATGTTATAATTCTAAAACATCACCATGATCTTCTCTTAGTTTTCAATGTTCACACATTATGATAGTTTATTTTATGTTTTATAATTTTCATTCATGTTGACTGACAGGTGAATCTAGTTATTATTTTAATTATGGAATGAAATAATATTATAATTAGAATAAATGTATAAATAGTAAATGTTGTAATATTGTATCTTTTACTTGTCTTGTTGGGCTCCCTCAAAGGCTTCCTCTGATAAGTTGGATACAATTATCAGGAATTTCCTCTGGTCTAATGCCAAATAGACAAAAGGATTCCATAAAGCTGCTTAAGACATATGTTTGCTCCCTTTAATAAAAGAGGTATGGGACTTATTGATATCTACAAGCATAGCACAACCTTTTTTATTGAATGGATTGTTAGAGCCATTGAAGGCAATGAACCCTAGAAAATTATACTAAGACATTGTATATCCTCTAGATCCCCCTATGGAAAACTCAACTAAAAAAATATTAGCTTTCATACCCTTCTCATTGTGTCAGTTCCAGTTAAAATTGAAGGTTTTTTTGTGGTCAAAATCATATGGAAGGCTTTTGAGGTTCGCAAGACCTATTTGAAATGGATTGGTGAAGGTTTTTTCACTATTTTATCTTTTAATTATCATAATATATGGTGGTCTCCCACCATGACCAATACTAATGTTTTGTTGGTTGAGTTGCCTAGGATTAAAAAACTAAGGCTCTTTAGGAAAGGAATTCATATTATTTAAGACTTGGTCTCTACCAGGGATTGGAATCCTTGGTCATATTTGAAAACTAAAATTCATTTGAATAATGTGGACATACCTTCTCTTCTTTGAATTCAAGAGCTCATGTCATATGCAATGTTGCACAAGTTGGACTTACAACCACCCCACTCATAGTGGAATGACTGGTACTGGAATTGTGACACCCATGTTAAGAACTATTCCTCAGGCCTCCTTTACCAAGTTATGATTCCCTTATATTATGCTCTTAGTAAGCTCAATAGGTAATGGGGTCTCAATTCCTCCCCCAAGACATTTTTTGCCAGACTTGCCTAAATTTAGACAACTAGTCTTGCACCCAAATTGCCCATTTCCTTTGGTGTTTGGTTTACCAAGGTCTTCCACTCGAGGAATGACTCTCCCATATTGGAATTGTTCAACCTAAGTGACATGCATACAAGTGCCTAGATTCCTTTAAACATCTCTTGTGGGTTTTCCTTAGAGCTTAGTCCAACTAGAAATGGATTCATAGCCTCTTTCAGCCTTATTACCTTGAGTTATTCTCTTGGCTCTTTGCCTTCCTTGGGGATTCAGGAAACTGGATTGCTTCTATTATTTTTAGGTATTTTTTTAGTGTTGTGATTCTATTCTAAAAATGGAAGGCTAAAATTAATGATTTATTTAACAATATTGAATGTATTTATCTCTTTTCTATTAATGATAAGGTTTTTTACATCTTCATCTTGTAGGTAGATTCAAGTCTAAACTGATAAGGTTTACATGGAGGTTCAACATTTTCAAGAGCTACTAAACCATTAGGTGAGTGCTCCTTGCATATCGAACCGCATCTTGCTTGATGGCCTACCCTAAGGCCCACCTCTACCATCTGATCCAATGTTTTATCCTATGACATGGAGTCTGAGCTGTGCATACCAACTGGCTACATTTCTATGTAACCTTTTGTACTTTTATTATTTATTTAATAAAGTTATATTGAAACTTTTCAATAGTAATATTGTATCTTTTGTACTCTTGAAATTATGGGAAATAAGTATTATTCTTTGAATTACATTCTTTACTCTTAAAAATATTAAATTATAAAAGAAATTATAATTTTTATTTTACCATATTGAATGTAATTATTACTATAATAGGTTAAGAAATGTTTGGAAGAAGTTATAACATTAAATTAAATTAAAAGGAAAGTTCTTGCCTAAAGCATTCAATGAAAGTTAATTTTAAAGTCTCATTTTTGAAATGAAAACTGTATTAAGTTAATATTAGTAAAAAACCTCATTTCATTCAATACACCTTGTATTTTATTAGTACCTGCATAATAGGAACTACTGTAATCACTTCACTTAAATAATTTGCTTTGGATAATGTGCAACTAATAGAAATATAGGATCTCTTCATATTTTTGGCTTTTTACATTAGGTTTAGAATATCAATGCTATAAAAATAGAAAATAATTTGATTTGTTGTGTTTCCATTGGATAAAGTCAATGGATGCAACAAATAAGCTAGGGACATGCAATATTTATTGAGCTCAAAAATATTAAATTTTGAATAGTGTTAAAAATTAACATATGAACATTAGAAAACATTAAAATTAAATTGATAGTAGGGGGACATGGTCTATCGCATATGTGGGCAGCATGTCCATCACATATGTCAGCATGATGTCCACTTCTCTCTCCCATTTTCCACGTAATAGATAAATTCACTAAATGTGATCAAATACATGTAAATGCACCTCAAATTCATGCAAACAATCCCCAAATGCATTCCCCATCCAAGAACATTTAGGTGAATAAGGCACAATGCATAGTGCACCTTAGAAAATTCAAAATTACAAATAATTTCAAACCATACGGCTATAAATTAGTACCATAAATGTAGTATTGCTTCAATATGTCGATGAAAAAAATGGCAAAGTCCATTTCAAGTCAAAAAATACATTTAAAATATCAGATTTCTCCGTTGAAATATTTTCCATCTCCATTTATACACAAATCATTTCAAAACCTGAAATAAAATTAATCATGAATATTCATTTCTCATCCATTTCAAAACCTAACAAAAATAGTGTGTGTATACCATAGCTACATGAATTCAAAGACCACCACAATGTCAATATTTTTTGGAAATAGAATGAGTACTAATATGCTTGTAGTGCTCTGAAAAATACATCTACAGTAACACCAGTCTCAATGTTGTCCCCGTCTTCACCAAAAAGATAACTTTTTGAGGATCACTCTTTACATGTTCCATCGCCTACCTAAATGTTTTGTACACCTCATTTTACCCATTGTTGGTCCCTTCCCTCAATGTTACACAACACCTACATGGTGGCAGTGTCATTAAATATAGTGGGAAGATAGAGGGCCATGTATTCACATTCTTTTTGACCTAAAACTAATATTTCCTCATCATCCTACACTTGAAAATGAGGGAAAGAATATAATGGGTATTTTTTTTTGTGACAATTCAACATGTGGAAACATTATTTATTATGTGAAATGGTGATGATATCTTTACCACTGTGATATCAAACAAAAATTTCCCATGAAGAATCTTAATTTTTTTCCTCTATGGATGAAGATTATGAATATTTTTCTTTCTCAACTCACAATTCCAAATCCTCAAGCTTGTCAGAATAAATATACACATATACTCAATATAACATCCACAATCCACACATCAAAATAGGGAATGTATGAGAGGGAAAAATAACTAATAGTTGGTAGTCACGAGAGCCAACTAGTTTAATTTTTAACAATAAGAGAAAAGATAGTACATGATATTGCCATGAATATGTTTGTTTGCTCATAAAAGTAACCATAAAAACATTGTATGATAAAAACCATTTTACGATGATGTCTTGTGCACACAATGTTAATTGTGTGAAATAAAAATTCATCTCTATACAAAATTATTACGTGACGACCACGTGGAAGGCAAAGCTCAATGCCTTCCCTACCATGGATGACAATTTTTGGGACACTCATCTACAATACATTGTTTTTTATTTAGTTAAAAAAGGCTAAACCATGTGTATTATAATAATCTAAAAACTTGAATTATCAGGGACAATATATTTAAACAACGTGTCACCTTTCAATGAAGGTTGTATGAGCTTTAGACGTGTAAGTAAAAAATAGCAAATTATTATCATCATTTGAATTAAATATCATGATGGTAGGGCACTTCTTTCATTGTTCTATCAAGATATTTAAAAGAATATTAGTCATTGTGAGATTAAATATATATAATAATTAGATGCACACATTTTATTGTCTCTCCAATTTTTGTCCTTGTGTAATATTTTAATCTATGATCTTTATTTCCACTTCTTGTTTAAACTTATATTGGTTTTATCATCTATAAATGTATTTTTTCTTTCATACAAGCAAATCAATAGTTTTTAACAAGAAGGAGTTGTTATATAGTGTTAGTCCACATGTCACCTAGCATGATAAGCATTACCATTTTAATTAGATATGAGATCTTGCACTTTATTAATTAGTGCATAATTAAAATAGGGTTAACTACAAATTGTTATAAGATATAAATCTTAACAATTAAAAGACCAAAAAAGATATTAGTCAATAAAAGCCTCTTACAATGTTCAGATCAGGTGTAGGGGTAAGTCACAGATAAATTTTTTCAATCTTTTACCATGTCTACTTGACTATTAGTGACTCCCAGTCAATGTTTGTAACTTCTCTTCCACCACCATCTCCATAGCTCCTAGCAAGCAATAAAACACTAGTTGTTCTTGCGGCACTCATAGCTCTACTCACTATAATTCCATGGCATCTAGTTTTGACATTGCTCTCATTTCCTTCATCAAAATGTCTACTCCTAATTTGCCTCTATTTATGACTATGGGAAATTTTTGGAGACTCCATGGAGATATGGCTTGCCTCATTTCTCTAATCACAAAGGCTCGAAGGCTTATGTTGATCTCCATGACTACAATCTAATTAAAATATGCCCCGTGTACTATTTTGTATGGCCACAATAAAACACTATAATCGATATTTGAGATAGGAATAAACAAAGTCTCAAACCTAATGAACTCTAAACATTTGTCTGTATAGCAAATACTAAAGCCGCTTCACAACTCTTGTTCATATGTTATTCTCATATGATGTTAGTTTAGTTTTAGTTAAGGACCTTAGGGATTGATACAAAATCAATTCACATTCCTCAATTAAGGTGACTTTCAATTCACCTTCCTTGATTGGGGTGATTTGGAAATTGCATGAAGAAAAAAGTCTGGTGTGTTTTTTTGGTATCTGCCTGAGGGTATCTCACATTAGGGATAATGGAGATAGGGTGGAACTACATTATGGATTGCTCCTATAAAGATATGAAAACTAATTACACAAACATGTTGACATAAAATTCATTGATCGCCCTCTTCAAGGAGGCTATATTAACAAAAATAGAAGAATTTCTCGCCAAAATCTATAGTATGAGGTCCAATCTCATAAAAGAAATGACATGGGTTAAACAAAAGTTCGTTGTTGTATTATGACATGGACTATATAATATTTAATTCTTTTTTATTTTCACATAGTGGTTGCATAAATTTTTTGCTCTTGTGGATGTTATTAGTCCCTGCTAACTAAAGGAATCAATTTTGTTTAACTTTCTATCAATATGTCCCTTTTCCACTAATCAAAACTCGTTGTTTTTTTCTACATTGAAAAAATGAAGCTTTTCAATAGTTAAGTTTCACATATGTTATCAAAAAAAGTTAAAAAAGACATTTATTTGTGTTGTGATTAGATAAAATTATATACATGTTACTATAGAGCAAATCATTGACATCATATAGAGTACTGACATCATGGTTAGTGCATAGGAATAAATTCCAGTCACTACACATTATTCAAAAAATTGGACCTACATTTAGGATGGTACAACTCTAACAATTAAATGTAGACCCTCATGAGAGCTTCGTTGGTTAATGTCAACATCAAAGTCATATGCAGAGTTATTTTTCTATTCTATTCTATTGGGGTGCATGGCTTCACTTGTTAATTCTATTCAACTCAACAACATTGTTATTAATGAAGGCATATCCAAGGGATTAAAAAATGTACATCAGTGTTTTAGCTACAAATAAAATGACAAAGTGAGAAATCTATTTTCTCACGAGGCAAATTTCATATCCATAACCCTATCATTGTAGTGAGTTTTTAACGAGGATAATTATTGTTTACTTCAACTGATGTTCTGTTGATGATTAACAACACCTTTATGATTTAAACTATGGATCTTACTCTACTTTTTCTTTAGAAAGATTGTGAAGTGTTGGCCTACTAGAATTATGGATCCACATGTTGAGGGTTATACATCCTTCTTTCATCAAATTTGATACATGGACAATGGATAGCACATTTCCAAATAAACGACTTCAATTTTGGTATCTATTTGACAATTTTATTTTATTTTCTTGTACATTTGTCCCTCTTTTTATCTTTTGAAAAGAAAATATTTATGAACAATTTTGATGCATCTCTTTAGGTAGAGCCATCACAATTTAGATTGGGGAATGAAATGAGATGAAATGATTTTTCATACATTTGTCCACTTTTGTTTTCTTCTCAAATTTATCATCTCATAATCCCCTGTGAAATGAAAATATCTAGCACATATCCCTTTTTTATATATATGATATATTTTGGTCTAATAAAACAAATATATTTATGAATGAATTCAATGCATTCCCTATTAGAACCACCATTATTCAGAGGATGGAATGAAATGAGTTTATTTTACTTGAGTCATTGGCAATCTATATTATTTACAATTTTTTGAAAAAAATTAATGCATTCCTTTGGTTAAAACCACTCCAATTCAAACTAATAAATGAAATGACATGAAATAATTTAATTTTGATTGAGGCTCTAGCAGTATAAATTATTTACAAAAGAAATATCTTGAATCACTACATCTTTTTTATTCATCTTCAACATTTCTAGTTCAATTATAGAGCATCATAGATTTTGGATTGGAGTGGATTTGTGACCATTATCTATGGGGTAAGTGTGTATATAGATCTTCAAGATTAACCATTGAGCTTAGTCTCTGTAATTGATTTTTTTTAAATGAATTGTAATAGGGGGATGGTTTGCCATGGTTTGGCATTTGCATTACTATTATGGTGTATCTAGAAAAAAGGGCCTATATTTGTTTCAATGTTCAACCCTATCTCTATCATTTCCTTTGTTATATTATCATCCATCTTTTTGGGGAAATTATTATAACTAGGAAGGTGGGGCTTGTATACACATAATATTTTCAAACTTTATCAATTATTGATGTTTTCTATCTTATAGGAACCTGTTGAGTCTTAATCTCTCTGAGTGCATACCCTAAGGGGTGTACTGAGAAAGGGATGGGTAGACCATTGGTGCTTCATAGGATTATTATCCCTTTTTACCACTTTCTATCTACACACTTGTCTCCTAAAACCATTCCCCTAATCTTTGCCTCCTATTTTGCACCCTTCTCTAGTCATTTACCACCTTCATTAGCCCTTCCCTAACCTAAACCCATTTTTGATAGTTTACATTACATATTCAGCCCCATCAACCTTGTACTCTTATTGATAAAACTTATCAGGGTTTAGGTCAGCCCTTGGTCGACCTAGTCCATGACCTAATTTGTTTTTGTCAATTATGACACTAAGTTAATTGGGTCAACCTTGTTGGCCTAAAATTTCAGAAGGGTTTATGGTTAGATATGCCTATATAAACACATCTATTTCTCCATTCTTAGAGAGATAATAAGAGTTAATTATTCATTTGTGCTTCTTCACAATATGTTCTTCTACCATTCTACTTGAGGAGTCTTAGCTTAGGGTTTCTTCTTGGATAAGAATATTGTCTTATGGAGAAGTCTTGGATGTTTTAGCCTTCTTAGTGATCCTTACAAACCACAACAACCTCTTTCGAAACACCTTTGGCCAAGGAAGAGATTGAGTCTTGACCAGTTCATCTTCAAGGTAAGTATCTCTAACTTTGCTCCTCTCTTTAGTAGATAAAAGTATTATAACTAATGTCTTTTGAATATATTACTCTCTCCATGCATTAGGGTCTTACCTATACATAACTTAAATAGGATTATATTATGCATGATTAATTTTATGTTTACTAACCCATTTTGTGCCACAAGTTTTGGTGAGCACTAGACTAGACTTTTTGCTTTACTTGTTATTAGTTTAGTGATTATGAAAACATAAGACCTAGTTAGGGTTATTGCATAGTTTTACTTGACTAGAGGCTTTGGAACCCTCCCTACTGATATTATTATGGTAAGATATCCCTTGGTTAGGTCTAGAAGATCCATATTAGTCAAGACCCCAAATATCTAATGTATCCCCAATTGAAAGTGTAAGTAGTATTTATCTTCTTTGAGCTAAGATTGATTTATAGATCTATTATATTTATCATGGCATATATTCTAGTGAACTCGACGTGAATCTAACCCTTTTGGGTTTTTTGTCATGTCTTCATTTCTATCATCTTATTATTTTTATATATTTGTGATATTGTATCAAACCAATCAGTATAGTTCTAACTTTTTGTGCATAGGTTTAACACACAATGGCATTAAAATGACTTCATTTTGTTTAAGTCTTCATCAAATATAGGTTATTAGATCAAACATATCGACATAGTACTCTTCTTTAGTCCTAGATAAGCATACAAGGTCAAATAGGTCAACTCTATCATCATATTCTCTATGCCAGCATTCAGATTAACAAACTAGGTCGAACAGGTTGACTTAGTCATCTTATCCTTCTTCAACACACATGGTTTTGAAAAATTGGGTCAAACCAGCCAACTTAGTTTTTCAGAATTTGAAAGCAACATTCAAGGAACTCTAGCATAAAATTTTCAATCCTAATCATCATCAAACCCACCAAGGTTCCTCTCTTTCCTTTTTCAGCCATTTTAGTACTTCCTTTCAGTTTTATTTTGTACAAGTTAGTAATCTTCAAAATTGTAACCTTATAGCCAACTAAGTCAACCTAGTCGACTTAGTTTTGTATAATGTCTTCTATCTAAAAGACTTAGTTGACCTGTTTGACTCTATTCTTAAAGACTTTACTTCCACAAAACAATAGCCACCTAGTCGACTCTATTATGTGCTATTTGCATACAGTGTCATCTGAATCGACTCTATACTATTCTAAATTTGGGAATTAACAACTATTTAAAAGTAATTAATTCACACTTTTATTTTTAGTTGTTTGCATTCTTAGAGTAGCTTACATAATCTAAATAAGTGGTTTTTACCATTTAGTTACACTATTTTACTCTTTTGCACACATTACCAAATCACACAATATTCAAAATGCATTTAAACACTTATCTTACTAAAGCCTACCTACTTGGATTTCATCACCAAGGGCAGGCTGACTTGGTTTTCTATCCAAGTATAAATATGTGGTTAATGGTATATTGGCAAAGCATCAACACCCTTATTATTATGGGATTATGAAGTGAGGGGATAAGACCCAATACCAAGCCAGTACCATTGCCAACACAAATCCCTTTTAGCCTAAACATCTTGAAATCATCCATAGATTGCTTTTTAGTTCCTTATTTTTAGCTAACTTTCCTATCACACTTAAAACATTACCTTCTAATAATCTAATAACACTCAAGATGACCACTTAGTTAGCATTTACTTCTTAGTTGACTTCTTGTTCTCTGATCATTGTGTGTTGTATTTTAAAAACTTATATTAGCTAGCGTTGGTGCAAGGTTTTGTGTTATGTGCCCCAATTAGATCACTCACAGTGATCCAATTGTGTGTGTGTTTGCATTTTTTCTCACTTTTTTTACCTCCCAAGAGAACCCTCACTCTTGGAGTACCTCTTCCCCTCCTTCATCTATGGATTGTAACATGGCTCAAAAAACACTTCAAGATGAAGTAGGTGGATTTGATTCTTTTTGTACCTATCAAGATAATTCTCATCTTCAAGCTTCTCAACACAATGTTGGAGCAATTAACACAAGTCTATCCAATAATCCCACTGGTAATCCACCTCCTAATAACCCTCCTCCTAATACCAATTCGAGGAGTCCTCCTACAAACACCATTTATTTTGCCATTGAAAAACTTTGATATTATATGCTTTATCAAACCACTTATGTTACCATCTATTTCGATCCCATTCGTCACTTTTTTTCCAAAGCCTTTCTTCCTGGAAATAGAATTGGAAAGTGGATGATCCTCCTCATGGAATATAATCTCCAAATTATTACCCAAAAAGCTGTCAAAGGATAAATTATTGTCGATCAACTTGTTGTAGCTCCTATACTAGGTATTGACCACCTTCAAGATAGTCTTCTTGATGATAATATTTTCTACATTGAAGGTCTTAACCAAGACATATCCCTTGAAAATTACTTCCACAACTTCATTGCTGACCTGGAAGCAAGTAATCTAGATGAGTCTTCTATCTTCCATGATATTACTAAACCCAAACTAGTTATAAAAAAAATTATAAAATTAATGTTGATTTACATGAAGATACTTAGACCCTTCATTTTGATGGTGCTAAATGCCTTTAGAGAGTTTGGGAAGGTTGTATCCTTATGATCCCTCTTGGAAAAATGATCCCATTATCTTTTTGCCTCACATTTTATGTCAATAACAACATGGCAGAGTATGAAGCTTTAATGTTAGGCATGTGAGCAACCCTTGATCTAGATATCCAATATCTACATGCTTTAAGTGACTCCCAACTCATTTATCGTCAAGTTAATGGTGATTATCAATGAAAAAGAGATAATCTCATTTCTTATTATCAAATTAAAACTACCCTCACCAAAGATTTCATTTTTTTACCATCGAGCCTATCCCTCGAAATCAAAATTATGTTGTCTATTCCCTCGCTTCTTCAACATCTCTTTTTCATCTACACCAAGTTCTTACCGATTCAACTTTCCTTATCCAAATAAGGAAATATCCATATTATAATCAACCATAAGATTTTCTTATCTGCCACATTGAGGCCATCACCATTTGACAAAGCCCATGGTACAAAGATATCATTCAATTTTTAGAACATCAAACTTATCTTCCAAACCTCGATTCCTAAGAAAAGACTCACATTCACAAACAAAATTTTAAGTATGTATTTTGATATAAAGTCTTATATTATTATAATGCTAAAGGTACCTTGCTCTGATGTGTTATGAAAGATGAGGTTCATCCTCTTCTCGAACAAGCACATGGGGGCATTTATGATGGCCATTGTAGCGGACATGCTATAACTCGTAACTGCTTATGTATGGGATACTTTTGGCCCACTCTTGAAAAGGAGGCGTTGAATTTGCTAAAAAGTGTGCTTCTTTCTAGCTTCATGATGATTTAATTAATTCACCTCCAACTGAGCTCCAAATTGTAGAATCTCCCTGGCCATTCTTTATGTGGGGATTAGATCTCACAGGCAAATTGCCTCAATCTCAAGATGGGCATGTCTTTATAAACACAATAAAAAAATATTTTATCTAATGGGTTGAGGCCATGCCCCTTATCAATGTCACTAGTACCGACATCTCCAAATTCATCCTAAATAAAATCATTTTCCACTTTGGTGTCTCCCATACTATCATTTAAGATCATGGTAGTAATTTCAAAAATAAAGATGTCAAACAGCTTTGTGCTAAATTTAAAAGCAATCACAAATTCTCCACACCCTACCATCGATAATGTAATGGCCAAGCCAAGGCCACCAAAAACATTCTTAATAAATTACTCTAAAAGATAGTTTGTGACACTTGCATGAATTAGCATCTTCATCTATATCTTGCTCTTTGGGCCTATCGCACTAGCATACACACTGCCACTAGGGCAATGCCATTTTCTCTTGTCCATGGTTCTGAATTAATCCTCCCATTATAAGTTGAGATTCCTTCTCTCTGTATATCTCTTCATGGTATCATACCTAATGAATAATTACATGAAGCTCACCTTCATGCTCTTGATCTTCTTGATGAACACTACCTTTCTACTTTACAACATAATCGCCAATACAAGACCTGTATTGCCAAATAACATAACAAATGAGTTAAATTTCGCATGTTTAACATTGGTGATCTTGTATTTAAATTATATTAGACTCATGATAAAGAAGGTAAATACACCTAAAAATGGTGGGGCCCTTGTTTAGTTAAATATATTCTTGGTCCAAGTACATATCACCTTCAAATGAATAAAGGCCATATTTTCAAAGAACCCACCAATGCACAATTCCTCAAGAAATATTTTACCTAAATCATTCCCTTCTTTTCATGTCTTATATATGTTATTCTTTCTAACACTTTTTATATAATACTCACATGGGTCTCACCCTCTGTAATAGTTTTCTCTTTTCACAGACCCTAGTCCTTCCTTTTGGTCTTTCAGTTTCCCTTTTTCTTCATGAATTGCATTGTAAAACCATGGATAGGACTCAATCTTCCTCATGATTCCCCATTTATTATCTTATTTATTTTTCACTTTCCAAACTTATAATTTTTGGCACCCCTTGGATTTCTCTCTTGTGAGTTGCAGTGTAAGACCATGGATAAGACCTAGCCTTCCTCACAAATAACAATTTTTTTTTAATATTTATTTATTATTCACATGATTTGGCACCCTTTGGGTTTCTATTTTATGAGTTTCAGTGTAAAACCATGGATAGGACTTGGCCTTCCTCATAGAATATCCATCTTTCATTATCCATCTAGAATGTGTTTTGCAATGGTTACAAATTTTGGATCTTTGTTCTCAACTTTAGCTTTTGCTTCTTTTGATAGATAAAATTTGCACAAAAATCTATGCTATCATGTTTTCCTACATTTACCTCATTCTTATGATAAGGAATCATACTTTACTATCATTGTATCCATTTTTCACCCTTTATCACTTTTTTTTTGATTTGAAGTAATTCAAATTGTTTCATATTTCACTCCTCTTGATTTCTTTTCCTTTCACTCCACATTGGATAAAACAAGGTTGAAGTCAAGATGTCACTTTTATTTCACCTAAATTTATGAGACTCTTATACTCCATGCTCTTTAAGTTCTCTTTATTATCAACCAAGTCCCACATATTCAAATGAAAGTCATCTTTAGCACCCATGTTTGGTTTTCTAAATCTATATGGAGGAATAGAAAAAGCCATCAAGAAAGTTAAAAAGCTAAATCATTTGAAACAAATGGAAATGATATACTAAAGGCAACATAAAAATTTAAAAAATCAAAATCACACCAAAATACATGATTACAAGCACACCTCCTATCTCTAATCAAAACTCAAACTCCACAGTTGGCCTCACAATAAAATTAAGGTCCATTAGGGTGTGGTAGGCTAATAGATTGGAATAAGATAATTCGACAAAATTTATGGTGTTATCTACTTTCTCACACAAGTACCCAATCTTTGCCGTAGATTGATGACTTTATAAGGGGTCCTGAGGAGCAGGGAACCTGTTATGGGAAGGTAGGTCCATTTTACTTTTCATGCATACAACCTTCATGGGATGATATACATACTTCATTTGTTGACCTAAGACTTGTGTGGCTAGGAGATGTTCTTCAAAGTCTTTAAGGTCAAAAGTCCTCTTGTTTTGATAAACCTAATTTGAGTGTCTTGACTTCGATAAAGAGTTCCTCTACCTTGTTTTTTCCTTCATTCTCCCTTCCACCCATTTCATTTTTCCCCTTGATAGGTAAGTGTGATTCTAAATTTATTTTTCCTTCTTCTATATTCCCTTTTCTTCACATCTTAAAAACATGCTAGCACTACTTTATGTCAGCTTTATCAATCTTTAGAACCAAACAATATGCTTGAGCAATTATGGATTCTTTTCTTTACACCATGGCTCTACATCTCTAGATTTTCTTTAATTTATTTTACCATTTGTCATTATTGTACTACCCCTTTTTTGGACACCTAAGCCTATTTCTACTTTCATGTACTTTTTCCATCATTGAGTGAGGTTCGTTGATTACTTCTCACTCACCAGTGTTGTTTTCCCTTTTATGTAGTTTTTTCCATGGATGATTGAGTAAAGATTGTTACTTCTCACTCATAAATGTTATTTTACCATTTTGATTGCTCATCTTTGTTTAAGTAAGGATTGTTACTATTTTTACATCGATGTCTGATTACCATCCTTTTTGACATGTATCCTTGGTTTGACTTGATGAGTTTTCCTTTCTTAATTAAGGTTTACTTGTTTGAGCTTTTTGGTCTTTAGTAGCCTTGGTTTTTTGGTTACTTGATTTACTCTAAATTTTGACTTGGTCATTTGGTCTAACATAGCACTTATCACCCCAACTTGATAAATTTCCAAGTACGTCTCATCTACATAGCATCATTTATCTTGGTTTTTCTACATTTATTTGTTTTTACTCTTTAGTTTTGTATCCTTGGATTTGTCAAAAGCAGTTTGTGTGCCCTCTATGATAAAAAATACAAACACAACAAACAACCATCCAGTGATAAAGGTAAGTCAAGGTACACATTACATTTACTTTTTTAGTTATTTGCCTTTTAGTCATTTTACTTTTAGGTTATTTTATGCTTTAACATACTGCAAATTTTTTTTAGCTTCAGTGTCATGTGTTAATATGTTCTTTCTCAAAACACTATCCCCTATTGCACCTACATGACATGTGATGAGCTTTGAGTGGGACATATGTATACACATAATATTTTTAAACTTTATCAATTACTGATGCTTTTTATCTTGTAGAAACTCATCGAGTCTCAATCTCTCTGAGTGCATGCCCTAAGGGGTGTATTGGGAAAGGGGTGGGCATACCACTAATATTTTGTAGGATTGTTGTCCTTTTTTACCACTTAATATATACACACTTATCTCCTAATACCATTTCCCTAAGCTTTGCCTCCTATTTTGCACCCTCCTCTAGTCATTTACCCCCTTCATTAGCCCTTCCCTAACCTAAACTCCTTTTTGATAGTTTATGTTACTTATTCATCCCCATCAACCTTGTACTCTTATTGCTAAAACTTATTAGGGTCTAGGTCGGCCCCTGATCGACCTAGTCCATGACCTAGTTTATTTTTATCAATTATGATACTAGGTTGATCGGGTCAACCTTGTTGACCTAAACTTTTGGAAAGGTTTAGGGTTAGATCTGCCTATATAGACACATCCATTTTGCCATTCTTAGAGAGACAACAAGAATTAATTATTAATTTGTGCTTCTTTACAATCTACTCTTCTGACATTCTACTTGAGTAGTCTTAGCTTAGGGTTTTTACTTAGAGAAAAATCTTGTCTTGTAGAGAAGTCTTGGATGCTTTAGCCTTTCTTAGTGATCCTTACAAAATATAACAACCTCTTGCAAAGCACCTTTGGCCAAGGGAGAGATTGAGTCTTGATGGTTTCATCTTCAAGGTAAGTATCTCTAACTTTGCTCTTCTCTTTGGTAGATAGAAGTAACATAAGTAATGACTTTTGAATATAATTCTCTCTCCATGCATCAAGGTCTTACCTATACATAACTTAATTAGGATTATCTTATGCATACTTTATTTTATGTTTACTAATCCATTTTGTGCTAAAAACTTTGGTGAGCACTGGATTATACTTTTTGCTTTACTTATTATTAGTTTAGTGAATATGAAAGCATATGACCTAGTTAGGGTTATTGCGTAGTTTTGCTTGACTAAAGGCTTTGGAATCCTCCTTAGTGATATTATTATGGTAAGATATCTCTTGGCTAGGTTTAGCAGATCCATCTTGGTCATGACCCCAAATATCTAATGTATCTCCAATTAGAAGTGTAAGTAGGATTTATCTTCTTTGAGATGGGATTGATTTATAAATCTACTGCATTTTCCATTGCATGCAGGGCCATCTTAGATCATTATCAATTATTTTATGGTCATGTTGCATTGAAATGAATATATTATCTTTGCTTTTGCTCCAAACAATGCAATTGGTATATTGTTGATATCCAGGAGTCTCTATGTTGTTTTATAGGGCAAAAGTAAAGACAACATTAATGAAAAAGTACTTAATTCAGATGATGAAGATCACTTAAACAACGTTGAAGTATGTCATCTTATGAATAGTTAAATGTTAAAAAGTCTACTTTGTTAATGTCAATGACATAAGTCAACACGGTTCCTTCGAGATATGGAAATTGATAGGCTACAACCTCTACATGAGTTTTTTTTCTATTTTTTAAATAGTAATATATGATGACTAAAACACACAGTATATAAAAACTCACAAAAAATAATATCTAATAAAAGATACTTGTGAAAACTTTTAACTTCGTATAAAAAGCAGAAGGGTCTCTTATCTACTTTCATTTAGTATGAAAAGGAGAAGGGTCTATTGTCTTCTTCTTACCAAACTTAAAAAAGAGAAAAGTCTATTATCTTCTTCTTATCGTATAAATCTTCGTTCGAACAAGAAAATGAGTCAATCTTCCTTGGAGCTTTAACTTAGGTATGGATTTTGTCTTCCTCTATTTTAAATAGGAGTTTCAAAAAAATTATTAAAAAGGTTATACTTTTATTACATCTAAATGTCATTTTGAAAATTATATTAAGTTGTTTAAATTATTTGATTGAATTATTAAGATGATAATATATTCCTTAATATATTTAATTAAAATTTTTGTACCAACTAATCAAAGATATATATATATATATATATATATATATATATATATATATAATTATACTCATCCTTTGGTTAAATTAAATTATTAGGATATCCAATATATTCAATTAAATCTTTTCTACCAACTAATAAAAATCTTTGATTTTAAATATTATTTAAAAAATATATATATTAAATTTAGGGATTTGATATTTTCACAATATGTAAAATTAGATTATAAAATTTTGGTAGATTAGGGTTGAGGATCCAAAACCTCAAGTTAAAAAATAGACACAAAATATTTTCAAAAATCTATGATCTAAATATTAAATTGCACTCATCATTTAATTAAATAATTTTAATACTATCACAAAATATATAATCTTTAACATAATTAAATCTTTTTTATCGAATAATCAAAATCTTTAATTTTGTGAATGGTTGTTGGTTTAACTGGTGAAGTTATTTGGCTCACAAAGAGTCCATAAAAAATCAATTCTTGTTATTACCAAAACTTGACACGATAAAAGGGATGAGGTCGGAATCGTACCCCAGACGACTTCATTGGAATAGATACCTCTCAGTCCTTGACTCCTTAAGATCACTACGAAAAGTAGCAGTCAACCAAAAAAATAAAAAAATTTAAGTATGTTTTTTCAAAATAAATACTAAATTACATTCATTATTTTATTTTATTAATACTAAAGAGTTTAATATTCTTTGACATATGCAATTAAATATATGTGTGACACATTATTAATAATTCTCAATTTATTTCATAAAATTTTAGTGTGTTCAAACCCATAAGTGTCATTACTGATTCTGTTAACATATTTTGTATTGGTGGTCATTTTTTAATTAGATTGCAATCAAATTAAATTCATTGCTATTTTGTGGTGGAGGTTGTGCATGTAGCTACTGTTTATTTTAGACAATTCTTTAATTTGTTTTCAAATTGATATAATTAAATACTTGAACGAACTTGTAGAAAAAAAATTAAGAGTTATAACATCTCTTGCCATAATGCTTCTCACAACTACTCAATGGTTGGAACAATTATTTTGCAGGGAACGGTAAAATTTGTGTGCATCTCTTTTGTATATGAGGTTTTGGTAAATCTAAAGTGAGTTCAACATATATTTTTGTCAACAATTGTTTGTAAATATCCCTGCATTAATCTTTTCAATTAATTTATTATAGTTAAATTAGCTCTATGGAATTGAAATGCAACTCTTTTTGTTTGGTAGGTTTTCACACCCTTTTTTACTTACATGCATTGAGAGGTTAAAAAATCGAGCTCATTAGATAGATTAAATAATGAAAAATAAAAGAAAATGTGCTAAATATTTACACTTTGTCCACATATATTGCACAAACCAAAATAAATGTCAAGTTTGACCATCACATTATTTACAAGTAATTTTTTATCCACCAAGAGCCATCTAAAAGAAGCCTTTATAAGCTTTAAGTAATAGATCTAGATCACAAATAATTTATTTTTCAGAAAAGAAGTTAAAAAACCCAAACTAAAAATCACACTTATTTGGGTGCGCAATGTCCAACCATGGTTAAGAAAACTTAGCAATGTAAAAATGATATTACATTATGTCTTTTAATCCATGCATGCAATTTAATCGTGCAAGTTAACCACTATTTAATAGAGAATTGACATTGTAAAAATGAATATATATTCTATCTTCCAAACCAAACACACATTTTGACATTGCCAATTTGTTCACAACTATAATCCACTTACACTTCATAAATATAAATATAAATAATGTTAACAACAACTACTACCACTATAAAATAATTTATTATAACAATTCAACTATATAAAAATTATATTTAAATAATTATACTTGTAAAAATATTCACTCTATGATCAATACTTAAAACAAATATTAAAACTATTCTAAATCATAAAGAACACTTCTTGTCCTTTCCTTTCGTTAAAGTCGGACGCCTAATGACCTCACATAAAATGTGAATCATAATTTATGCCCAATCGTAACACATAAAATGTGAATCATAATTTATGTCCAACCTTTAGGAGGCTAGAACGAAATCCACGTGTATTTATTTTAGTACACGTAGGCAGACAACTCACCAATTGTCAAAACATTCAATATTTATTATTTATTTTTTAAACGAGTAAGGCCATAGGAGGAGGAGGAATTGGTAAGGTGTGTTAATGGCGGCCATGGCGGCGGCGGCAGCAGCAGCAGCATCATTTACCACCTGTAAATCGTCTCCATTGCTTATTGTCAGGGCAACTTTTACGAACAATTTCAACCACCTATGTTTAACTAAGAAGGATGCGAAATTACCAAAATTAACCCTTGCTACACTCAGCCGTCGTCATGGATTGTCTGTCAATTGCCGGAGAACAGACGGAAATGACGAATCTTCAGGTTAGTTGTAAACTATCATTTTATTTCCACAGCTGGGTTTGCTTAATTGTCGAGCAATTGTGGCTGAATTTTTCAGAATAAATGGAGATATTTTAATTTTTTAAAATGTTACTGCAGGTTTTTATTCGTCCTGAATTAATTTTTGTTTGGGAACATTAAATAATTATAATCATTTGTGAAAGCTTCTGGATACGCTGCGCATGAATTATTGTTATTATTTTGGACTGTAGCTTCCATAGTATGTAAACCACCCATCATCAATGTTAAAATTTGGACTAGTGTTCTATAGTAGAAGTATATGATCCTCCCCAGACCTATCATCCATTCTTATTATTATTATTATTATTCACAAAGATTTTTTTGGGAAGAATAAGTTTATTCAAAAAAATTATTAACATCCAGTGTGCTAAGTTTGTGAGTTAGATGCAGTAGTTTACCCAATCTCAATACTTTATCATATTTTCTGGCGGTTTGAACGTTGGCCTCCCTTTTCAAAACCCTGATGCTTTGCTAAGCTCATCCCATTCCACTGTATTAGTGATTTATTGTTGATCCCGTGAAATATATTTCAGTATTTCGTTAAAATTATTTTTAAATGTTAGTACACAAATAGCTGCCAAACATCATATTTATGTAAGATATATCATGTGAAGTATTTCATTCTATTGACCATCAACTTGTCTTTGTTTGGATAAAGGTAAAGATTATTTGCTTAGAGCAAGGGGTTACTTATCTCGGATTGCCCTATATGGGCAGAGGGGCCTGAAACTCACGGTTCAAACTCCTCCCCCACATGGGGTTTTATGTCTGTCAGCGCTTGAGCTTGGGTTTTTTGCATGGTGACACCCCATTCACCTCTTAACAGAATTAGAAGTATTGTGCACAGAAAATGGTATGTGTCTGTAGTTAGGTTGTCATGGGTCTATGTACTTGGTCCTAGAATTGAGGACTTAAATGTGGGGAAAACTCCATAGTTAATCACGCTTGAGCAAGGAACTACTTAACTTGGATTGTCCTTTGCGGGCAGAGGGGTTTGGAAACTCAGGGTTCAAACTCCTCCCTCATACAGGGTTTTATGTACGTCGGGGCTTAAACTTGGGTTGTTTGCATGGTTACAGCCCCTTCACCTCTAAACAGAACTAGAAGTTTTGTGCACAGAAAAGGTTGTGTGTCTGTAGTTATGGTGTCATGGGTCTATGCACTTGGTCCTAGAAATGAGGACTTAAACGTGGGGAAAACTCCATAGTTAATCACGCTTGAGCAAGAGACTACTTAACTTGGATTGTCCGTTACGGGCAGAGGGGTTTGGAAACTCAGGGTTCAAACTCCTCCCTCATACAGGGCTTTATGTACGCCAGGGCTTAAACTTGGGTTGTTTGCATGGTTACACCCCATTTACCTCTTAACATAATTAAAAATTTTGTGCACAGAAAATGTTGTGTGTCGTAGTTAGGGTGTCATGGGTCTATGTACCTAGTCTTATATATGAGGACTTCAATGTGGGGAACATGATAAGGTGGCTTGAATCTGGGGAAAACTCCATAGTTAAGCATGCTTGAGCTAGAGTACTACTGGGATGGGTGACCTCCCAGAAGTACTGATTCCTAGATACAATTCCCAATGGTGATGATTGATGCCATGCAACTAGTGCCAGGTGGACCATTCAAGCCCACAAGAGATGGTCATAGAAGAAATTCAATAATAATCCTGTTGGTCCCAAAATAATATTCAATAATGATGGACTGCAGAAAACTCCAAATTCCAGTTTTCTGTTACTGTGTTTTTTACAGATTCTGTTATTGTGTTTTTTACCGATTTGTTCAACTATATCTGCATAATACTAACTGTTCAAATCAATCTCTTTATTTTTCTTTTGTGCATATAAAGAAATGCATGGTAAGCCTCCAAAGGGATAATATCCTAGGTTTCTTGTTGCTGGATACATTCCATTACACTGTACGTCCTATATGGTACATGCTATTAACATGGCACTCGGAGATGGTCCTGATTGATGTCTATCATCAGCTAATGACTGAGTCAACCCACCTTGTCTCCCTGAGAACCACACATCTAACTCATTCTTGAGTTTTGGAGTCTGGACAATTGTTTTTGTCTCTAGATGATATCTAAGTATTATGTTGATGGTAATAGTTTTGATTCTGTTAGGATTTATCTTGTCTTCTTTATAAGTTACTGCCTAATTTTTTTGCACCTTGTTTCTTTCCTCTCTTGGCTAAATTATGCATTGCAGGTGAAGAACCTGCAGAGTCATTGTTTATGAAGGAGCTGAAGCGGCGGGGAATGACTCCTGCATCATTATTGGAAGAAAAAGATAGAATCCCATATGGGCTAGGAAACAAAGAGACAAAGACAAGTGAAGAGGGCATTGATGTTTTCACTAACAGAAATGACAGAGGAACTTTTACAGGGACTGATGATTGGGCTCCATCTAACCAGAGGGCACGTTCGATGGTCCTCAACAGTGAAGGTCTTGAAGTAAGGTTTATATTGCCATTATTATTCAGCCAAATATTATTAGATATATGATTGGAAAAAACTATGCACCTAAATTTTGTTTTCATACTGAATTTTTTAGGTTGTTCTAAAAACTAAAATTTCAAATAGCCATCACACATATGTGACATGCTGATTCTTATATTCTTCTAGGATGTTTTGCCAGTTAAATTTATTCAAAATTGAACTTAAGTTTGATGTTTATTTATTTGTTTCTCACTGAATTTTTTTGGGGGAAAAAGCTTTGATGGAGTATGTGAGTTGCGCTCCCTTTTGTGAGTATTCAGGATCTTCTAAGTATTTATGAGTCACATATACTTGTCTTTATAGTCTGATATAATGCAATTTCATAAGATATGTCTGAAAGGCTGAGTTAATTTGTATGCTCTGGAGTTTAATTTTTTTGATTGGCTTATGGGGGTTGTCCACAGGTCCACCACTTTTATAAACAAAATAATATATTAAAGAATTCAACGTGCTAAGAATGTAAGCACATATTCTGACATTCCACTTAGCATACATCTCCTATGATGAGACTAATCTATCTCCTTTTGGTCAACAACTCATCTACCCATATATAATCAGAGCTAGTCCTAGAGTGCTTTATTAGGCAAAGGCAGTGCAAAGCAAATCCAGCATTCACTGCACACCACGAGGACATGCCTGGACGATGTATTTCGTCTAACAAGTAACATGCCTACTGAATGCTTTTCACAGTTTGCAAACATGTCTATCCATGCTTTCAAAATTACAGCATTGCAAACAAATATTCTTTCAATTATTTAGATGAATCTCCATACCCTGCCACATTTTAAGGAGCCATTTTATCAGAAAGACATAACTCCTCTTCAAGAACACCATTTTGTGCATAACTTGTAATCATCGCAGTCCATAGGATGACATGTAATTGTAACATTATTTCAAACAATTCATGTGCCTCCTGTAAACACACACATTTTACCCTCTCTTCTTTCACAGCTGTCACATCTTCAACATCTGGCAAATATCTGCTTCCTATTCATAAGCCTTTGGAAACTGCTGCATTTTCATACATGTCTATCAGGAAGACAACCACATTAGACAGAAAAATGCATCCTATTGTTTTTAATAGATCTCTGTGCCCTGTAGCAGTGCACCAAGTTGGCACCAGTTAGGCAAATGCGGGTAAAGGAAAGTGTCTCTTACTTTACCCCTGCAAATTGTAAGGGCGTTAAAAATCTTCAAGCTTCATCAACAAGGCCATCTTATGCATCTTACGATCTCCTTCGTTGGCTATAATAACTAAGAGTCAAGGCCTTTAGTGTCTACTTTCTATATGTTGGCAAACAGGGTCAACAATATAAATATCCTCTAATATAGGAAAGAGAGAAGACCATACTAGGACCAACTACAATAAGGGAGGCTAAAAGCAAGAGCTGTTTGTAAAGTGGGGGATCAAGGATATGGTAAGGAAAATGCGTGCAAGGAAGTAACAAACAAGGGTAACCTAGATCCAAGATGGCAAGAAACTAAACTAAAGATAGATAAATTCCATTAAGAGGTCACCAAGAGGTATCTAAACTAGGATATATTGGCATGTAAAGATAACATATACTAACAAGTATAAGCTAAGCTAAGCATGGAGAAAAAGACAACAACATACCACTCAAGTATAAACTTGTAAACCAAATAAAAGAAAGAGCATAGAGATAGGGATACTTACCTTGGGTTGACTTGTCAGCCCATCAATCTCCCCCTTGGATCAAGTGGCGCTTTATGAGAGATGTTGTAGGTAAAGACCCAAATGGCAAGGATGAAGACCTAAGTGTCCTTGATTGGGGACTCCAAAGACTAAGGGGCATCTCCTTGGTTTAGCTTCATTCTATTGAACTTCAAAGACCTTGAGCAAAGACTAAACCTCCACAAGAGTAAGCTCCTATACTTTGACTCCTCTTCTTCTACTAAAAGAAAGTTTTTGTGTACAAACAGAGCATAATGGTGTGTGTTTCTTTATAAAAATGAGATACGGGAACCCTATATATACGGATCCAACTCTTAAAAGTGACCTACCAAATATGTTGATGGACTCGATCTAAATTGATGCAGTATAAAGATCCTAATAGAAAACAGTACTACGTCAGCCATGCTGAGTTAGTACAAAAAGGCAAACAAGCACATTGAGCGGCGCTGATGTAGTTGGAAAGGGACACATGTAAGAAAAGGGATTGCATCGATCATGATCAATAAAAATGTAAACACAAGGTACTTAACAAAACTAACTCGACATAGCCTAGTCGGGAAAAAATCTGAAACTAGGTAGAAGAGGGGGAATGAAAAGAAAAAACTTAGTAGGATGTTAGGATGACCAAATAGCAAGATAGTGAGTGTAAATAGATAGAATCGATAATAATATGACAACAGTCTCTCATAAAGTACAATGAGTTGACCCAACCCCGATGTGCACTTAGGGAGAAAGATGCGTTGACGAGTCTTGCAAGAGAAATCGTTAATAATTGAAAACTATAGGTGTAAACATATGCCCCACCCAAAGCTCATCATGTGTCACAATAGTCTAGCACAGGATGGTGCTTTAGGAAGAAGCATAGCAAGACACAAGATAATAAGCAAATGTTGTAAAGAAATGATGATAAAATGAAAGAACTAAACTGAAAGTAACACATACATACCTTGACTTACCATTCCGTTGATAAGATTGTATGTAAATACCTTAGTCTTGATCATAATGGGTGAAGAGTCTAAAATTTGAAAACCCTAAATATATAAGGCTAAAAACGAAATAAAAGCAAATGTGGGCATATGCAGGGGAGTCTAAAAACATAAGTATGTAGAACTCTTAGGAAGGATGGTAAAAGGAAGGAAATCCAGAAAGTCGTTAAGTGAGGGCTAAATTAGGTCCAAAAGACCTACCAAAAGATATAAATGAGATAAAAGGGGCTGTACAGCCATAGAGAGAGGGCTATGTTAGGTTTGAGTGACCTAACGAATGAAAGGTGGTACAAGGTAAGATAAAACATAAAGGTAGAAATGGGGACCGGATAGCCACAAAGGGAGGGCTGAATTTGGACAACTTGCAAAAAGGAGAAGGAAAGCTCAAGGTGTCAAACATATCTAAGAGAAATACTTTTCTAAGGCAATGACCAAGAGAGCATCTCGCAACAACTTAAAGATGCGGTTTCTATTTAAATGTGCCAAGTTCAAAGTGTAACCTTTGAACATTAACACCTATCACAATGCCAACATGTCTAAAAGAGATGGAGAATAAGATATATAGAAGATTGGAGAGATTTAGAAACAAGTCTGTTTGTCAAGGGGAAAAATGAAAGGGAAAAAGAAAAAGGCACCACCAAGGCGAAAACAATGTTTTAATCGAAAACAAGACACTCTAATTAGTTTGGCAAGATGAAGAGTTTTCGACTTCAATCCGTTTGAATGTATACACATATTTTTGAATCATTGATGATATCTCTTGTAGGACTCGTCGGCTCATCTTTATCCTTGAGTGCACGTTCTGAGGAGTGTATAGGGATCGGGGTTGGGCTGGCTTGTGGTACTTTACGAGAGATTGTTGTCATATGTTTACCTATTCTACGTATTTACACTCACTGTTCTGCTATCCGATCATCCTAGCCTCCTCGAGTGCTCGTTTCTCTTCATTTCGCCTCTTCTACTTAGTTTCAGGGCTTTCCTTGACTAACTTGGCCATGTCGAGTTAGTTCTGTTATGTTCCCTGTGTTTATAACTATATTGATTATGATAGATGCAATCCACTTTCTTGCCTATGTCCCTTTGGAACTACATTGGTCCCGCTTCATGTAGTTGTTTGCCTTTCTATACTAACTTGACATGGCCGACGTAATACTTGTGGATCGTAATCCACGCTTTGAAGTATCTTTGGGTAGTTAGCTTTTTGACGTGGACGTGCTTAGCGAGTTCGGCAATTTATGTATTGGCCTCCTCTTTCCCAAGTTCCCCCATGTTTATTTTCGGCAAGTCTCGGCTCCTTCCATCGGTGCCATGTGGCGCCTGACACTCAGTCTTCACAAAAAGGTTCTCGGCTCACCCAGGAGTGGCGCTAACTCGACACATGGTGTCACGACGCTTATCCAAGGCAGGTTTCTTTTTATTAGAGCTTCAAGAAGTGCCATTAGCCGATGAAATAATGGGCGGGACCCCTGTGTAGTTATAACGAAAAGGAAGCGAACCTTCCATGTGGCACCCCAACGCTCATTCTTTGCAAAGGAGTTCTCGACTTCCCCAGGGGCAGTGCCAGCTTGCCACGTGGTGGCTTCGCGTATTGCCGGTTAAATAAAGTTAAAAAGGATTCGGAGAAGAACGCTTGCTCCTCAGTGTGCCACACATCATTCCAATGCTCCTCAAGAACGAAGGTTTCTTTGTCAGGGCTTCGAGCAACGCCATTGGGCGAGGGAAGTGGGCCCCGTTTCCAACAAGAATTCCAGAGGCAGTTTGGAGGGAGACACACATCGCCACAACGCTTCTTCTAAGCATCATGGGAATCATGATGCATCACAGTTGCGCCATACTCGGGATTTTGAAGGCCGTCTGCACTCATGAGCCAAAGCTCCCCCTTCTAGTTGCTTCTAAGAAATGTAGTTGTGCCACTATGTTGTAAGATCCATTTTTGAGCAATTTCTCCATCTGACGAGAGTTGTTTATTTGGCTTGGTGGGTATTGCATCTCGATAAATTTGTACCTTTGTTTGTTTAAAATGAAAGCCATGAATAAGTTCTGAAATATTTACAATTTTCCCAATTGTTTAAGCCATGGTACTCCCAAAACTACATCCGCCCCCCCACGTGGGATGGCAAACATTTTTGAATCTAGTTAATAGTCCCCCATTAAGAGTTTTTCAGTTTGATATGATGACATTTAGCCTCACAAGAGAGTTGCTTCCCATCGGTTATCATGCCCGGAAAATTAGAGATTGGATACACAAAGAAGTTGAGCTCATTAGCTAATCTTTTGTTGATGAATTTTTATGTACCATCTGTGTTGACCAGAATTGTCACCTTCCTCTTCTTGATATAACCAAGTACTTTGAGTGTTTGTGGCATGCTTATCCCATTCAATGTATACAGGGAGATTGGGGCTTTCTTCCTCTTCATAATGCTCATGTTTGTGCTATACAATTGGTTCCTCCACAACTACTTTGTCCTCTAACATAGTCTTATTCTTAATAATCATCAATGTTTTCTCACCATTGGCATACTTATGACCTCTAGACCATTTGTTGTCACAATGCCAACATAATCCCTTTTCTCTCTTTTGCATCTTGTTGAGGAGAGAGCTTTGTAATTTGCCTTGGGTTAAAATATTTGGCCACATTTCTATGAATAACATTGGTTACATTTCTCTCTCTCTCTCTCTCTCTCCATCCCATAGTGTTACTTTGTGTGAATCTTCTAGCAGCATAGTTTCTTTGCCCAATGTGCAATACTTGCTCCATAGCTTTCCTAATTGTACAACGTTCCAACAAACAAACATCATGCTTAATTTGGTACTTAAGTCCACTGATGTAGAATTTCAGCCTCTGATAAGGTGTCGCTTCCAGAGTTTGGATTGCCAATCTCATATGCTCAACATTATATTCGGCTTCAAACCCTGTTTGTTTCAGATTTGTCAATTGGGTGAAATAGCTTCCTTTCCATGCTTGCTTATAGTGGTTTGCTAAGTCATTAGTAATTTATTTGCAACCAAGCCCCTGCCCTTGCTTGTCACTCATCATCCACTGGTACCATTGATAAGGTTCAAATTCTAAATGTTGCGAAGCTATGCCAACCGTATATTATGAAGCTTAAAATACTGCAACATGAGACTTATCCATGAAGTTACATCAGTACCATCAAACTTTTGGATGTTTATTTTGGATAGGTTGAAATTTTGGTCCTTGGAAAGGCTGTCCTATCCTTGAGTTTGGTCTGTTTGGGTTGTGCCCTTTGGGGTGGTTCAATTGTGTATGAATGGTTGGCATTGGCCCAGAGCTCCAAGGCTGATTATTTTGGGGTTTCAATGTGGACAATAGTCCCTGTTTAAATCTATCCAAGCCCTCATTTAAATCTATTGCAAATGAGGCAAATGGATTATCTGTGATAAAAGTTACCACCTTTTCATGCCTTGGTGTAATGTTTCCCTTGACTTTAAATGGTGGAAGATAAAGAGAGGATGACATGGATTCTGACGTGGTTGCTTTCTGAGCTCTATATTTGTGATCAAATAGTGGAGGAGAGTACTTGATGTGAGTCGTAACTGTTGGCCATTTTTTGGCTCCCATATCAATTTTGCCTAAGTATGGGAAGATGGACTTTCAAGCAAGAGAATGGCAAGTCTTTGGGAAGACTTAGGGTTTTCCAGCAGTGACAACTTCGGGTTTCTGGGGCAGCTCAACTTCTCCAATTTATAAGTAATCAGTTAAGCAAAATCCGAAGTAAAGAGGTGCCGAAAGTCTGATTTGGTCCTTGAGGGTGTTGCTCATGTTTTCTAAGGAGTAAGTCTTCATCCTGAAGAAGTCCGAAAAGAAGAAGAAAAACAAAGAGAATTCCTTCGAAAAACTTTTCGAAGGAAAAGTAGAAGTGAAGGAGAAAAGCTTCAGACAAAAGTCCGAAGGAATTCCTTTGAGGATTTTGCCCGAAGAAATTTCTTCGGGAATTTTGCCCGAAAGTTTTAAGGAGAAAGCAAGAGATTTCTTTCAGAGAGTTTTTTTCGAAGAAAAAACGAGAAAGAGAATTTCAGCCCAAAGAAACATCAGTCTGCGGGAAACAAAACCAAAGAAACATCAGAGTTTCAGCCATCAGCGACTTCTTCTTTCTTCCCCTTCTCTCTCCCTCCTTTTCTATATAAATAGAGGCCTTGGAGTCAAGCAAATCATCACCGAACTGGTGATAGAATCACTTTGCGAAAATTGTTGTGTAATAGACCTTTGAAGCAATAAAGATTATTTTACCTATCTCTTTGTCTGAAAATTGTGTTGAGTTAGCTTGTGCACAATAACGTTGTGAAGGAGCGTCCTTCCAACCTTATTGTCCTTTCTTGTTTATTTTCATGTGTTTTTCAGTTAGTTGCAGGTTTGAACTTGAGCTTTTCCGCCATTAATGGACGCTTAATGTGGATTTAGAAATCCCTCTTTGCTTCATGTATGGTTCAGTGAGCCTAGTTTACAAAATATTTATGCAAGTTAGCTAGTTAGGAGGTTGTGTAAGCAAACTTATCTTACGCTAGATTAGTGTCATTCCCCAGCCCAAGTGGATCATTTATTTTTGGTGCATCACCTCCCTTAGCTTAGATTTTTTTCAAGTAATCCTCCTATCCCTTTTCCTTAGCCATCAATAGATTTTGGTGTGGGAATCAAGGAGCTAAAGTGAAGCATCTGAGGAACTAGCCTCATTAAAAAGCCTAGAGGTTCAACCTCATCGTAGGATACCCACAACCTGAGGTTGTCCCCATGCTTGTAGCTGGAAATGAGAGAGCCTGAAGAACTCTCTCACAAGGGTGCAATTCCAAGCTATAATAGTTCCGGCACTCCCGGTGGGACAACTACCATTTTATTTTCATATTTATGAAAGATTGTTCAAATTTGATGCTGTTTTGATCATTTTGCAGTAGTGGTAGCATTCATCCTTCAGCATCTGGCGACTTCGAAGAACACAGCTATCTGGTGGCAGCAATAGCCATTTTTCATGCCAAAGGTAACTACAAGATCAACGACTAGAGGTTTTCCTTCTGAGTTCGTTGAGTTGCCTTTGAACTCAGCAAGGAGGTTACGGTTTGCCCATACTCATCCATACATAGGGCACCCTCCTAGATCAATCATAAAGCATACTTACACAAGATCTTTGTCAGCCCCTCTTGCTGCTATGATTCTCCAAAGAGCTTTTGTGGGTTTCAGCGGCCAAAGCCCTTTGAACTTACCACAGTATGATCCTATCCCGCTAGCAGCCCTCAAAACTGTTCCTTATTACACAAGAGACCAAGCTGTAACTCCTGAACACATAACGAACATAGCCAACTTCTGCAACATTCACAATATCACAGTGGAGAACATGGCTGTTAGGATATTGGTTGTATCCTTCAAAGGAAAGGCATTAGACTGGTATAGGGGCCTAGCTCCTAATTCTATCCACTCATGGGACAAGCTAGGAACAACTTTATGTAAAATGTTTGCAGATAAGAGTGATCATCTATCACTTGCAGAGCAGCTGACCACAATCAAGAGAAATCCTCATGAAGCCATGCAAGACTTCAATACGAGATTTCAGAAGGTGTGGGATAGAATTCAACAGCTTTTAGATCATCTCCGAACTTTGCTTTCTTGTATTACTTGAAGGCTGTCAACAACGACATAACTGTAATGATTCAATCTATGGGAGGAGACATACTGCCAGATGCATACGAGGTGGCCATCAAGGCGGAAAATTGCTTAATTCAGGCTGGCAAGCTTACTCCCAGACCCCCAATGCCTCTTTTTTCAGAGATTAGACCACCTCCTGCAGTTATTCCTCCACTTGATGTTATACTTGCAATGCCAACAATTGTTGTTGTGCCTTCACCTAAGCAAGAGAAGGCCTCTACTAGTGGATCCAGCGACTCCCAAGAGCAGAAGAATTACTTGGAATTGAAAAGCATGCTCCAATCCTTGGGGAATGATGTGGTCAATGTCAAGAGGCAAGCTTATAGCAAGCCTTATCAAGCTCCGTATCAGTCTCAACAACAGCCTTATCAAGCTAATAGGCCACACTATAAAGGAGGTTTCCAAAGACAGGGGCAGCGTAACTATGCTAGGCAGCATAATTATAATCCGAACACCGCAGGCCCTTCCAACTCCTTGGTCCCGGTTTAGAACAATGTGGCTCAGGAGGTTGAAGGGACAATGCTTTGGAATCATTCTTTTGGACAATCCATTGTCCCAACTAATGGATCCAACTAGGCGTTCAATGATCAATGGCAGCAGGCTGTTGCTTATGGATATAACCAGGCTCTTATGGCCCAAAGCACATAGGTGCCCACACTGACAAAGCAAGAGCAGCCTCCACAAGAACAAGGCTCGGATCAGGGATCAAACCAGCTGGAAGCCTCAATGGTCATCAGTGAGCAAGAGGAGTGCTATGCATCCAAGTCGCAGGCTACTCCCAGTTTGGCCCACATCCCAGGCTCAACAAACACAAGGTTCAAGAGAAGGATATGGGTGACAATGAGGAAGCTTTCAAAGAACCTCTTGTCAGCGTTCCTTCACTGACAAAACCAGTAGTAGTAACTCCCAAAACCTAGGCAAATGCTGGGGGTACGCCAATCAACATTGTGGAGCAAATGAAGAAATCCAACGTGAGTGTACCAATGTGGGACATGCTTTCTATGCCTGGCCAAGTAGAGATTCTCCAAGAAGGTTTGTCCAAGATGAGTGTTTTTACAACTGCAAGTAAGCAACCAAGCAAGGAAGCTGAAGTCTTCACTAATGCAGCCAAGAGTCATTTGAGAGAAAGGTCAAGTAGTGTGACCAAGCCCCCCCATTTTACATCTCATTAATAATCGGCAATTCCTTGGTGCACAACTGCTTGGTGGATAGTGGGGCTAGCATTTCAGTCATGCCAAAGTCTATTGCTAACTAGCTGAACCTCAAGTATGAGTCGCACACCAAGGGAGTCCTGCAACTTGATGGCTCTTTCACAAAGCCATCAGGTATCATCAAGAATTTGAGCCTAACCTTGCATGCTTGACCTAGCGTGTCCTTGCTGCAAGACGTGCTGATCTTGGATGTCACTCCTCGCTTTGCATTGTGTCTTTCTAGAGAGTTCACAACCAAGATTGGGGGTTACTTTGCAGCAGATTGATCTTACATGGCGTTTAGAACAAGGTATGGGACTAAGGTCTCAATCAAGGCTAAACCCCTGGCACAATTTTATATTGAACCCCATCAGCCAGATAACATAAACCTCAATTGTGCCATCCTTGATGAGGATGAGTTTACAATTGGTCAGGCGCTGAACACTTATCCTGAAGGAGTTACAAACTTGTTCTTGGATGAGTTATGGGGAGATAACCAATTTTTCAACCCTTTGGAGGGTGTCGAGGAAGAGACATGGGTGTCTATCTGCTACATGAAGAGAATCAACCCATGCCTTCCCTCATTGGACCTAAAGAAGACCCCAATGGTTTATGAAAGTTGTTCTTTGATGGCTCAAGGGACAAAAACGGTGCAGCTGATGGGGCAATGTTGATTTCACCCTCAGGTAATAAGCTTTTCTCTTCCTACAGGTTCCATTTCAGCTACTCTTCAAATGCAACAGAATACAAAGGCTTGATCCGTGGCCTTCAATGGGCCACCAAAATAGGAATCAAATTGTTGCAAGCTTATGGGGACAACAAGCTCATAGTTAACCAAGTCAGAGGCTTGAACATCACAAAAAAACCTTTGATGAGGTCCTACAAAAATGGAGTGTGGGACTTGATTGAAGATTTTGAAGCCTTTGACATTCAAGCTGTCCTAAGAAATTAGAACCAACATGCTGACAGGTTGGCAGTCGTGGGAGCTCAGTTTGACATTCCAAGTGAGTTGAAAGAAACCAAGGTTCAACGACATGTCAAGGTGGTGGTAAGACCATCAGTGCCAGATAATGAAGCCCACTGGCAGGTTTTTGAGAGTGACAAGCAAATTGCTTGCTTCTTATAGCAAGAAGCTGAGTTCTCCTCCAACCAAGCTAAATTGCAGCATCAGTATGAGGATGAAATTGTTTAGCTGAAGTTGAACAACTTCTTAAGGGGTTGGTTACACTTGAGGGCCTTTTTCATGAAGAAGACCATATGAGGAAAAAAAAGATAGTAATGTCTACTAATGAAGAGAACTATGAGAGAGTCCTCATCTTCAAGGACAAACTTCTCAAGCTTGGGAAGGTAAGCAACAAGGCTGAGAGGCATGCTTTCATAGCACTTTGTCAAGAGTATGCAGACATTTTTGCTTGGGAGTAGAACGACCTAAAGGGTTTTGATCCTAAGTTAGCTCAGCATACCATAGAGTTGGAGGCCAATGCCAAGCACGTAAGGCAAAAGCAAAGGCCCGTTAACCCCAAGATTGAAGAGTTGATGAGGAAGGAGCTAACCAAGTTGATTGAGTCCAGGATCATCTTTCCCATCAAACACTCATCATGGGTAGCCAACTTGGTGCCTGTAAGAAAAAAGAGTGGGGAGATTAGGTTTTGTGTGGACTTCAGAGATTTGAACAAAGTCTCCTTGATGGATCACTACTCTCTGCCATTCATGGAACAACTTCTCCAAGTAGTTGCAGGATCATAACGCTTCTCTCTGTTGGATGGATTTTCTGGCTACAACCAAGTCTGGGTGAAAGATGAAGATCGGTACAAGACTACCTTCACCACCAAATGGGGTACGTATGCATACCAAAAGATGCCCTTTGGTCTATCAAATGCTGACACAACTTTCCAAAGAGCCATGGACATGGCTTTTCAGGGGTTGCTGAACCAAATGGTGCCGGTATACTTGGATGACATCACAGTTTTCTCCAAGAATGCCAGTGAGCATATGGACCACCTGAGGTTGATTTTCGAAAGGTGCAGAGAGTGGGATTTCATTGAATCCCATTATGTGCGTGTTTGTCGTGCATGAAGGCAAGCTGTTGGGCCACATCATCTCAAAGGAGGGGCTGTCCATTGATCTTGAGAGAATAAGTGCCATCTTGGCCTTATCCTTGCCCAAGCATAAGAAGGGACTCCAAAGTTTTCTTGGAAAGATAAACTTCGTGAGAAGATTTATCCCCAGTTTTGCAAGTTTGGTCAAGCCCATCACTGCTATGCTGAAAAAGAACCAATTGTTCACTTGGTCAAATGAAGGCAAGTCAGCATTTGAGGCTATCAAGCAAGCCATCGCTCAAGCACCCACACTTATGAATCCCGATTTTTCAAGGGATTTCATATTGTATGCTTTTGCCAACATTGATAATATATCAGCTATGCTGATGCAAAGAAATGGTGAAGGACTTGAACAACCATTAGCATTTTTCAGTCAGGGGCTTGAAGAGTATGAGGTGAGGTATACCTTTGTAGAAAAGCAAGTCCTTGCAGCAGTAAAGAGCCTCAAGAAGTTCAGGCCAATGCTATCCAACAACAAAATCCACTTTATGGTGTCTCATCCTGGACTAAGAGACTTTTTTTTTAACAAGGATTTGAGCGAAAAAAGAGCTGGTTGGATTACTAAAGTCATGGAGTATGACGTGGAAATCAAGGTCACTAAGCTAGTAAGAGGTAAAGGCTTATGTGAGCATATGGTTGATGACCTTCATGAAGACAAAGAGGTCATCTTGGTAACACAAGATAACCTACAAGCAGATGCACCTCCACCTCACACTAGTTGGCTCCATGATATGACACACTTTCTGCTAACAGGTGAGTGCCCTCAAGGTATGGACAAAACAAAAAGAAGGTATTTCAGACTTCAGTCCATACCTTATGCTTTAGTTGACGGGGTTTTGTTCAGAAGAGACCTCAATGGAGTGCTCCTGAGATGCGTAGATAATGATCAAGTAGCCAAGCTTTTGGAGCATTTCCATGATGGGCCTGCAGGAGGTCATTTTGCTCCAAGGACTATTGCAACAAAGATCATGAGGGCTGGTTACTACTAGCCCAACCTCTTCAATGACGCTTATGCATGGGTGAGGAAGTGTCAGGGATGTGCTCTCTTCACGGTTAAGCAAAAGCTAGCGGCTTTCCCTCCCAACCCGATTCAAGTAGAGTAACCATTTATGCAGTGGGGTTTGGACTTCATTGGAGTAATCAACCCCCCATCAAGTGCAGGGCATAAGTGGGTGCTTACTGCCACTGATTACTTCACCAGGTGGGTGGAAGCCATTGCATTGAAGGAAGCCAATGAAAGCACAGTCTTAGATTTCTATGATAGCATTGTGACCAGGTTTGGTGTTCCATCCACTATCATATCTGATAATGCTTTGGCTTTCCTTGGTTTGAAAACAAGTGAATGGGCTCTCAATATAGGCATCTACCTCAGCACTTCCTCAAACTATTATCCTCAAGACAACGCGCTGGTTGAGTCCACAAATAAAAATTTGCTGAGGATTATCAAGAGGACCATGGAGGAGAATCAGAGGACATGGCACACCAAGTTGAAGACAGCCTTGTGGGCTGATCGGGTAACTCTTTAAACTGTTGTTGGCAATTCTCCATATGTTCTAGTATATGGGAGGCCAAGTTACCCATTTCTCTTGAGCTGCTTGCATTAGAGCTAGCCCATCAGCTGGAGCTGCTAGAAGATGAACCCATGAATGTGAGATGGACAGAACTCACAGAACGTGAGGAGACAAGGGACCTTGCAATGAAAATGTTGGAGGCACATCAAGCTCAAGTCAATTTTTTTTTTTTGACAAGAGAGCTACAACAAGGACTTTCAAGGAAGGAGACTTGGGTCTCAAATGGGACTCAAATAAGGCCAAACCAACAACATACCAAGTTTGACAGCTTGTGGAGTGGCCCTTATTTGATCCATGGATGCAAACAACATAACGCCTTCTAGCTTGCTCAATTAGATGGAGAGGTATTACCAATCCCAATCAATGGGATTCATCTAAAGCCTTGCTATTGAGAGTTTGCAGGCGTTGTATATATTTCTGTTCGCTTCATTTAGTTTTTTGTGTTTTCCTCTTAAGTGCCTTGTGCACATCCTTTTCAATTGTGTGTTTCTCTTTCCTAAGTGCCTTGGGTACATTTCCTTTCGTTTCGGTTGTTCTTATTGCTTCAAGGGAATTTTTTTAGATAGAGCCAACCTTGTCTAGAAAGTAGTGACTCCATGCCCAATGGATTGGATGGGGCAAAGGTGTTGGGTTCGTCAAAGCATAGCAGGCATGCTTCCCTGCGAGTTGCCAAAATGTTGGCCATTTTTTGGCCCCCATATCAATTTTGCCTAAGTACGGGAAGATGGACTTTCAAGCAAGAGAATGGCAAGTCTTTGGGAAGACTTCTGGTTTTCCAACAGTGACAACTTCGGGTTTTTGGGGCAGCTCAACTTCTCCATTTTATAAGTAATCAATGAAGCAAAATCCAAAGTAAAGAGGTGCCGAAAGTCCGATTTGGTCCTTGAGGGTGTTGCTCGGGTTTTCTAAGGAGTGAGTCTTCATCCTGAAGAAGTCCAAAAAGAAGAAGAAAAACAAAGAGAATTCCTTCGGAAAGTTTTCCGAAGGAAAAGTAGAAGTGAAGGAGAAAAGCTTCGGACAAAAGTCCGAAGGAATTCTTTCGGGGATTTTGCCCGAAGGAATTCTTTCGAGATTTTTTCTCGAAGGTTTCAAGGAGAAAGCAAGAGATTTCTTTTGGAGAGTTTTTTCCGAAGAAAAAACAACGAGAAAGAAAATTCTCGCAGACAATTTGTCCGTGGGACACAAAACCGAAGAATTCCTTCTAAAAAGTTTTTCCGAAGGAAGGCTGAAGAAAGAAAAGAGAAGGAAAAAAGGAAACCTTCGAACAAAAAGTCTAAATGAATTCCTTCAGACAATTTGTCTGAAGGAATTTCTTCGGGAGTTTTGCTTGAAGGAGACCTGAACAAGGAAAAGCTTGCAGAAGTAAGTCCAGGAGACTTCGGGAAAGCTAAGGAAGAAGACTTCGGGAAAAGAAACTCCGAAGTCTTCGTCAAGGAAAAATCCGAAGACTTGGAGGGGACTAAACCTGAAGACTTCCAAAGTAAAGGGAGAAGACTTCGGGAAACCAAGTCAAGAAGTCTTCATCAAGCAAAAATCCGAAGTCTTCAACAGGCAAAGTCCGAAGTAAGTAGACTCGAAAGGCCTGATTTACTCTGCAAGGAGTAAATCGGGATTCTCCAATGGCTCAGCTTGAAAAGGCTTCTTAAGTCGAGTAGCTTGGAAACCCGAGTTACTCTGCAAAGAGTAAATCGGGTTTCCAATGCTGCATGATTCGACAAGCTTGTTCCACACCATGCTCTAAGGATTGACAGTGCATGATAGCCATAGTAAGGACAAATGAGAGGCTGCCAAATGGCACAGGGGCACCCAGCTGGCAAGGTGATCGATGGTTCATAGGTGTCCACAATGGGAGGATCCACGGTGCAGGTCAAAGATCCGAGGCAACATCTAATGGCCAATCAGCAAGGGGAGTCCACGTGGCTAGTAGTTGGAATTATAAAGGCTCTCATCCGTCATAGTTCGCCCCCCACAATTGTCGTTCGACGCTTAAATGCAACATGGATGAACACATGGAGAACCGCATCCTTTCAGCAGGGCACGTAAAGAGAAAGAAGCCACGTCAATCTTGAGTGCAAAGATTAAATGCGTCGTGCCAAGAAGAGACATTCCAGCTGCTCACAACATGGCTTCTCAGATGCGACAAAGAAAAACTTAAAGATGGGAGGTGCTCGAGAGGATTGTTTAGTGATCCTGAGCGGCGCATTTAGGGACAACAAGGAAAGACAACATCAGAGTTCCAGCCATCAACGACTTCTTCTTTCTTCCCCTTCCCTCTCCCCCCTTTTCTATATAAATGGAGGCCTTGGAGCCAAGCAAATCATCCCCAGACTGGTGATAGAATCACTCTGCGAAAATCGTTGTGTAATAGACCTTTGAAGCAATAAAGATTATTTTACCTATCTCTTTGTCTGAAAATTGTGTTGAGTTAGCTTGTGCACAATAACGTTGTGAAGGAGCATCCTTCCAACCTTATTGTCCTTTCTTGCTTATTTTTAGGTGTTTTCTAGTTAGTTGCAGGTCTGAACTTGAGCTTTTCCATCATTAATAGACGTTTAATGTGGATTTAGAAATCCCTCTTTGCTTCACGTATGGTTCAGTGAGCCTAGTTTACGAAATATTTATGCAAGTTAGCTGGTTAGGAGGTTGTGTAAGCAAACTTATCTTATGTTGGATTAGTGTCATTCCCGAGGCCAAGTGGATCACTCACTTTTGATGCATCACCTCCTTTAGCTTATATTTCTTTTCAAGTAATCCTCCTATCCCTTTTCCTTAGTCATTAGTAGATTTTAGTGTGGGAATCAAGGAGCTAAAGTGAAGCACCTGAGGAACTAGCCTCATTAAAAAGCTTAGAGGTTCAACTTCACCGTAGGATACCCACATCCTGAGGTTGTCCCCATGCTTGTAGCTGGAAGTGAGAGAGCCTAAAGAACTCTCTCACTAGGGTGCAAGTCCAAGCTATAACAATAACCATAAATAGTTTATGCTCTGTTGATAAACATAAGCCTTAGTGGGTTCAGAGAGTTGTGCCCTAATTTTGCACTTGAAAAATATTTCAAAAAAAAAAAAAACTGATTTTCATGGTCAAGTGTACACAACTATATCTCCTTTAATATTGCTCAAAATCATTATTTGTGACCACTTTTCGGAAATCTCTCTCAATTATCCTTCCAAAATTGAAGGAATTAGCTCATGAAAGCCACTTTAGTGAGGAGATCGAGCCTTTGCAAGGTAGACGCTTTCATGATTTTTTTTTGCAATAACAGGGAATCTTCCCCCCAAAAATACTTCTTTCACTTTGCCCAAATCGGAGCTTCAAAACCACTTGTTAGGATATTTCTTTAAAATAAACTCAAAAAGCAATAGAAGATCCACTTGAATGCGAGAAATAAGAGCAGAATCAAATATATTGGCCACTTCAAGGGGGCAGCTTCCAATATGCGAAGTAATAATGAAAGGAATTCGAGAATACAACTTATGATGATTTGGGAGAGGTTTGCTATTTCTTAATTATAGACATAATTAGGTCAGCCTTTAAAAAAATATAAGTAATAAATGAAAAGATTTAAGATTAAGTGTGCCACAAGTCAGCCACCCAGAACCTTAGTACACTTAGGAAGATAGAATATTAGGGGCGTAACAAAACCAATCCTTGCGGATTGCTCAACAAACTTAGAATCTGGATATTAATAAAGCGACCCAAATTGTTTTTAGAATTTGGGTGTATTGGCGGCAACAAATATCATCAGAAACACATATCCCTTATCACCATCATGGCACTCTCAATGGGAAGGACTCCATCAATTGAGCTTCAAACACATGGAAAAATTTCGTTTCATGGAGCTCCGAGATATCAATGCAATCTAGGATAACTACACTCAACAAAAAGGGCATCATCAACGATAGGGTGACAAATGTCACCTCCTTATCACCTCTGTTTTCAAAACCAGATTTTCACAAATCCCAACATTAAAATGAGTGGAAAATTATTGCTCCTATTCCTCCTTATCGGCATTCCATTGCACCTTCGGTGGCAGCTGCTAGTTCATATAAATTCTGAGACTTAATACCTTTCCACAGTGTCAATGTTTTCTTTTTAGTACAAATTATCAACTTTGGATATGATAGTGTAACCTTTCAACATACTTGATAATGATACTGTTGCAAGTTACAGCAGAAGAGGTGAAATCTAGCTTTGCTTTTCTTGACAGGAAATAAAACAGATTTCAAAGTAATATTGCAGATATTGTTTACAAATATGATACTTCAGCAAAATTCTTGATTGTTAGACTGCCGCTAATCTGATGATTCTTGTACCTGAAATATTGTAGACATAGTTGCATGAAATTTTGTGGGTTTCAATCACAGTTAATCACAAGTCAAACTTGACTTGGGCAAAAATTTAGGTGAGGTGTCAAGACTCTGACTTGGTGCATTAGAAACTAGGCACGAACTTAACTAAACTCATATATAAAAATGGTCATAAATTATTCAGCAATTCGTCTTTAGAAACTAGGCAAGAACTCAACTAAACTCGGATATAAAAACGTTAATAAATTATTCAGGATTTGGTTTATATTATTTCCTTTTTTTAATATCCTGATTTTTTGCTGAGTGGTGGATCAACTCTTACTCTTCAGCTTGCCAAGTCCATCCCAAGTCTTAGTCATGTGACTATGCTTAGGATTTCAATACTCACATGCACACGCACTTGCATACTCACATACACGCACTTGCATAGTTACATACACATACCCACATACACACACACCCTAACATACATACAGTCACACACACCTCCCCTGCTCCTCTTGCCCATGCATGCACACACACATGCATACATGGATTATACTGGCAGAAATATGCTAACTTACGCCTTTATTCCATGCTTTATAATACTTTTTTATTCAAATTGGAAATTTCCATTCATAGACAGAATGCGCATTCCTTGGTTTGCATGAGTATAAAGTTTTCAAATAATATAAGAGCATTCATGACAAACTTATAGTTTATATCATACCATTACAGGGTTTGATCCCCAGAGCTAAGGTACTTTTGACACTTGGTGGAACATTCTTTATTGTTTTCTGGCCGCTTATTCTAACAACGCTGGCATTTTTTTCAGCAGTATACATAGTAAGTATTTTATATGCCTAGTATTTAATGAAAATATTGGAAACACATTTTGCTTTATTCAAGTTCCTTTAACATTAAGATATTGGATTATGAACTTTGTCCCTTTTACATTTATCTTATTGTTATCACCTTTTTTTATAGAAAAGTTTATTTTATTTATTTATGAGTGAATGCTTATGTGAACAATATGAGGATTTCGTTTTTGTCTCTAAATTTTTTCTTTGTATGGTATGCACTCTTTTAAATCCGGAATTGATTCCAATGTTGATCTTTTGCAAACTTCCTTAATATTTTGTGTGAATATATCTTATATGTTATTTTATGCATATTACATAGAGCACTTTCAAAGATAAGATGCCTTAAAGTAGGTTAATTCACTAGAAAGGCTAAATGATTTGACTTGTATTCAAAATCTTGTTTTGAGGGTTTTTTCTTTTAAGACAATTTATGGTATTTCACTAATGCTAATAAAATAGTCCCTCATATAGTAGCACCCAAAAATATACTCAAGATTTAACTAATGTATTTCAAAAATTAAGTCTCGGAAAGTATCCATATAGACATTAGACAAATCTTCCAGAATCCAACTTGAAGGATGTAATGCTCCCTTTTTGGGCCAAATGACCAAATAAGGGTTTCCCCTAAAATCCACAAAATTCTGAATTTTGAAATTCGCTGAATCAACGAACCCTAGCTCAAAGATATGCCTCGAAAATATGCAATATGCTTCTAAACCCTAGGCGCAAATGTGCAAATAATATATAGGTAATTTCTAGCAATTACTTTGAGTAACACCTCAAAATTATCCAAAATAAGCCACGAACTGAAAATAAATATTTTATACCTTTTTACCCCTTGTATGTGGATGAAAATCAGATTTAACCTTGCTGTAAAATATCTGATTTTACACATAAAACAACAGTTGAATATTTGTCAAACCTTTGCCAAAAATCATGAATAATTTACCAAAAATAGACACAAATCCAACGCCCTTTTTGGGTCTTTAAAATGATCAAATCCTTCATCCAACCTAGTTGCCTTAGGTCAAACTCTGCATATAAAAATCAGAAATATTATTGCCCTTCAACTAGGGTTTTAAACCTCTTCAAACAACAAACCCTCACTTCAATTCAAGTCGCCACACTTGCAAAAAAATTTCAATAAATATTGGCCATAAATCCACAATTTATGAAGTCAAAACCCTCATTAAATCTACTCAAAAATATAAATAAATAAATCAGAATTTATTATTTATTTATCCACTTGAAAAGACGTTGCAAACTTTGCCCAATCACATAGAAAATCAACGCTGCACTTCAACAATAATTATCAATAAATTTCAGCAATAAAACTAGGTCAATTTGACCTCAAGTTAGTCTTGGAACCCACACAAACAAGTCACCAAGCAAGTCGCCCCACTCTAGGGCAAAATAATTAAATTCCACCTTTGCAAAGGTGGTGTCAAAAGTCATCGTTTTGTCGAATAATCAGCTCCAAAAACCTGCAAACACTTATTGGGCATACATCCCAATATTTTTTTCAAGCATGAAGAATCAATATCAATTTTGAGCATATCCCTCAAAAGAGAACTCCACCATGTACTTGTATTCTTCAAAGGGGAGCGAACCACTTTGGGAAGGGCAAATATTCTTTCTTAACTCTCTTTGTTGACTTTTAGTATATCTCCTATTTCACTTTGATCACTTACAAGCCGACATTCTTTTTTTACCAAAAATAATATTAAATAATTGTTTAAATAATAAATAGTAATTAAAATTATTTTTAAGTAATAATTCAATAATTATTTCAATTAAATACCTTGGTGGTAAAAATCATTTTTATAAAATATTCTATTAATCAACTAATAATTGTCTTATATGAGCAAATGATTAAAATCACTATTTGGGGAATTATAATTAATTAATAAAATACAACTCCAAAATGAATCCTTTAGTCTATGGGGGAGTAGATTAAAGGTTTTCAATACTTGCTCATAAATGATGTGAAAATAGGGACATTACAGTCTTTCCCACAATTGCTTGCCCTGAAGCAAATCCCAAACAAGGCTTTCTTGATAGAGCATTCGCTACCACATTGTTTTTACCTTTTACATATTCAATATCAAAATCATAAGCTTGCACTTTGCTTACCCACTTTTGTTCCCTGTCATTCAATTCTTTTCGATTGAAGAAGAACTTCAAACTGTTGTGATCCGATTTTACAATGAATTTGCCACAAACCAAATATTGTCTAAACGTACTCAAAGCATGCATAATCACCAACATCTTTTTGTCATAGATTGAATAAGATTTCTTTGAATCCTTGAGTTTCTTTCTCTCAAAAGCAATAGGATGTCTATTCTGCATTATGACAACCCCTATCCCTTCACCTGAAGCATCATCCTCAACTACAAAAGGAGTAGAGAAATATGGAATATCAAGAACTGGGCAAGAACACATGACCTCATTGAACTTTTCAATTGCTAGTTGGGCTGTTTTGGACCATTTGAAAGCCCCTTAGTCAAATCAATCAAGGGGGCAACAAGTTGTGAGAAACCCCTCATAGATCTCTTGTAATAACTACAAAGACCACAAAAACCTCTCAATTATGTGAGAGTAGAGGGAATAGGCCAATCCATGATAGCTGTAATTTTTTGTTTATCCACTTGCACACCTTGTGCATTGATGACATGTCCCAAATACAAAATCTCTATTAATCCAAACTCACACTTGGATTTCTTTGCAAAGAAAGAATGCTGCCTCAATGTACCCAAAACCAAATCTAAGTGCCTCAAGCGCTCCTCCAAAATTTTGCTATACACAAGAATATCATCAAAGAAAACTAGCACAAACTTCCTTAGATATTTGCCAAACATATTGTTCATACATGACTAAAAAGTAGTTGGGGCATTAGTCAATCCAAAAGGCATAACCAAAAACTCAAAATGCCCAAAATGACATCTAAAAGCAGTTTTATGGATATCTCTTCTTTTACCTCGATTTGGTGATAACCGGATATCAAATCAATCTTGGAAAAGTAGGTGGCACCATACAACTCATCCATCAATTCATCAATCCTAGGTATTGGATACCTATTCTTGATGGTCTTCTTATTCAACAATCTGTAATCAATGCACACCTTCATAGTACCATCCTTTTTTTTCACTAGAACAATTGAAGAAACGAAATGACTTGAGCTATGCCTTATGTGTCTCATATCAAGTAATTCTTTGATTTTTTTTCAATCTCTTCCTTGAAAGCTCTTGGATAACAGTAAGGAGTGACAATAACCGGTTTGACACCCACTTCTAACTCAATATTATGCACAAAACCTCTATCTGGTGGCAAACCATAAGGCAAATCATTGAAGAAATAAACATGCTTGTCTAAAATAACTTGTAACTCATCATGAGGGGGTTGTTTTCTTTTTTTCTGAATTTACTGTGATAAGGCAGCTTGCTACCCAAGCAATTTGACCTCTTCTAAAGGCGCTTTCCATCCTCTTCATAGACACCTCTTGTGGAGCACCATTTGCTAGACCCTTGAGGACCACTTTCTTGTCCTCTTTGAGGAATTTCAGCGCCATAGTTTTATAATTTTGAGTGAATTCACTTAAGGAATGCAACCATTGAACACCCAAAATAATATAAATATCTCCAATGTCAACAACATAAAAATCATCAATTACCTTGTGTTTCCCAAGACTGAGTGGGAGTTGTGGCAACTTTTTGGAACAAAAAATGGTGAATCCATCCGCCATAGTCACATTGAAACCCTTGCAATCCATGGTTTCTAATGTCATCTTTTTAACCAAGTCTTCATCAATGAAGTTATGTGTGGCTCCACTATCAACCAATGTAATCACTTTTTGACCCCTCAATATGCTTTTTATCCTGAAAACATAATACTTGGGAGCTCCTAAAAGAGAAGCAAGTGTGCTACCCAAGTCTTTTGTGTTCTCTTCATGCACATGCTCATCAATAACACTCTCACTTTGCTCATCATTAGTATCAACAATATCAAAATCTGAATCATCATCAATTACCTCAATGTAGTGGACATGTCCTTTGCCCATGCAATGGTGGCCTTTGATCCATGGATCCTTCCAAGTGAAACACAACCCTTTCCTGCTCAACTCATCTCTAGCATGCTTCATATTGCTGCTATAGGGCAGCGATCTATGAGGTGGCACATATGGTGGAGAAGGCTTCTTTAGTTGCTCATTGGGTGGTGCCCTAGTTTGCCCACTTTGTGTCCTTGGCTGCCCACTAAAATCAGACCTTGGTTGCCCTGTATTTGCCCCTTTGGGCAGTGAATAGGTGGCTGCCCTCTTGACCATTCATGGCTCTTGTATGCTGAACATTCTAAATCCAAAGGCTTAGTGATAGCATCTTGCAAAGAAAGCAGGTTAAAAGCCTTAACCAAACCTCTCAAAGGCTCAATCAAACCCTCAACAAACAAAACAACCAACCTCCTCTCACTAACATCCGGTACAACTGAAACTTTTTGAAAATCAACAACATACCTTTCAACATCATGATTTTGCTTGAGTTGTGCCAACTCACGAAAATGTATTTCTGGATCTCTCTTGTCAAATCTTTCCATGATCCTCTTACCAAACTCCTCCAAAGTAGTAATGAATCTGTGGCCTTGTGTGATTAAGCCATGAAACCACCACTCATGAGCAATACCCTCCAAATGTAGGGTGACAAACTTGAGAGCCTCATCCTCAAACATGAGATTAAGTGATAAATATGTCTCCAACTTTTGCAACCATGATCTCATAGGAAGTTTATCAGTACCATAAAAAATAGGAAGAGAAATCATACCCAACCTTTGTTGCAAATCTTTACAGGGTTGCATATTAGGAACACTTGGCTTGGACCATCTCACAATAAACCCGAAAAGACAAGAGTGCTTGTGTGTCATAGCTTAGGGTTGCATACTCTTGTTGATGAATATCAAGAGGATCACCCCTTGGTGCCTCCATCTCCACAACTGGTTCTTTTTGCAAAAAAGTGGCTTTGAAGAATCTATGAGGGTGGTTAAGATAAACCCTCTCATTGCCACTCGAACTATCCTCTTCTGAATGGTGATGGCTTTCATCTAAATCTTGTGTGGTCTTCAACAAAGCTATCATTTGCATACTCAAGGTACGCTGAGGATCACTTTGGCTCTATTTGATTAACTCCTGCAAAAACTTCCCATGCTCTAAAGAGAACCCCTTAGGCTCTTGATCTTCCATGGTCTTTTCCCTTCTTTGATAATACAAGATCTCTTTACTTGCTTGTATCCAACAAACCAAACCTCACATGTAGACAAGATCAGTGCTCTGATACCACTGTAATGCCCCCTTTTTGGATCAAAGGACCAAATAAGGGTTTTCCCTAAAATCCACAAAATTCTGAATTCTGAAATTAGATAAATCAGCAAACCCTAGCTAAAAAATATGCCTCGAAAACATGCAATATACTTCCAAACCTTAGGCGTTAATGTGCAAATCATATATAGATAATTTCCAACAATTACCTTGAGCAAGTAACACCTCAAAATTTCCAAATAAGCCACGAACTGAATATAAAGATTTTATACCTTTTTACCCCTATATGTGGATGAAAATCAAATTTAACCTTGTAAAATATATGATTTTACACAAAACAATAGCTGAATATTTGTCAAACTCTTGCTAAAAATCACGAATAATTTACCAAAAAGAGCCACACAAATCCAACGCCCTTTTTGGGCCTTCAAAGTGATCAAAACCCTCTTCCAACCTAGTCGTCCTAGGTCAATCTCTGCATATAAAAATCAGAAATATTATTTGCCCTTCAACTAAGGTTTTAAACCCCTTCAAACAACAAACCCTCGCTTCAATTCAAGTCGCCACACTTGGAAAAATTTCTCAATAAATATTAGCCATAAATCCACAATTTATGAAGTCAAAACTCTCATGAAATCTGCCCAAAAATATAAATAAATAAATAAGAATTTATTATTTATTTATCCACTTGAAAAGACTTGGCAAACCTTGCCCAATCACATAGAAAATCAACGCCGCACTTCAACAATAATTATCAATAAATTCTAGCAATGAAATTAGGTCAATTTGACCTCAAGTTAGCTTTGAAACCCACACAAACAAGTCATCAAGCAAGTCGCCCCACTCTAGGGCAATAATCGAATTCCACTTTTGCAAAGGTGGCATCAAAAGACATCGTTTTGTCGAATAATCAATTCCAAAAATGTGCAAACACTTATTGGACATACATCCCAATATTTTCTTTAAGCATGAAAAATCAATATCAATTTTTCACGTATCTCTAAAAAAAAAACTCTACTATGTACTTGTACCCTTCAAAGGGGAGCAAACCACCTTAGGAAGGCCAAATACTCTTTCTTAACGCTCCTTGCTGACTTTTAGTATATCTCCTATTTGCCTTTGATCACTTACAAGCCGACATTCTTTTTTTACCAAAAATAATATTAAATAATTGTCTAAATAATAAATAGTAATTAAAATTACTTTTAGGTAATAATTCAATAATTATTTCAATTAAATACCTTAGTGATAAAAATCACTTTTATAAAATATTTTATTAATCAACTGATAATTGCTTTATATAAGCAAATGATTAAAATCACTATTTGGACAATTAGAATTAATTAATAAAATAAAATCCCAAAAGAAATCCTTTAGTCTATGGGGGAGTAGACTAAAGGTCTTCAATACCTGCTCATAAATGATGTGAAAATGGGGACATTACAAAGGAAAACTGAGGAAGGTTCATATATATTATTTACATAGTTAAATAACCATACTTCAAATTAAAGAGAGTATTCCAATCAAAGTATCAGAAAGAACCACATAAGAGTGTAAGACTCCGACCAAGTCAACAAAGCATGGCAGCAAAAATAGAGTCTGACTAAATAATCTGTCATAAAAAAGAGTTTAGGTCTGCATGTTGATACGGTAGCACTCAGGATAACTAATAACATTTGTGAACGTAATGGTTAAACAATAGCCAGGTCTGGTTAAACAATAGCCAGGTCTGATAACTGTATGATGGCATATAGATATCAATGCAGAGATACTCAGATATCATAAGATGACCCAACCACAAAACACAACATTGACTTAATGACTTCGTCAAATCTGACAAGCATTATGGTGCCGAACTTTTTACTACATTTTTTTTTGATGAAACTAGTAATAAAATACCCTGATAAAGTATTCTATTATCTGAAAACCCTTTGAGTACAATATCTACGATTGCAGATCCAGCAATGCAATGAGATAGGATTGATGCATTTGAGTGTTAAAAGGAAAAGATACGATAAACACTACCTATTGGCCAATAGTAAATTTTTTCTAGACCATGTCCAAAATGTCTGCAAAATAGTCACTCGATCTTTTCTATGATAGGCAATATTTGCATGAATAAATAGAAAATTATATTCTTCTTATTATGCCATTTTCTTGCATGCATAAAACTCCCAATTAGTAAACTTGAAAGGTCTCACTAATATAATATATATGAGTGATGGTGTTCAAGTATGCCAATCACATAAAGAGTAGCAAGATCCACGTTGTATGAAGAATACTCATTGCATCAGATAACTATCTAGTTAACGAGAAAAGAACATTGCATGCAAGTGGCCATAGAGATTTTTATATTACCAATGCACATTGTATATCGTTCATGAATTTTGGTTGTAGGGGTAAGGGATTCTGTTTCTGGTTTAGCTACCTTATACATTGTTCACCATTAGAGAACCACACGAGTATCCAATACTTAATGAATGTCTTCTTCTAAGAAACATTTATCCTAATTATGTATAAGTAGATTAAATAGAGTAACAACATAGTATATGTTATTATTTAAGAAGGGTCATGTTGAAGAGTTATGGCTTTAGTGTAGTATGTCTGCCAAAGAAGTCTTATTTAGTAAGAATAAAATTTACTCTGGCAAAGGAGGAAGGACAGACCTGCTAGTGGCGGGAGGTTAGTTCCTCTTGTGTGGGACAAAGCAGTGTTAGATATTCACATGTAGTAGTTCGTTTGGAGAGGAGTGAGCATCAGCGAACCGCTCAATTAATAGGTTGTGGGACTTTAGGCACTTGACCTTTAGGTCAAGGTTCTCACTCGTCCTCCTGACCTTGGATGAGTTCCAACTGTAGATAGTCGCCCTTGTCCTCCAACAAGAGAGGCGTGAGTGGTAGTGAACCACTTTTTTGACAGGGCTCATATTGGGCCCTCAATCAACGGGAGAGGTTCTCCCTCCCCTCGATAGGGAGAGGAGAGCAATTGACCGCATGCCTGTAGGGTTGGGGGGTTTAACATTATAGAGTTTAGCATGTTATTCTATCCCATCTTTGGTACATTTTATTACACTGCACTTCTTATTCAAATAGATAAGTGAAGTTGTATTGTATTTTATGTTATAGTCTTGACTCTTAAGTAGGTGATCTTGGCAAGCCACAATAGCCTTAATACTTAGTATCAAAGCTGTCTTAATTATATGATGTAATGCAGCTATTTATTGTCTAATTAACTATCCTAACTAATACCAAAAGGGTGTCTCATCACACATATACCTCTTTAGCATCTATATAAGGACATCACCATGTACATATCTGATTATTTAATATATAATAATTGTCACATATATAATTCTTTTTTCTGTACCAAGTGATACCAGAGCCTTTTTTTCCAGCCATTTTTTCTGCTGCAATCCATAAAACTTTGAAATGCTCCTGCTGTATATAAGACTGAAAATCTGACAGAAAATTAGAATTGCAACTAGGGTTTTATCAATTCAGGGTATCCATAAAGGAAAGATTTTTTTTCTTTGAGAAAACTAGGAATAACATGATTAATGCATAAAAGTTTGCATCTGTCACAGCTGAACGAAGGTGAGAAGGGGCTGGTGCTGCATTCTTTCCCTGAGATTGCGGCTTGAAAAACCTCATTGTGTATTGAAAGGCTGCTGACTTTTGTTAAACGTTGTGTAGAGTTCAGAGGTTTTGGAAATTTATGAAAGTTTCATGTTGAAGTCTTCTAAACGTTAACTTAAAGCTTTGTTAAAAAAATGTTTATTTTAAAAAGAGTTAGAAGGGGGAAAAATTTATAGAAAAAAGGGGAACAAAGGAGAGTTAAAAAAAAAATTATAAAAAGAGAAAAAAAGAACAAACAAAACTAATAATTAATTTTTTTTATTTGAAGTTAAAAAATATTACTTGTTAAATAAGGAAAAAACAGGGGTTTTAAAAAATTTAACATAAAATTTAAAAATAAAATGGAGCGATTAGGGAAGATGACCAGTGCCTAGCTACAACACCTTAATAGTTTCTAAAACAAGTTAACTTGATATAAAGATTGTATGGTAGGCGAGATATCCCATATGAAGGAGTTATGTACAAATTTAGAGGCCCTGATCAACAATCAAATTAACAACACAATGAATACTACACAGAGAAGACTAGAGAATAATATTAATAACAATATGAATGAAGCCCTTTAAGCTTTAGCAAATCAGAATCAAATGCACTCCTCTTACAATGGCACGAGTTAAAGTTTAAACATGAATGACTTGCGGAGTAAGTGTACGAATTTAAATGGACAAGAAGTTCAAATTGCGCATGCTAATCCAGAAATCAACAAACAAGATGTTTGAAATGTGAATGGTAGAACAAATACAATCTAAAATGAATCTTGTAGTCCTTATGCTCATAAAATGAAAGTTAAGATCGATATTCCTAAGCACAACAACGAAAATCCTTATGAGGCTATCGATTGGCAATATAAGATGCAACCATTTCTTTTTGAAATTTACAAGATGTAATGAAGAAAAAATTACAGTCGCTGGATTAAACCTTGAATGCATCACATGCAAGTGGTACAATTGGTGGTGCCAAGAAATGGAAGGATTCACTGTTACTTTGGATGGGTTTATTGGTGAATTTTTGAAAATATTTGTACCTTCAGATATTGATCACTTTAAATGACTGGTTTGACTATGCCAGACCAGGCCAGTCAACGATTATTCCTCAGATTGGGAGACCTTAGCAAATTTTGTAAAGAATATTCCCAAACATCTATTATTGGAAGCCTATATCAGAGGTCTTGGATTTGATGTTAGGAATGAACTAGGAATGCATGAGATAAAAACAATCCAGGATACAATGCACAAGGATTGTATTGCCGAATGAAAAATGATGTAACAGCCCCATGGAGAATAAATACAATAATGATTATCAGAAATTTAAATCATCGCAGCCTTGCCAAAATAGTTTTGGAAGGAATGATTAAAAGAATTACTATAGGAATAACTACAAGAATGACAATTGGAATGAGTACAAAAACGGAAATGGGAGTGACAATGGGAAAGACAAAACAGAATTTCAACTTATAGAGAACTGTAAGAAGTTATACTATTGTGAAGGAGAGCATTGGGATGAAAGTTAGAATGATGCAAGAAATGATGATATTATGAGTTCCAACAATTCTGAATCTGATAGCGAGCAACCAGCTCAAAATGAAGTCCAATCAAGAATCACTAGTTGGGATAGTGGGGATCGTGAACCTTCGGACTTTGAAAATCCAAGGTATACAAAGACGTAGAAAATGATGGCCCTGACTCCTTAATGATTCTAGAAGCTCGCAGAACATTATCCAAAACATTGGGATTGTTTATCTACTCAGAAAGACTTCGATGTCATGGTAGCTGATGATGCTAATAGGATGTGTCAAGGAAAATGTTATAAGGGCAAATTAACTATCCAAGCTTTGACTCGTCAAAGGAATGTTTTTTCCTTGCCTCTAGGATGTTTCGGTATGGTATTGGGTCTTGAATGGTTACAAGAGCTTTTCACCAGGATTTGTTGATGTAGTATTGGGCGTTGAATAGTTTTGATATGGTATTGGGTGTTGATATGGTTACAAGAGTTTATCACATTTTCAATGAATCTTTAAAGTCACTTGGTTTTAATTGGGAAGGTCAACAATATAGACTTCAGTCCCTCTCCAAGAAGACTAGTATTATCTCATAGAATGGACAAGATGATTTGGAGAGGAGTTCCAACTTGCCTGGCTAGATGTTATGCTATTGAAGCGGCTACAAAGAGAGGAGGTGAATAGAAAAGTAGTGCATGAAATCATAAATAAACACAGTTGTTTTTAAGGACTTTCCATTGGGGTTACCTTCGAACATGTGATTGAAATTCAGTTATGGTCTACGCTTGTCAATAACAAGCCTTATTGATATACTCATCATCACAAACCAAAATTCAGGGCTTGGTACATGAATTGCTGGAATTAGGTGTTTAGTGTTAAGCAAAAGCCCAAACTTTGTGCCAATGATATTGGTGTGAAGGAAAGATGGATCTTATTGTCTCTGTGTTGATTTTAGAGGATGGAATAAGATATCTATTAAAGATAAATTTTTAATACCAATTTTTGATGAGATGTTGGACGAATCACATGGTGCAAACTATTTTACCAAGTTGGATCTTCGATCTGGGTACTGTCAAATTTGTATTTGACCAGATTATTTTTCTAAAACAGCATTTCACATGCATGAAGCTCACTATGAGTTCAAGGTTATGCCCTTTGGACTTACTAATGCACCAACAACATTTCAATTGGCCACAAATAATATTTATAGGTCATATCTTATTAAATTTCTTCTTGTATTTTTGATGACGTTTTGATTTATAACAAGGCTTGGGAGGACCCTCTTCATCACGTGGACTTGATGTTGTTAATATCAGAAGAAAATAAGTATTATGTGAAGAAGTTCAAATGTATTTTTGGCAAGAATGAAAATGAATATTTAGGCTACATTATTTCAGTAGGTGGTGTTAAAGTTTATCCCATGAATATTAAAACAATAGTGGAACGGTTGGTACCAAACTAAGTCACAAGGTACGGCGATTTTTTAGATAAAATTCGAAATTTGCCGATTTTTATTCATTTTTTTAGGTCTACATTTTTTTCACAACTATATTTGTCTCTGTCTACGTTTTTGCGCGTTATAAATTTCTACCGAGTCCCTCAGTGCCCTAACAACTCCTCTGCTTCCCTTGCACGGATTTCATCTCGGCTACAAAACTCTTACGGCCCTATGGGTATAAAATTTACCCGTAGCACCTAACGGGCCCTTGATACTCTTCACTCAGTCTGCAGCATCGCTACATGCTCAAAATTACTCCTCGTCGCCGCCCAAGCAAACAAAAATTCAATCCAATGTTTGCGCATTACTTGACAGTCCAAAACTCCAAAGGGTAATATTGATGTCTGCATGCTTCACTTGAAGAAAGGCCATTGGCAGGGGAAGCATGTTCAAAGCGGATGAGATTGACGATGGATGTTTTGTTATTAGGTTTTAGGTTTTAACTAGTTTTATTTTGTTTTAATTTAATTTATTTTATTTTACGTTTTCATTTTTTATTTTGATTATAATTTAAAATTTAGTTTTATTTTATTTTATGTTTTGTTTTTTATATTGTTTATATTTATAATTTATTTTTATGACTTTATAATTTTTTAATTATATATTTTAATTTTTTTATAATTAAGTTTTTATGTTTCTAATTTAATTTTTTATAACTATGTTTTTATTTTTTATATTTTTTAATTATGTTTTTATTTTAATTATTATTAAAAAAATTATAATTATGTTTTTATTTTTTTTACGTTTCGAATTTAATGGCGATTTTTTTTCGATTTTTATTCGAACTCAAACTCGAACCGAATTTTATCCTCGTCGAACTCGAACCTTGTGACTCAGGTATTGTTGACAATTTTGCCCCCCACATGGCAAATTGTCACCCCTACACTTTAGAACTTTGCTATGGTGCCAAGTTTGTCTTGTGAATCAGTTTTGGGGTCCTTAAATGACCATTTACAGCCACCCAAGTGGCCATCTACAACGAGATGAATTTTAGTCATTCAGAGGTTTTGAAGGAGCTTGCTTGATTACAACCAAATGTGCAAATACAACCAAGACATACAAGCTGTAAGCTTAGTTATTTTGTCTTCCCAAAGAATTTTTCGGGATATAAGAGGTGGACTATTTCTTTGAACATTTTGTCTGAGAGAAAGAGCTCTCAAAGGACTGTGTAAAAGTCCGAAAAAATGACTAAGTGGCAGTCGTTCAAGGCTTATTTTCTTCGGACTTTTTGTCCGAAAGAAAGGAGAAAAGCACAGTTGAGAAGACCGGTTTTCAAGTCAAAACAAAAGTTTCGAAGGACAGTTTCAAAAACCCTGGGTGCCCTACAATTCTTCCGAAGGACACTTTTGAAGGCAGACCTACCTTTGCGGAGGGCACTTGGTCGGTGAAGTGGACCTTTTCAATTCTTTTGAAGGGCACTCCTGGAAGACATAGCCCTTGTGGAGGACATCTGGGCGTCGTGTAGGGACATTTACAATTTCCCCGAAGGTTATGTGCCCTTGCGGGGGACACTTCAAACATGAAGACCTTGGTAAAAACTCCGAAAGACAAAATTCATTTTTTCGAAGGACACCTGCCCTTGCAGAGGGCACTTGGTCGGTGGCAGACCCTTTCAAAAGTTTCGAAGGGCATTATTGGGAAGCAAAAGCCCTTGCAGAGGGCACCTCCATAAAGCGAAGGACAAAAGCAAAGTTCCTGAAGGGCACTTGCCCTTCGGGGAAAAGATAGCCAAAGGAGACATTCCTTCAGACAAAAAGTTCGAAGAAATTCGGGAGGATAAAAAAACCCGGGCAAAATAAAAAAACAAAGGCAAAGAAGGAGATCCTTCAGAATAATTGTCAAACAGGGAATCCGCGGAAATTTGAAGGCAGCAAAAGCTCGAAGAAGTCAAAGGGCAAGATATAAAAGCCTAAAAGAATAAATTCAGGAAAATTGGCAAGGAAACAAATTCCTTCAGACAAAAAATCTGAAGGAATAAGGATAGTTTCAAAAAATCCGATAGAAAAGACAAGGGCGTAAGCAAAGGCCAAAAAAGAGAAAAGGAAATGCCAAGCCCGAGAAAGAGAAGATACAGAGAGTCCTTCGGACAATTTGTTCGAAGGACGAAAACTAAAATAAAGCTCGAATCCCGAATTAAAGTAGAACACGGGAAAAGCCAGAGAAAACACGAAGTGAATTGAGCATGATCAATAACATGAATATAGACGTAAACACAAATAGGACTGAAGTAGAACTGAACATGGACATAAGCATGAACAGTAAATAAAACCAACGCAGAATAAAGACAAAGGTAGGATAAACAAAGATCGTGCACAGACTAACGTGAAGTGACTCCAACGAAGTGAATGCGATTAAGAAAGCAAGCACGCTTCAGTTCTGAAAATTTCATGCACGCACTCTTGTTTGCTCGAAATGTTTCAGCCGTTCAAACACAATTCTTAATTTGGCATTTGCATTGATTTCATGTATAGGGGAGACTTTCAAATGTTCCAGCGGTTCGAGTGAATTCGACTACTCTTGTTTTGAAGTTGACTAGTTTTCAAGTCAAGACATCTATTCGTAGGTGTCATGCATCCAAAGTTTGTCTTCTTTTTTTTCAACGCCAAGGATTCTTCATGCAAGACAGCCATGTATAAGCCAAAAAAAGACAAATTTGGAACACTCATGCAACACGATTTTGGATTTGGGCTAATGAAGAGTTAACTTCTTTTTTTAATGCCAATCTCTTGGCTTGTTGTAAATTTCTATATTAATGGCTTTTCAGCCTTGTAAAATCCATATCTCTCTTGGTAAGACCAAACTCTGCGATTTGTGAGTTGTGTAACCTCTTCAATCAATAGGACTGTACTTTCATATTTCAAGTGCGGGCATAGTGTACTACATTCATTCAGCAATTTGCATACGTGGTAGATTTCTCTCCCTTCCCAAATTTTGATTCGTACTTAGTTGCTAGCTCATCATGTTATGCAGGTCATGTTCAGTGTTTTATGTCTTTTGTTGAAGCTGTAAGTGGATGTTAGGTGGTTGCAAAGTGTCTTGTATCAGACCACTCTCCATCATTTTCCGTCACGTTTTTGTCATTGGATCGAACCTTCTTATGAAATACTTATGCATAGTGATCAATTGAAATCAAAGGTCTTCCTTTTCCCTTGTTTGATTCAGTGTTCAAGGTTCCAAGTAAAGTGGATCAACATTCTAGTGTATCACCGTCATTAGGTAGGATTTCCCCTTCAAGTTTCTTTCTCCCTTTTCCATGGTAGTCCGCAGCACAGAGTAGAGATCCTCATTGATACATCTTACAGGAATCAGCCTTTTCTGGAGGTTCTTCTCACCATTGAGGCACCCACCCTTGTGAGAAGATCCCATTGTTTCAACCGGAGAGAAGATTAGCCATTTCAGCACGTTTTCGTTTCAGGGTGCAACTCCAGATTGACAACATGTACCAAAGAATGTTTCCAAGTTAAGCGGCTTTCTTGGTTGGGCTAGCTATCATCAATGCTTCATCAAGAATTATATGCACATATAGCAGCACCTCTTACACATTTATTGAAGAAATAATCATTCATATGGACAAAGGAAGTAGTGCAAAGTTTTGAGAACCTAAATAAGGCATTTTCATCAACCCCAGTGTTCACCAAATGTTTCCAAGTCGTTCTTAATTCAATGTGATACTTCTAGCTTAGGGGATTGAGAAATAATAATGCAAGATGGTCATCCTATGGCCTTTGTTATGTACCTAACAATATAATATAATAATTTATATGGGTTAATGGAGATGCTGACATGTGGCACACATCCCCCTTAGTTGTATGGGTCAAATATATTGGGTCAAATGAGTAACTTGTGGAGTTAGTTACATTGGGTAGTGAGTCAACCTACATTGGGTAGGTGTTTACCCATCCGTATTAGTAATAGAGGTCTATATAAAGGAGATGAATACCATTGTAAAGGGTATCATGTATGTGAAGAGTCTTTTATTTGTTAGAAGGATATTGGAGGTTGTCCCCTCGAAGTCGCATTCTTATATTGGGAGATCTTGTGGAGTTATTCCTTCATTAAGGAGTATTATGTAGTGTTGCCCTACCTTAAGGGTATTATTCTATTGTTGAATATATTGCAAAGTTGGGCATCTTGGCCCACCAATATTTCGTGTTGTGTTGATTTACATTATATTATGTATAGTTCTATTATTATATGTGTGGATCTTACCAAGTGGTATCAGAGCTTCAATTTTGGCAAAAGTGGGTCGAAACCCAAATTTTGAGGAATTGACTATATCTCGCAAACCATTGCGATTTTTTTTACAATTTTTTTATTGGATTTGGAGCATTAGTCAAGGAATCCACAACAAAAAAATTGGGGTTCTGAGATCATTCGAGAGAGAGTTATTGCTATTTTAGGGTTTTTACTAGATTCACTCCATCGTTTGCAATTTTAGGAATTATTATGTACTTTTTTTTAATGAAGTTGTAAAACCATTTAAGGACGCTACAATAATGTTTTTTGGGGTTCTGTGATCAGTTTTGAGTGAGTTATTGCGATTTTATGGTTTTCCATAAATTCACTCTACATGTCGCAATCTTAGGATTTTTTATGATTTCTTTACATTTTTGGAAAGCTTGAAAAAATCTAGTGGGGATATGTTTTTTGAGGTTTTGGTTTGTCGAATTCAAGACTAAATTTTCTGGTAAAAGTTTGGTCAAAGGAGATATTCAAATCTACTTTTTATTCTCAAATTTTGTGTTTTAAAAACCCTAAATTTTGTGGATCATGGAGTTAAAATTTATCTGTGGATAGGATGATATTGATCCTAGAGAATGGTGGCTCTTTTCAAAGTAGAGCTATTTTCATATAAGTTAGTGGAAAATAAGTTTGTCACTTTCTTTCAAGGGTTCTATAGTGTGTTGGTGTGTTCAGTTGGGTGAAGAAAGATGAAATTTTTTGTGGGAAGAAATGGAACAAGTTTTCCTAGTTCGATGGGACAAATAAAAAGATATGATGACTAAAAATAAGAGGAATAAAATAATGATGATGATGGTAATGAGGAAGAGTGTGTAGACGTTGACAAAGAAAAAGAAGAGAGATATGATGATGATGATGATGACACTAAAAGTGATGTAGAAAGGGCGGTAGAGGATCATTATGAAGGAGGAGAGATGGAGGATAAGGGTTTAAACAATTTAGCTCCAAAGAAATCAACAACAATATTTCAATTTCAAGGATGCATTTGTATTAAGGAAATTTAGAAAAGCAAATAAGCTAAGAAATCAAATGAAATCTTAATCTAAACTAACTCAATCTATGATAGAGCTATAAATGAAAGAAACAAAATAAAATTATACCTTAGCAATAAAATGAAGCTTCCTCCGTTGTGATGTGAATTTGATTTGTTCTCTTTGAATTGTGGTTGCTCACTCTTCCGACACAAGGGCAAATGGGCAGTGTTGTGGTATGCAATCTTTTATAATATCAGCATGATAAACCTATAATGAAGAAGCTTGGAGATATAATAGCATAATAACTTTGGGATGAAGAAGCTTTTGGCTAAATTGGAGGAATAACCTCTAATTTATAGAATTTGGAAATAGATGTGAATCGTCCATCTTGAGATGAAGATCAAGGGATGAGAATAAAAGATAATTTTTAATTCATAATGAGAATTTTGAATTAAAAATTGGAGTCGAGAAGATGCGGGACTCATAAATAAATATAAAATTTATTTGGGAGGGAGATATGATATAAAATTAGTAAGTGGATGTGAAGTGGATTATTAAATTGGAGAAAATCAGATCATGGAGGACAATGGGAATAAATGTGGATTATGAAATTGGATCATGGAGGACTATGGGAATAAAGGTGGATTGTTAAATTGGAATGGTGGGGGGCAGGGGGAGCCTTTGGGCATGTGAGGATAATTTTGATTTTTTGGATTTATGAAAATTATGAATTTCTAAAATTCATGAAGTTTTTAATTAGACAAAGATTAGTTAATAAACTTTGGATTAATTTAAGGATAATAAAGTAGTGAATACTGATGATGAATGGTGATTAGGGAAAATTAAGGATGATTAGAGATGATTAGGTATTTAGTGCAAAGAAAGTTAAAATCAACACAAAGTGTTTGATTTTAAGTGTCTACATTTTGCCCCTCTTTGAGAAGTCATTGCGAGACATTGTCAAAGTAAATGACTTTTCAAAGAATGAAAAAGTCGATGAAAAAGTGAGAAAAAAATAGATGAAATAATAAATGTTATGATTTTATCATTTCTAACCGATAGTTGAAGGAGTTTGGATAGAAGAATAAGATAATGATGGGAACAAAATGAGGGACCCATGATGATGTCCCCTTGAGTGTTCGTGCAGTAAAGTGGAGGAACACTTGAAATGTAGTGGAAAAATGAAGTGGTGATAATGAATGTTGTTAAGAAATTGAAGCAGTAGAAATCAATATCATACTTGCAAGATTAAAGTTGGTGTAAAATGATTTGCCCTTAGCTTAAAACTAGAGAAAAAAGATAGGAAAAAGAGTATTTCTTGCTCGGAAGTTGTATACTTGGATGGTGCTCAGGACTCAGGGGTCACATGAGCAAAGGTGGGAACGATATATCCCGGTAAGCTGCGGGCCTTAAAACAAAAAATATAATTTTTGCAATTTGAGAGAGATTGTACAAAATTGATAGTTGCAAGCAGTTGATTAAGATTGATAGCATTTCAATTAATCAGGGCCTAAATTTATGGAGAAATACTATTGCAAAAATATGAAAAGGATGGGTTGGAGGGAAAAATATTGGAATGGGAGGGGATAGGTTATAGAGAGAGGATGAGTTGGAAAGTGTAACCAGATGGAGATTGCATGGATGGTTAGACAACTGCCTTGTGTTCGTATTTGCCTTGCTTTGGAATTTTACATGAATAGGTGAGTAAGAGTGGAGCGGATTGCATGGATGGTTAAACAACTGCCTTGTGTTTGTATTTGCCTTGCTTTGAAATTCCAACATCAATACGTGAGTAAGAGTGGAACAACCTAAGTTTTAATTTAGTATAAAACAATAATCACCAATGATATGAAATAATTATGATGAATATCTGTGTTTGATGCATAGGGATTGAAAAGATTATAATTTATGCAAAACAGAGTGTAGTATGATATGGAAAAATCATAATCACACTATAGTGTAATACACAAAAGAATCTTGACTCAAAACATGATAAAAAGAAAGAAAAACAAACAAGTGGAAAGAAGATGAACGCAATCAAAAAGAAAAAAGATAAGTATACACAAACAAAAATGATGAGTGTAAGATAAAAGAATTAAATCACAAGACAAGACAAGAAAATCAAGAGTAAACAACTGTAACGAAGATAAGTTTAGCAAAATTACAACAAAACATAGGTGAAAACAAAAACTAAAACAATCAACACCGAAAAAGGAAGCAAATGATAGGACTAACTTCCTAGTCTAGGGCTGAGACTTTTGGTAGCCAACAACATTGATTAACAAATGAGGATGCCCAGAGATAACCATGCGGTTTTAGATATAAATGAGAACAAGTGAAATTACAATGTGGATGAATGAAGATGATGGAGATAGTGGCCGAACTAACTCCAAGGGTCCCATGCCCTTGAGCGTTGCCTACATAGTCTAAATGCTCTTACCATTGAAAATGGTGTGAACACCCATGATAATAGGGATAGACTTTAGGCCACATGTAGTTCTCCCAGAAAGGGGGAGAAGAAAAAGGAATGAGGGAATGATATGAAGAAACAAATAGAGGAGAGTCGGATGGAAATGTACTCGCAAAACGACGAAGCATGGACAATAATAATACTTGCGAAAGGATGAGAGCCTTATGGAGAGAGGAGAGAAAATGAGAGAAAAGATGAGTGTTCACCTGTGTAGTGATGAGAGAATCATAGTGTCCATGTCATCTAAGGCAAGATAGAGATAATAGACGAGTGGGCACTCGTATAGTGACATATATAGTCATAGTGTCCACTTCATCTAAGGTAAGAAAGATAATAGACGAGTGGGAATGCATATAGTGATGGATACAGTCATAGTGTCCACTTCATCTAAGGGCATAATAAGATGTGTTGAAAAGAAGGAATATTGGTCCACCAACAATGGAAGGGGAGACAAGACTAACCCATAGATGGTATGAACTCATGGAAGAAGCATTAAGTTGTGGATATCAATACAAAGGTAACTTTGAGCAAGCAACCTTGGGATGAGGTTGTACAATAGGGTTTATAATGGGAAAAGGGTTGGAAAATGGCTGTGAGGTGAAGGGAGTAGTTGGAGAGGGACAAGGTATAGAAAGAGCACCCATGCACAACATGCAAAGACATTGAAGGAAGAAATGGATTACTTTAAGTAGTGAACTTGACAAGATTTCGTGCATTAAAGCAAGAGAGTGGAAGACATGAGGAAACAACGATGGATATGCATGTAGCAACAATACAAACTGGTGACCGCACTCTAATGAGTGAGGAGCTGGAGTTGTAATGGGCGAATATGAAGGAGAGCCAACAAGGGATGATGCGAAGGCAGACAAAGAGATGGATGAAGTAGGAGTGATAAGACAATGAGGTCATAGATAAAGATGAAGATGGATAATGATGTAAGAATCCAGAGAAAAAAAAGGATTACAAATCATGAGTAATGTCACCAAGTGAAATTAAGGAGGACGAGAAAAATGAAATGAAACGGAGAAATGAGAAGAAAAACAAAAGGTAGAATATGGGGGTGAGAGGAATGTGCTAAAAAATAACAGATTGGGGAATTGAAAAGGAATGTGAGAGAAGGTTAGCAAACATGAAGGGGAAGGGGATGATTAGAAATATGGCAGGCAATGAAAGAAGTGAAAAGAGGTCTAAAAGAGACCAAGCAGAAAATAGTTTGGTGATGAAAATGAAAAACAAGGAAACACATGAAAGAAAGGGGAATGTGAGGAAAGAGGAGTGGAATAAGGACAAAAAAGATGATAGAAGAGTGAAGAAGCAGGGGGTATCGTGACCAAGTAAACATGGATAGGAGAAATGATGATAGGCAAGGAGATGAATTGTGAAACAAACCATATGGTGGTGTTGGAGATAAGAATGGGATGGAAGATGTGAAAGAGGTTAAGAAAAATGGGGGGAAGCAAAGGATGGGTGGATAAGAAGGTGAAGAGACAGGGTAGGTGTGAATCAGCTTGTTAGAAGAGATTGACAAGCTGAATGGGTGATTATAAGAGATTGACAAGCTGAAAAGTGGTGAGGTGGTGAAGAAATAGTGGATATTAAATGAAAAATGGATGGTAGGAAAGGGAAGAAGCGGAGTAATATAGAAACACAATGAAAGGGAATGAGATGAAAATAAGAGATGAAGTTAAGGGCTGATAAGATGAAAAATGGACTAAGAGGGTTGACAAGGATACAAAGCACAGACACTCACACATATGCAAAAGACAAGTGTGTACAGAGATGGAAAGAGGAAAAGGGGAAAGCAAAAGAAAAGGGCAATTATGGAAGGCTTATTAAAGGATAAAGACCCATTTGGAAGCTAGTTATGGAGGAAAAAATAAGACGAAAAGGATGAAAATAAACCAAAAAAAGAAGAATGGAAAATGGAAAAGGTGGGAAGAATGGCAAATAAAAAAAAATGGTGGCACACGTAAGAAGAAAAGATGGATGCAGAGAAAAAGGGGAAACACAATTTCCGAAGAAGATGTGCACAAATGGGGGTTAGAAGAAATAAAAAAAAGAATGCAAGACGCAAAAGATGGAAATGATGAAAACAAAAATCGAGAATTGGAATGAAAATGGCTTAGAAGCAATGGAAGAGAAGTAAGAAGGTGGTAGCAAAGAAGAGAAAGATGTAAAAATGTCAATCGGCATGCAAGGGAACATGATGATGTGGAATTGGTGAGGAAAAGAAAGTGATGAAGAGGGTACGACAAATTGCCAAGGGCAAGGGGAAATGATGAGGATGGTGAAAGAAGACAAAGGAGATAGAGGACAAGGTTGGGAAGAAGTGGAGAGGGACAAAAATATGAAGTGGGTGGGGGAATGAGCAACGAAGCATGCACAAGAAATGCAATGAAAGGTGACAGAGAGACCAACGAAGTGGAGTAGAAAGTGGCTTTATAGGAGATAAAAGAGGCAGATGAGGAAGGTTGTCAATCCTTGTTTTAAAAGAGATTGACAAGCTGGAAAAATGGTTAAAAGAGATTGATAGGCTGGAGGGAGGAAGGTTTAAGAGATAGGTAAAGAAGTGAAGAAAGATAAATTAGGTGAGAAAGGAAGATAAAATAAGGGGTGTGGTTGAGTTGACCTCAGTAATTGAGCGTTGCTTACATAGTCTAGAAAAAGACCTCAAGCCAATGCAGTTCTCCCAAGAATGGGGGGAAAAACAAAGTATTAGTTGATGTGAAAATATAAGGATGCTAAGAAAAATTCAAAGCTTCCTTGATGTAGAACGCCCTAAGCAAGAGGGTGTTATTAGCAATGGAAATTAGTGAGAAGAAAAGATGAATAATAGGGATGGCAATTAGTTGTTAGTGGTCGAGCTACTCTGAAAATTTAAGCAACGCCTACATAGTCCATGGACATCAGGCCAATGTAGTTCAACACATGAAAAGTGATGAGAAAATGGGTTGATGGATGAAGGGTAAGATGAACCTATGGATGTTATTAACCCACTTAAGCTAATTATTGCACCTTCTGATTGGTCGAGATGATGGATTGATTTGCCCCCAAGCAACGATATATCCAAGGGGTGGACTAGGAATGATATCTCCCAAGATAAGCTGCACGTTTTAAGGTGCCCCATGAATTAGGGTTCATAGGAGCGGATATGGGAATGATATATCCCGTTGAAAAGTTGCGAGCTCATCTTGGTTGATTATTTAACAATTAACTGAGTGAGCGAGTGATTGATGCACTGATAGAGAAAGGATGGATATTGTGATGTTGTAGGTCACAATCGACAGGTGCGGGAGATTGAGTGGAAATAGTAAGAAATGATTGTGGATGATTGATGTGCAAACATAAATAGAGAAGTTGATTGATAACATGGATTAACGAGGATTAATCACAACATGGATTGGATATGGATGGGTGGAAGAGAGATGTAATTATGTGATGAATGGGGCAACAAATTTGGTTTTCACCATGACACCTTCCCTAAAGTGCCAGTTTACTGGTTTTCACTTGTGGATGAACTATTTTTTTTTGTTTTCTCTTTTTCTTATTTTTTTTTGTTTTTTTATTTTGTTTGTATTTTGGCTTTGAGATGTTTGACTCACATGCTCTCTACAGAGATGGATATTACAAGAGACTTATTATACAAACTCGACAGTAGAGGACCAAACATTGATGATATACCATGTATCTCTATGTATGAGAATGCTATGAAAAATGATTATATATGTGAGAACAAAAATGTATCAAATGGATGTAACGTGATTGATATGCATGAAACTTTGTGAATGTTCTAATGGTTGTTTTTCAAGTGATGACCCAGTAATTTGGTTTACACAACATATGACTTTCAATTTCTAGCAAATGAATGAAAAGGGGAATAGGATAGGTATGAAATGGTGAAGATGAAAACCAAAAATCAAAATTTTGCATGGAAAAGGAAAGTGACCTAATCCTTATGAGCAAAGGGGAAAAATGTACTTCTTGCTAAACTCACAAAATACTAACTTTATTAGCTACGTCTAGAGAGAACTAGCCCTGACAAAATCAGTAAATAGGATAAAGTTACCCTTTTTGGCATAGACATATAAACAAGCTTTTTGAAATACTTTTTCTTTGGACATGTTTTGATTTAATATGCAATACAATTTTTTGTGACCCCCTACATGTAGTCTCATGTGACTAGGAAGACACATGGGCTCATCACCAAAGACTACATAGGCGAGTAAGGGCATCTCTCCCCAATGCTAATCCCACACAACTAGTGAGATGTGAGGGCTCAACACTGAAGATTAGCGAAGGGTGAGAGATGTGAAATTTGAATTTGACATTGCATAAGATTTAGATAAGGGTGTCATTTTATTTAGAAGGAATTTACCCCCAAGTCTTGGCCTCATGCAACTAGTAAGATGCAAGGGCTCATCACCTAAGACCAAGATAGGCAAGTAAAGTTACCATTTTTTTAGCATGCTAATGTTTTTGGCGTAGAGGGAACTGTAAGAGGAGACTCTTTTATGAACAAACTTCTAGGCTAAACTATAGGCTAGTATTGTTCAAGTCTTGCAAGAAGATGTAGGGAAAATAGATGTACTCTGCTCGTAAGAATGAAGGCAAGAACCAATGTAATGCTAATTTTGAAAGATATTTTCCATGGAATAATAGGGTGATATGAAAAAGTGAAATGATTATGATAAGCTGCATTTTGAAAATTTGTGTTATGTGAACTGACAACTAAATAATCACTAAACATGACATCTGATATGCAAGATAAAATGTAAATGATGGAAAATGCAATGCAACGAGAGCAATGTGAAATGTAACTATAAATGGGTTGCCCCCAAGTGTCAAGATACTTGTAGACAAGTTATTTTATTTTTGATTTTATAATTTTTTTTGGTGTTGGCATCTAAACCCAATGGAGAGTTACGAGATGCATAATACTATTTATTTTTTGGTTTTTTATCCCATGCCAATTCTAGATAATCTCTGTCATTCTGACTGGATTTTCTCTTCAATCTTAGTTTCAATTTTGTCATTTACTTTGAATAGTACTTGATTAGGTTGAGGTTATTGAGCCCACCAAAAGTTATTAGTGAACCATCCTAAGTATCGTTCCCTATCCGGAAATCTTTGTTGAATAAATAAATCTAGATATAAATTTCTTTGTTAGAGTTTTGTGGTAATTTTGGTTTTTCCTGGGAAAACATAGTTATCAAATAGACCCATATTAATATGCCTAATAGTAAAGCTAAACTCTAGAAACTTTCTAAGAGTTCTTCGGATCATTGCAGAATCTAGACGCCTTTCTCTATATGGGCTGCAAACGATATTGTTAGAGAGTATCAAGCACAGGGACTAATGAGCTCTCCATATGTACAAAAACCAATATCTCTTACCCAACCACTATTGACTAACCACCAAATACTGCAAAAGTCAAAATAGGATAAATCCGTATTGACAATTTTTAATTTCTTGGCAAATCCAGAATGTGTAAACTTACTATGATGTGCCTCGAAATTAATCTCAAAATCACGATCCAACTCGTTATAATGCCATTCTACTTGTTGGGCATAATAAGTATGCAATATGGGAGTTAAGATTCTTTCTTGGATTGTAATCGGGAGATCATTCCATGTTGTTTCTCTCCTAATTGATCCGTTTTTATTGTTTGTGATGTCATTGTCATCAAGCAATAAGGAGCCAATTTGTTCATCGATTGGTGTGTTGGTTCCAATCTTTACACCTTGCTGGTTTTAGCCCTGCGTGGGTTTTGGAGTGGCAAGCAGAGGATGAGAATACCCCAAGGGAGTGTCGTTGTAGTCGGGGAAGGGGTTGTTATCATCAACTCACTAGGATTGGATGGTGGCCGGAAGGCAACTTACTGCAGATGTGGTTGGCTTCTGGCATCTTTTGGCTCTGCCTGGGCCAAGGTGAGAGTACGTGGGGCGTAGCTTGGAAAGGGGGAAAGGGTTTTCAATGAAGTGTTTCCCTTAGGACCGGGAGCACATGTGAAACCTTTGAATAGGACATAACCAACCTTTCTTAGCCCACCTGGAGAGGTCACACCGGGTAAACAAATGTCATGAAGCAGACACAAGCTATTGAAAGTAAAGGCAGATGGTGGAAGGTGGTTGCAGCTTCCATGCTATCAGAGAATGATCAAAGTAGATGCAGGCAAATGGAAAAGGCAATGCTAATTCTTTGGAATAACAGGCTCAAACACACTTTAGATATAAACTCTAAATGACTACCATAAAGATGAATACACTAGATAACCAATCTACTAGGCATGTAAAACATAGCTCTTACTTCAACAATAGGAAGAGAATGAAAACCATAGACAGATTTCATTAATTAACTGAATGGAAACTGAATGCAATGTGTTCTGAATAACATACAACCTAACACTGTGCAAGACAATTCTGTAACAAGGGAGACATCTAATGCTCTCAAAGCTTGCCAATGATTTTAAAGTAGAAACCAATGGTGTCACCAGAAAGACTACACAAAGAGAACTCTTCGAGGCTATTGCTCTTGACTCAAAATTTAACCGACCATTGTAAAGGGACAAACCCCCTTTACTTATACAATTGGGCTAAGCCTGGCATATTCCTAAAGATCCTCTAGTTGAAAAATTCTTTCATGGCCCTGGAGTCTGTTAAACCTCGTAACAAACATGATTCCTCGGATATGCTTGCGGTCCTGTGATGATTGCAAGATTGATCCTCCACCTTGGCAAAATATTTCTAGTTATCTACATGGAGGAAGATCTCGCAAGGGACAAAACAAAACCTTTGTCCACTTGCATAACAGACATAAACGTCCCTTTCTTATCCACATGATTATACAAAAACTAATTGAAAGGGACATGCCACTAACGGGCCAAGTACAACGGTTTCCCAACGGGAAACGAGAAGAAAGAAGGGAGGGAAGAGAAGAAAGAAGTGGTGCTGGATCAAAAAAATCAAAATATCCGGTTATACTCTGGAGTCGATCAGGATGACGGAATCTTTTGCCAACTTGTTCCTATACTTTCTATATCCTTCCTTGGTCTGGGCTTGCTTGATATTTGAATTTTACTTGGTATTCTTCAAGCCAGGCGGCAATCTTTTGAAGCATGGTTTGCTTTCGTCCGATGAGCTCCTTAAGCTGGTCACAAGACTTCTCAAGTGACACCAGCTGCTTTATTTTGTCAGCATTAAAGGACTCTTGTGGTGCATCAATGAGGCTTTTCAGAGCAGTGCGTGTTGTCTCTTCCTTCAAATCACTTGCACCATCAATGCTTACCATCTTCCTAAGTGCAACATCTATCTGTCTTGTTGCAGTCTTGAGGGACTACTCTTCTCCTTTCAAGTTGAAGATGCCATCTTTGGGCATGGCCAATTGATGCTTGATGGCTAGTTGACATTCTCTGGGCTTCTTCTGATCATTGGGAGCAATGATCCTTTCTACTATCAAAGTATTTGTTGCCATTTTGCAAATCTCATCCATTTTCTGCTGGACTTCTTCCCAATTCTTAATGTCCGTCTTATAAATAAACATTTGGGCATCACACTCCCTCTTATTATCCACTATATTGTTCAAGCATTGTGATGTTGAGTGGACTACTTCGGCCCTGGTGTGTACATCCTCTTGCGATTTTTCGGTTTCCCTTCCTCTGGATTTAAGCCATCAATTCGGCTGGAAACAAATGACTCTAATGAGAAAAGAGGATAATCTGGAGCAATACTGGCAGTTGGAGCTACTGCCTTAGGCTCACTCAGTAACTTTTGCAAGTACTGGATCATAGCCCGATTTTGTGCCTTTAATTCCTCCATGGTGGCTTTGTCCTTGTCCATTTGATGAGCCATGTTTGCCAAAAATTGTGAGTTGTGCTTTAGCTCAGTCCTTGATGGCTCCCCTAGTTTGTAGCTGTAAACAGTGTAACTCTCAAGGGGAGCGTCTTTCTTTAAAGCATCTTGTGGGGGGATGGCTATCTCCACACTTCTTTCTCCCGTAACAGTGAATGTGGTTCTGGAGTGTGTCTTGGCCTTCTTGGGGGGTTTACCCTTATAGGTCGGAGTGATCTTTACTACATCGATTTCCCCAATTTTGCTCATGATGCCCTTTTGTTTGACCTGCTACTCGACCCAGAGAAGGGGTCTGGGTTGAATTCCCATTGATGCAGGCCTTGAGATAGTGAAAGGTGGTGTTATCGGAGTACCTAGTGTAGGAAGTGCCATAGGAATGGGTTGTGGACTCAACACAAATTGTTCAATTTCTTCGTCACTTTCTAACTCCTTGCCACATTTGTTTGCTTCGGGTCTTCCTTCAAGGTTTGGCTCTACTTGCTCCATTACTTCAAAATCCGGCTTGAATTGGTGAGACTCCTTACGCAATTTCTCAATGGAGCTCCCTTGTACTACAGACTGACTGGAAGGTTTTACAACCGCTTTACCTTCTTTATTCACCTGAGCCTCAGGTAGAGATGAGGCTATGGTGGCTTCCTTGTTGCCTTCAGGCAACTCTCCACCAATCATGGCCTCTGGACCTTTATTCTAGATTGGATCATGAACTTTGATGCGAGGAAGGAGACCTCGAGGTACTTCAATTGAGGCAACACTACCTGGAGTACCCTCCTCAGCACCTTTATTGGATCGGTCCAATTCCTTATTTATCTCTGTATGGGTGGGGGTACCCATTTGCAGGTTTGCTCCCCCACCTTCTGTACTTGCCTTCTCTTCTAGTGCTGATCTTGACATCTTTGGAGGGGAAGGGACAACGGGTAATACTTTTGGAGTTGCTTGTGGGCCTTTTTGTTCAACCACCACTTCAAGACCAGTGGTGGCTTGAATATTTTGCTCTGGCTCCACCTCAGCTTTCTCATCAGATTTATTCGTTTCTTCAACTTTATCTAAATTATCCTATCCCGGTGATTGGGTGATGACATTTTCAACAAATGTTTCTGTGTCTGATGAGGTTATTTCTTTTTCCTGAGGGACCTGAACTTGAGTGGCTGCTTCAACCCCAACGTGCATCTTCAAAAGAAAGAGGATCACTTGAAACCAGAATTTCTTCCTCGTTACCCTTACCTTTCACTCGTAAAGGACCCTCTTCTGCAAATAAACTAACCATTGGGAACTTTATTGAGGTCTGGGGTCTTTCCCTCGGAGTTCTCTGCCTAGTTTTCACTTGTGGAGTGAATGCTCGTTGTTTCTTCATAACCTCAACAATGGGCCTATCTTCATCTGAGTCTTCTTCTTCACTCATATCTTTTAACCTTTGAGCATATGAGGATTGATCCTCTTTTCTTTTCAAGGGATTTTCCTTAGAAGGTAGGTCCTTGAATACAACCTCCTTCCTTTTCTTAGGACTCCCAACTGGACGCTGTAGAGCCCTCTTGACTCTTTTCTGCTTGGGTTGCTCTGCCTCTTCTTCACCTCCTCTCTTCCTTGAGTAAGTCATTGGAGGAAGGACAACTATTCGCTGTTGTGCTAGTGGAGCCATGGGTGAAGCAAGTGGAACAGCAGCTGGACTGACTACTGGGATGGCTGGTACCGTTGGGGCTCCCTCTAATGCAATGGATATTGGGGTGGCACTAGCCAATGTAACCTCCCCAGTGGCGATCTTATCCAATTCTCAGCAAAACTTGTTAACTTTGAGAAAGATAGTCCCTCCTTGGACTGTGATGCGGATATGGACTCCACATCAATTGATTTGGTGAAGTCAATATCACCAACCTTGCTTTTTTCCTTTGCCCTTCGCCACTAGTGGTGGAGCCAAGGGAACACCACTGTAAACTGGGAGGAAACGCTTCAACTCCCGAACTTGTCTGAGTTCTCTGAGGGCAGGGGTGTCATAGGCACTAAGATCAACCCATGTTCCTTCAACCATCTGAAGGTTCTTCTCATGATTGCTATGGCCCTCCATGGTATGGAATCATTTTCCCCAGTGGTGAAGTCCACCTGTGAGATGGCTTGGGTTTCAATATTGGACTTATAGTAAACTATAGATAGTGTCTTCTTATCATTATCCATGTCCTTTGGGATGGGAGTGCAATATTATAAGTGATGACTTCTTGCATTGTTAGCCTTATAAAGTCTAGCTTTATGACGTCTTCTTCGGCAGTGCGATCGGACCAAATGTCCTCATAATGTGATTGATGTAGAATCACACCTGTTGCTATATTACCCACCATCTGATATCGTAGTTCGGCCTGGGTGGCATCTTGTCAATCACATATTGGCCCATCTCTTGCTCCAATCCCTTGGCCTTGGTAACAGAAGGGCATGAATAATGTCCAATTTCAACCGGAAATTTGAAGGGATTGTTCACCTTCTTTGCCGCTATCATTTCATGCAGGGGTACCATTTGTCAGCGCAACTCCATCATTGCTAGTCGATCATCCAGGATCTCGGCAGTTTATATGGAGACCCCTAGTAGCCACTTATTCTAATATAAGTGAATGTTCTAAATTGAATATATGAGGCGTCATACTTATCAATTGTTTCTCTGGCCGCCTTAGACATCCTGTTGAGGCTTCTCAGAGGATAGAAGACACTCATCATAGTATTGAAGAAATAATTATAAACTTTGCAGAAGTTTTTTCTGAAGCCATCTAGAGTGATTTTTGGATAAATCTCATATATCCTCATTCCACTGGGATTTCTTGTGAGCCCATGGAACCTCTTATTGTGTACCAGGTTGTACATTAGGTAGGAGAACATGTGGAATGTACTTGTGAACTCCTTTGAGTGGATTGCAACCTAAAGCTGCATCATCTGCCTGTGCAGATTGTCACTTAAGATGGTGGCCCAATCCAACTTATTTTGTTGCTCCAACACACAGATTAAAATTATGAACATCCAAGGCTCAAACTTATTTGCGGTGGGCATCCCATGAATTCTGGCTGCGATAACAATCATGTACTGGGGCAATTCCTTGAATTTTGCTAGTTTTAGATTCTTAGTCATTCTTGACACCTTTTGCCTTTGCTTGATCAGCCAGAAGGGGTTGACAATGTCCCATATCATTTTGTCATTCTTGTTGCATACTCTTGGCATTCCTCCAAGGAAAGTGTGATACTTTCAGGCTGGGGAGGAATCCCAAGCATGGAGCTGAGGGCCAAAGGAGTGAAAGAGCAGACCACTGATTGACTTTCGTCGACAACAGTGCTGGTATCTGGTTGATACACTCTAGCACATGCAATTACTAGTTCCGGGTATGGGGCAGCCAAGGGAAATGTTGCCGCATGGGTGATATAAATCATGCCAAGATTTGAGATTACTGGCGGAGTGTTTGGTTGCTGCAAGGCATTCAATAAAGCTACAAAGTCCAACCCCTGAACATCTGTATCCTTGATTCCATTTAAAATAGAAATGATGTTGGTTTTCACAAATGTTGAAGAAGACGCCATTGTTTCCTAGCCTTTTAGTGCAATACTTTAAAAATGAACAAATTCTTCACTCTAATCACCCTCAAAATACCTTCGAACCCCCTCAAAGGACACAATACAAGGAGCTAGAAGAACACTTATTGATAATCTGGGGCGCTGTACGCAATTGAAGTTGAAAATCTTTGAAGAATTTGCCGTAATCACTCGCTAGACAGAGAACTTTCACGTTGCACGTAGCTAGGGCACACAGATAGCTTGAAGACACAAATAAAAGCTCTAAATGCAAAAGGTAAATGTGAATAAAGGCAAATGTCTTAGTTATAATCCTTTGCATTTCAAATTAGGGTTGCTATTAATGCTTTGAAACATAACGGCTATTTACCAACTACCCCCTTTAGTCGTTTGAGCTTCTTTCGAATGAGGAAGGAGAAGGTGCAAATGTTTCCTTCATGCTGGACAATCCTCCTTGCAACACGTGGATCCATATAAGCAAACTTCACATTCCGGTGCTTTTCAGGCCGTTGGGGACTTTGGCACTTATTCACTTGTTAATTTCTTTGGTACAACAGTGCAATATGTTCTGAGCTACCCATGGGACCCGAGAATGCCACGTGTCATTATTTTACTTTCCAAATCTGGGCGTTCGGGCCTTGGAGACCTTTTGAATCTTACCCACCAAAAGGTAAGTGAGACAATCTTCAAAAAGGGTCTGGATCTTGAAAAACGTCGAGGACTTGCCACGTGTCCAACATAGATGCTAGCTCAGACTCTCGGCCAACTTTTTACCTTTGCACCATTCTTGATACGGGGAAAACGGTGCAAGATCCTTCTGATCCTTGAAAATGCACTTATTACTTGTAAAAGGAAATGATCAAGTCATTACCTTGTAAATTTGATGAATTTGACTTAGGCATTGTCACGGGATAAAGTCTTAGGAGCCCCTTGAGATAACCACGTGTCTTTCATTCGGTTCATTGGGCAATTCTTCACCTCAATCACCAAAACTTGTTGAAGATGCAACACGGCAATTTCATCCAGGGCCCCAAAACTTTTCTCCTTCGAGCACAAGGCAACATTTCAATGTATGCAAAGAGATTTCGATACATTTCTATCTTTTCACAGTGAATCTTCCTGGCATGAAACCTGTTATTTCAAAGCATAGAATGAACATTAAAGCATTAGTGGAACACAGGTTCATAGGGCTCCCACGAAACTTGGCAAATCAACAAAATACCCCAAACAGAAATATCAGAACACAACAGATTTACAACCTCCCAAATATTTTGACGCTGAACATGGCACAAATTACTTGGTGTAGATTTGGGCTCCAACATGGTGTATTGTGATTGCTTTTTGGAGCTTCAAGTAATGGTTGGTGAAGTAGCATTTCTTCAAATGGGATGCTTTCATGGATTTTTTTAGATGTTATAATTGATATGTTTCCATGGGATAAGTCCAATGAGAACCATTTGTATGGATTTCAGTTGACATGTGTAGGTAGTGTAATGTTAATAGGAAAAGGAAGAATAGTGTTTATGGAGATGGAACAAACTGCTTTGATGTTACTAAAAGGATTTGTATTGATGCTAGTTGAGGCTTCTTCCTTTTCTATAACATTATCATTATCATTTGCAAACTTGACTACTGATAAAACTATTGTTGGGACCAATGTGGATGTTGAATTTTTTTTTAATCCCAAAAGAAATTGTACATCTGATTTTGATAATAAATTTGATCTTGGCTTTGGATGTGGCCATAAGGATGACCTGCTGAAGTACTTTTTTACCAAATTTTCTTTTTACTGATCTCTTAGAAATATTGGATTTGGGATGAAGGGATTTATGGAAATGTGGTGTAATGTCCCGCTTTTGGTTGGGGGTGGTCCCCTCCGCTAGCGGACCCGATTTTGTGGGGGTGGTCCCCACTTGGGTGGGTTTGTCTGGCTCATGCTGCGTGGTCGCCTCGACGGTTGCCTAGTGGCTGGCCTTGGGTCATTGGAAGAGGACCCAAATCATCCCGGGATTTTTGGTGTGATGGCTAGTCCCCCTTGGTATCAAAGCTGGGGTCTCGAGGTCGAGACCCTCTGGGCAAGCGGACTGTAATGTCCTGCTTTCGGTTGGGGGTGGTCCCCTCCGTTAGCGGACCCGGTTTGGTGGGGGTGGTCCCCACTTGGGCGGGTTTTTTTGGCTCGTGCCGCGTGGTCGCCTCGACGGTCGTCCAGTGGCTCTGATACCAAGGGGGACTGGCCGTCACACCAAAAGTCCCGGGATGATTTGGGTACTCTTCCAATGACCCAAGGCTCTGATACCAAGGGGGACTGGCCGTCACACCAAAAGTCCCGGGATGATTTGGGTCCTCTTCCAATGACCCAAGGCCAACCACTTGGCGACCGTCGAGGCGACCACGCGGCACGAGCTAGACAAACCCGCCCAAGTGGGGACCACCCCCACGAAACCGGGTTTGCTAGCGGAGGGGACCACCCCCAACCGAAAGCGGGACATTACAGTCTGCTGGCCCAGAGGGTCTCGACCTCGAGACCCCAGCTTTGATTCCAAGGGGGGACTGGCCGTCACATTAAAAGTCCCGGGATGATTTAGGTCCTCTTCCAATGACCCAAGCCTAGCCATTGGGTGACCGTTGAGGCGACCACGCGACATGAGCCAGACAAACCCGCCCAAGTGGGGACCACCCCCACGAAATCGGGTCCGCTAGCAGAGGGGACCACACCCAACTGAAAGCGGGACATTACAGTCCGCTCGCCCAGATGGTCTCGACCTCGAGACCCTAGCCGGATACCAAGGGGGACTATTCGTCACACCAAAAGTCCCGAGATGATTTGGGTCCTCTTCCAATGACCCAAGGCCAGCGACTGGGTGATCGTTGAGGCGATCACGCGGCACGAGCCAGACAAACCCGCCCAAGTGGGGACCACCCCCACGAAACTGGGTCCGCTAGCGGAGGGGACCACCCCCAACCAAAAGCGGAACATTACACGTGGAGTCTTAGGCATTGGATTGAAGGCATATGATAATTTGACGATAGGTGGATTAGATGATGTTTGAGTGAAGATTGGATGTTTATCAAAAATGGGTATTTGATCAAAAATGGATGAAAGATTATGATTTTGATTTGGAAATGAGATGGCTTGATTTGGTTCAGGAGAGACATCTTGACTTACCCATGCAGTAGAATTTTCGAATATAAATAGATGCGGGTTCATTCTGATATATTCTGAATCAGCGAACTCGTGGCTAATGTATTGAGGGATGTTGGAATTGTAACTAGTGGATGGGAAATTTGATTGATTTTGAAAAAAAAAATCACTAGTGATAGGATGATGTTGTTGAATGTTTTAGGATCCACTAGTAAGAAATTGTGTTGAGGTAGTAGCTTGATTTTAGAAGGATGGGTTTGTTGGATTTGTGTTGAAATTGGAAGTATAATTCAAAGAATTTTGATTATTATAACTTGAAAATTAATTTGGTGCTATCCCTGAATTAAAATTTTGGCATTGTTCTATGGGTGAACATGAATAAACATTGCAGCTGGAAATGGATTGGTTATGGTTTGGATTGAATTGGTTGTTGGCAAACCTGAACAATTATCCATGCTTTGATTTGATTGGTTGATGTTTGGATATGATTGATTGATGGGTAAACTTGAATAAGAATTCAAATTTGGATTCAACTGGTAGATGAGTAAGCTTGAATACGTATTCAAATTTGGATTTGACTGATTGATGGGTGAGGTTCACATTCAAACTTGGATATGGTTTTATTAGATTGATTGGTAAACTTGAATAACTATTCAAGTTTGGATTCAATTGGTAGATGTTTGGATATGACTGATTGATGGGTGAGATTGAATGCACATTAAAACTTGGATTTGGATTTATTGGATGATTGATTTGATGTTGATTCAAATATGCATTTGAATCAAAATTGATTGGATTGAGCACCAGGTTAAGACTAGGATTATTTGGATTTGGATTTGTGACCAGATTAATCAAATGATAGCTCCACAAAGCCATTTCTCTAGTGATACGTGATATTGCTTACAAGAAAGGCTTTGATTCAAAAAAAAATGATTAAAAAAAAAAAAAAGACTCGACACTAGACTATAAAAACAAAGACCAAAGTGTCTAAAAAATTGATTGACAACTAAATGCTTTTGAGTTTAAGAGCAAGGTTATTGGTAGAATGTTTTTAAATGACTTAAAAGATTTCTTTCCACTCGAGGTTTATTCAGCACATGGTAGAGCACAAGGAAACAAACAAATTCTTACTTTAAATAGTCAAACAATTACACATAAAAGGTGAAAAACTAGGATAAGGGTCGTGAACAATGTTTGGGTCTTTCGATGTCACTCGTCCATGCTTTTAGCTGCGGCCTAATATTTCAAGGCACTAACCATGGAGGATCTTGTCGTTTTCATGGCACACTGAGTCCATTTTCGAGTGTGTGTGGAAGGTAATTTTTCAACGCTAACTGGTAATTGATGCACCAAAGTCGAACGGTAAAAGAGGCTTTTCGAAGCTTGAAGTTTAAACGAGATTATTTAAGGGGAGTTCTCCGAGATACCTTGCAGTACATTGAGGCCCAAAACCGTGGAAGAAATAAATAAAGTGGATGCACACTATTGGGTCTTGTCCCAAAGTGCCCAATACAACCATAAAGGTTTCAGTGTGTTGACAATCGATGATATTGTATTTCGAGGTAACTGTTGAAACCCTAAGTATTGGAACATGAAATCTCCTCACATCATTGTATGCTTAAAACAACCGCTTAGGCAATTGAAAGAGTTGGATCTCGATTTATATAGTCCACCGGTACACGGGTTTGGCTTACTGTGTGGTGGTGAAATCCACGGTCAATAGAGCTCTTAGAAAAAAAAATAAAAAGTGTTCGTTTCTAATTTTCAATTATCGTCACCAATGTGACACCAAGGAAAGAGCATACGCAAACACCACTTGGATAACACAAAAATTATGAAATTGTTTTTGATTCCCGAGTATCATCACTAATGTGATGTCAGAGAAGAGCATACACAATTTCACAATTACAAACAACATACTTAAAAAAAAAATAATTAATTCCAAACTAAAAAAGAGCATACACAAACACCACTTGGGTAGCACAAAAAATCATGGAATTGTTTTTGATTCTCAAGTATCATCACCAATGTGATGCCAAGGAAAGAGCATACACAATTCCACAATTACAAACAAAATGCTTAAAAATAAATAATTAGCTTCAAACCAAATGTGATCTAATTACTAAAAAAATTGAAAAACTGAGGTAAAAATGTTAGTAGCAAAAGAAAAGAAATTGAATTTTTTTGTTTAGCCCGTTTGTGGAGTTTTTTGAGAAGTGTTCTACAAACAATTTGTTAAGAGTGTTTTTTTTAGTCAAGGAAACCTGCAACAAAGTTAGAACAAACCACAAAATGAAATATAATAGATATAATAGCAAAATAACTTTGGGATGAAGAAGCTTTTGGCTAAATTGGAGGAATAACATCTAATTTATAGAATTTGAAAATGGATGTGAACCATCCATCCTGAGATGAAGATTAAGGGATGAGAATAAAAGGTAATTTTTAATTCATAATGAGAATTTTGAATTAAAAATTGGAGTGGAGAACATGCGGGACTCATAAATGAATATAAAATTCATTTGGGAGGGAGATATGATATAAAATTAGTAAGTGGATGTGAGGTGGATTATTAAATTGGGGAAAATCAGAGCATGAAAAATAATAGGAATAAAGGTGGATTATGAAATTGGATCATGGAGGACAATGAGAATAAAGGTGGATTATTAAATTGGATCATGGAGGATAATGGGAATAAAGGTGAATTATTAAACTGAAATGGTGGGGGACAGGCGGAGCTTTTGGCCATGTGAAGACAATTTTGATTTTTTAGATTTATGTAAATTATGAATTTTCAAAATCCATAGAATTTTAATTAGAGAAAGATTAGTTAATTAACTTTGGATTAATTTAGGGATAATAAAGTAGTGAATAGTTGATTAGAGAAAATTAAAGATGATTTGAAAAGATTAGAGATGATTAGGTATTTAGTGCAAAGAAGGTTAAAATCAACATAAAGTGTCTGATTTTAAGTGTCTACAACATTCAAAAGAAGGTGGTCATTATTTTCATAAATCCAACCAACAAGTATAACTTTATCAACATGGATGTGGCCTGACAGCTACTAGTTCAAGCAAAAAAATCAAGGAAGCTCATGTAAATGGCAACAGGATTCAAGTTTTTGAAGGTTTGAAGCTTACTATGGACAAATATGTATTGCATTCAAATTTTTATGCATTGGATATAGATATTTTGGATATTGTTCTTGGATATCTTTGGTTAGAGACTTTGGTAACAATCAATTATTAATGTGCATAAAAAGTTCATGAAGCTTCGGTACAAGAGAAAGAAGGCCACTTTGCATGATATCACACTTAGCAAAGAAAAAAAAAGGTCAAGGTAGAGCATGAGGATGAAGTTGAAGATGGTGAAGAAGAGCATAAGATTCAGATGAAGAAACAATACAATTAGAGAACACTTCATTTACTCAAGAGACAAAGGCACTACCAAATGCAAAGGTGGCAAAGGTAGAAGAAAAGGTTGGTAAGGTCAAAACTATTGAAAAAGGACTAAGGTTGGGGCATATAGACACCCACATCGTCATGAGAGGAAACAATCATGGAAGCATGTTAGGGAATGTCATAGCAACAATTATTTTGGCTATACAAGGAATCAGGTAATCAAAGAAACAATCACTATGGCTACACAGTGAATCAACGAAACAATCACTAAGGCTATGCATGGAAGCCAAAGAAGAACTACTATGGTTTTAGCTCGGAATTAGAATAGTGCAGTGGAATATGGAACATGGAATCAAAGGAGGAATCATTATGCATGGACACGAAGGAGGTAAAAATAAAATTATAATCATGAATAGAATTAGAGTAGCATAGTGAAATTTGGAAGAAAGGTTGGCGAGATTTCACCCACCAAGATCACATACAGGGGGTTGGATGATCAGGGATGGAAACAAGTGTGAAATGATTTGAAGCACACTCTTTAATTGGTTTCTTCTCATGTTTCGGGGATGAAACATGTCAAGGAGGGATGGCATATTATGTGCCTAGGGATATGATATAATAATGTATATGGGTTGATAAAGATGCCAAGATGTGGTACCGCCTCCATCCCTCCCCCTTAGTTGTATGGGTCAAATATATTGGGTCAAATGAGTAACTTGTGGAGTTAGCTATATTGAGTAGCGAGTCAGACTACATTGGGATTAGGTGTTTACCCATTCATTATTAGTAATAGAGGTCTATATAAAAGAGATGAATACATTGTAAAAATATCGTGTATGTGAAGAGTCTTGTTTTTGTTGGAAGGATATTGGAGGTTGTCCCCTCGAAGTGGCATTCCCATACTGGGAGATCTTGTGGAGTTATTCCTTCCTTAAGGAGTATTATATGGTGTTACTCTATTTTAAGGGTATTATTCTATTTCTGAATATATTGCAAATTTAGACATCTTGGTTGACTAATATCTTGTGTTATGTTGATTTACATTATATTTTGTATAATTGTATTATTATGTGTGGATCTTACCAAGTGTTATCAGAGCTTCTATTTGGGCAAAAGTTGGTCGAAACCCAAATTTTGAGTAATCGACTATATCTCGCAAACCATTGCAATTTTTTTTACAATTTTTTTATTGGAGTTGGAGCATTAGTCAAGGAAGCTATAGTATTAAATTTGGGGTTTTGGGATCATTCGAGAGAGAATTATTGCTATTTTAGGGTTTTTACTAAATTCACTCCATCAGCGACAATTTTAGGAATTATTCTTTACTTTTTTTACCAAAGTTATAAAATCATTTAAGGAAGCTACAATAATTTTTTTGGGGTTTGTGATAAGTTTTGAGTGATTTATTGTGATTTTATGGTTTTCCATAAATTTGCTTTACATGTCGCAATCTTAGGTTTTTTTATGATTTCTTTACATTTTTGAAAAACTTGAAAAAATTTAGTGGGGATATGTTCTTTGAAGTTTTGGTTTGCTGAATTCAAGACTAAATTTTCTGGTAAAAGTTTGGTCAAAGGAGATATTCAGATCTACTTTTTATTCTTTAGATTTTGTGTTCTAGAAACCCTAGTTGTGGATAATGGAGTTAAAATTTCTTTATGGAGAGGATTATATTGATTCTAGAGAATGGTGGATCTTTTTAAAGGAGAGCTATTTTCATATAAGTTCATGGAAAATAAGTTTGTCACTTTCTTCTAGGGTTCTACAGTGTGTTGGTGGGTTCAGTTGGGTGAAGAAAGATGGATTTTTTCATGGGAAGAAATGGAACAAGTTTTCCTTGATCGATGGGACATAGATTAAAAAATGATGAAGAAAAATAAGGGGAAGAAAATAATGATGATGATGGTAATGAAGAAGAGAATGCAAAAGATGACAAAGAAAAAAAAGAGACATATAATGAGGATGAAGAGGACGCTACAAGTGTTGTAGGAGTGGTAGAGGATCATGATGAAGGAAGAGGAGAGATGGAGGATAAGGGTTTCAACAATTTAGCTCCAAAGTAATCATCTACAATATTTTAATTTCAGGGATGCATTCAAAAGGAGGTCATTGTTTCGATAAATCTTACGAACAAGTATAACTTCATCAACATGGATGTGGCCCGACATCTATAGATTCAAGCAAAGAATATCAAGGAAGCTCATGTAAATGGTGAGAGGATTCAAGGTTTTGAAGATTTGAAGCTTACTATGGACAAATATGTGTTGCATTAAATATTTTATGCATTGGATATGGATAGTTTGGATATTGCTCTTGGATATCATTGGTCAAAGACATTGGGAACAATCAATATTAATGTGTAGAAGAAGTTCATGAAGCTTCAGTACAAGAGAAAGGTCACTTTGCACGATATCATACTTAGCAAAGAACAAAGAAAGGTCAAGGTAGAGCATGCGGATGAAGTTAAAGATGAGAAAGAAGAGCATAAGGAAGATTTAGATGGAGAAATAGTACAAGTAGAGAAGAACACTTCATCTCCTCAAAAGACAAAAGCATTGCCAAATGAAAATGTGGAAGAGGTAGAAGCAAAGGTTGGTAAGGTCAAAAGTATTGGAAAAGGACTAAGGTTGGGGCATATAGAAGCCCACATTGTCATCATAGGAAACAATCATGGAGGCATGTTAGGGTGTGTCATAGCAACAATTACGTTGGCTATATAGGGAATCAAAAGAACAATCACTAAGGCTACATAGGGAATCCATGAAACAATCACTAAGGCTATGCATGGAAGCCAAATAACTACTATGGTTTTACCTCGGAAGTAGAATAGTGCAGTAGAATATGGAACATGGAATCAGAGGAGGAATCATTATGCATGGACACAGAGGTAAAACTATGATCATGAATGGAATAAGAGTAGCATAGTGGAATTTGGAAGCAAGGTTGGCTAGCTTTCACCTACCAAGATCACATATGGGTGGTTGGATGATCGGGCATGGAGACAAGTGTGCAGTGATTTGAAGCACACTCATTACTTGGTTTCTTCTCATGTTTTGGGGATGAAACATGTCAAAGGAGGGATGGCATATTATGTACCTAGGGGCATGATATAATAATGCATATGGGTTGATGGAGATGCCAACATGTGGCACACACCCCCTTTAGTTAGTTGTATGGGTCAAATATATTGGGTCAAATGAGTAACTTGTGGAATTAGCTACATTGGGTAGTGAGTCGGACTACATTGGGATTAGGTGTTTACCCATTCATTATTAGTAATAGAGGTCTATATAAAGGAGATGAATACATTGTAAAAAATACCCTGTATGTAAATAGTCTTGTATTTGTTAGGAGGATATTGAAGGTTGTCCCCTCGAAGTGGCATTCCCATATTGAAAGATCTTGTGGAGTTATTCCTTCCTTAAGGAGTATTATATGGTGTTACCCTACATTAAGGGTATTACTCTATTTCTGAATATATTGCATAATTGGGCATCTTGGCCCACCAATATCTCGTGTTGTGTTGATCTACATTATATTCTGTATAGTTGTATTATTATATGTATGGATCTTATTAGCCTTTGAGCGTTACAAAATCAAGCTAAAGGAGATATTATGATCCCACATATGACAGAGATGCTTTCCATTATGATTGCATTGACTAAGTGGAGACAATAATTGTTGTGCAGTAAGTTCCTTGTTAAGATTGAACATGATAGTATTAAATATATGCTCCAATAGAAAACCTTGGCCACTGACCAAAAAAGTGGATAGAGAAAAATCAAGCTTTTGACTTTGAAATTTTGGATAAAAAGGGAATAGATAATGCTGTTGCAGATGCACTATCTCACAAGGAGGAAGAAAACATGGTACGTTCAACCTCAATTGTGGACCCAAAATGTCTTGCATACAAGCAAAATATGGCAAATACAATGATTGTAAAAAAATCATTGATAAAATCAATATCCTAATTTTTCTTCAAAAAATTATATGATATGGTTCAAGGGATGTATTTACTTGCTGCAAAATTTAAAGTTTAAGATGCAAGTGTTGAAGGAGAATCATGACTCACCAGCCTCTAGCCAGGTTGGTTTCTTTAAAACCTATTAGAATGTGTGGCAGTCCCTTTATTGAAAAGCAACAAGGACTGAGATAAAGAAGTATGTAGCAGATTGTGAAACTTGCTGACATATGAAGATTGAGTTAGGACTGTATCCAGGATTACTACAACCATTACATGTTCCCAGCTAGAAATGAGAAGAGATATCTATGGAATTAATTGACGGCTTACCCACTTGGACGGCAAAGACAAAATTTTGTTGTGGTAGATCACCTAACTAAATATGCTTACTTTATGGCAATGAAGAAACCATGCCATATGTCATACATGTTGAAATATTTTGTGGAAAATGTTTACAATCTACATGGATATCCTAAAGTAATAGTATGTGATTGAGATCCTCTTTTCTGCAAAGAATTATGATTACAAGTTGGCACATCCTTGACCATGAGCTCTTTGTACGATCTGCAAATTGATGGTCAGATAGACGTTGTAAACAAGTGCTTAGAATGTTCTACCTTCAATAAACAAAACCAATGTTTTAAGTGGTTGCAACTTGCAGAATGGTGGTATATAATACCACTTACCATATGTCCTCCAAGATGACTCCATTCACTGCCCTTTATGAGTATGAATCACCAAGGCGTAAGGATTTCATTGCTGCTTCATACTAGTATCAAAGTACCAACAGTTAAAAACTATATAGAAGCGTTTCAAAATGTAATTCACATCCTTAAGAAAGATTTGGAATTTGCTTGTAATTTGCATGAAGCAACAAGCTGATTAACACCAAAAAGAGTGAGAATTTGAATTAGGAGAATAGGTCTTTATATGTCTTCAATCATACAAGCAAACTTCATTGATGCAAACTGGTTGAAACTACAAGTTATCGCCCAAGTTTTATGGACCATTCCAGATCAGTAAGAAGATTGATCTAGTAGCTTTTGGATTGGAATTACTAAGAGCAAGTTGCATTCACAATGTTTTATATGTATCATCTCAAGAAAAAAATGGATAGGCACGATTGTGTTCAAATTGAGTTGCCTAACCTAGATGAAGATGGAAAACTTGTGCTTGAACTTGAAGGTGTTCTTGAAACTTGTACAGGGAATTTGCGTTCTTGAATTATTCCTAAATAATTTATGAACGTTTTTATATGAGTTTATCTGAGTTCTTGCCTAGTTTCAGCTTACGCCAAGCTAGAGTTTTGACACCTCACCTAATTTCTGGCCCAATTCAAGTTTGACTTGTGATTAACTGTGAGTGGAACTACAATTTCATGCAACTATGTATACTATAGTTCAGGTACAAGAATCTTTAGATTAGTAGCAATCTAACAATAAATAATTTTGAATGAAGTATTATATTTGTAAACATTATCTGTAATATTACTTTGACATCTGTTTTATTTCATGTCAGGAAAATCAAGCTAGATGTCACCTCATCTGCTGTAACTTGCAACAATATCATTATCAAGTATATTGAAAGGTTACAGTATCATATCCAGAGTTGATACATTTTTACTAAAAAGAAAACATTGACGATGTGGAAATGTACGAAGACTCGGAATTTATATAAAATATAGCATATCTATCTTTTGTGAGTCAAACCACATCTCTAAGCTTATCTCATCCTCAAGGAGGCGTTTACATTGTATAAATTCTATCCATACCAGTATTTCAAAATGGTGGTTTGATATAATGAGAGGATAAATGAGTCTTATTGTATCCTGTGATCAAGTGGATTCAATAGATTCAAAACTCTTTAGCAGATGGAAAAGATACGAAGCTAAGATATTAATATTAATAATATAAATCCTCCTTATTAGTTAATGCAGCGAGCCTTCAACTTATTCTTGTAGTTTTTAAGTCTGAATAAAAATTGAAGTATACTAGTCATACATGGGTGACCATATGTCATTCAAACTCATATGCCTTTTTTTATGATTTTCAAGCGAGATATGTTCAAGTCACAAAGAACAAAGTAGACACCAAAGGGCTTAACTCTTAGTTATTACAGCCAGCGTAGGCTTTCACAAGATAGTGAGTAAGATGCATAAGGGTTTGGTTGAGTTCTACTGGATTTATAGTAGTGATGGCGAAAACATGCTCTATTTTAAAGAAAAGTTGAGTCAAAACAATACCTACAGTTTTTTATCCAGGAGTATCCGGGTCAACAAACAATCTTGCATCAACCAAAAACATGAATCGGTGTTCTTGTGACTTGTCGACAACATTGTGCTTATCGGAAATGATTAGAACCAATTCTAGAAGCATAAAAAAAGCTCCAACACTGTAGGAACATCAAGAGGAGCATGTTTTAGTCATCTCCCAGATGTCAAACTGAACCCTTTTGAAGATGAAGAAACCACCAGATTGCATTAATTTACGGTTACATAACTTCCATTCTATAGTAACTGGTGGTTCGCCCATGATGAAGAGAAAACAAAAGTAACTGCCTAGAATCCAAATTATTGACGCATGGACCGTTTTCCAAGAATAGGGGAACTAGAAGAGTCACTATAGCTTTTCAGAATAGTTAGGGGAGATTCAAAGAAGTTTGCATGAGTTGAGAGTCAGTTAGGGGTTAGCCCCAAGTTGTGCTAGCACGCAAGAGAGAGGAGAAGCTTGGAAGAAGCTTGCTAGAGTGGAGTGTGTTTAGAAAAAAACAAACAAATGATGTAACAAGTCCATGAGGGCTTGAAATAGATGTATATTTTTCAGGTTGTAGTCGGTATATTTTTCAGGTTGTATATTTTTCAGGATGTAACTAGTGTGTGTGGGAAAACTCTGTAACACTGTCATTGAAAGCAAGAAAGTTGCGTTTGAATTCTTGTGTCTGAAGTGTCCATTGGAAAGTGAGTTTACGTTGGTGAGGAAGGCAACCATTAATTTGGCCCCCTTATAACCATCTGCATGAATTGGTATTAGAGCAGGTTGTGTCTTACTTGGTTGAGTGTGTGAGGCTCTAGTTGAGTTAGTTGAAGGTTGTGAAATAGTCTTGCATTGTGAAGAGTTGTCAAGTGTGGTAATGGCACATAGAGGAGCACCCCTTGCATGAGGATGAAGAGCACCAAGGGTTGCAAACTTGGTAGAGATGTTGAGATGAATCCAAGCTAGGTTGGATGCTATGGAGAGTGCACAATGTAGAGGTCAACAACCCATCAAATTGCATAACTATTACGATCAACCCTCTCATGGAAATATTGTTTAGAAGTATGGTTGAATGTAAAATTAGCTACTAGGCTGAAAAACAAGGAAAGAGAGAAAAAGGGCTTGCAGGTATTAGACCAATGCATTCAACAATATATCATTGCATCACTCTCAGGGATTTAATCGAAAAAGTATGGGAGAACAAAGGAGAAGTTGTCTTCTGTTGTTTCGTTGACTTAAAGAAATCATTTGACACAGTTCCTAGAAACAAGTTGTGGGGGAGGATGGGAGAACTTGGAGTTCCAAAAGAATATAGGGCTGCAGTCCGTAAGCTCTATGAGCAGGCTCGAGCCAAGATCAAAACACATAGGTCTATTAGAATTCTTCAGTAGTGACATAAGGGTTAAATAGGGATGCCCATTGTCACCCACTTTATTTGGCCTTTATATTGACAAAGTGGAAGAATGGATAGACAAATTAGGGGGTCGCACAGTCCGCGTAGCTAGTTGTGATAAAACTCCCATATGCAAATGATCTTATTTTGACCATGGCAACCCAAAGCTTAAGAGACCAATTGAAAGCCTCAGAGCTCTTTTGCAAAGAGGTCGAGATGCTGGTCAACACCAACAAAACTAATATTTTGATCTTCTCATGCCGAAAGATTAAAAAACATATAAGCTTCATATTTTAGGGGAACTCACATGAGATAGTCTTAAAATACAAATTGTTGGAGCTTGTTTTCACTAACAAGCTTACTTAGGAAACATGCATGATGAAGAGAATCCAAGGACAGTGGAGGGTGCTATATCTCTTCAAAACAGATACAAAGATGCCGATTTGTAGGATTGGAAGGCCACCAAGGTCTTGTTTGGGCTACTATTAGTGCCAATGGTGCTATGAAGGTGTGAAGTTTGTGCTAGTTGTACATCGTGCTAAAGTGGATACAAATTGGGAGAAATCTGAAACGTTTAATCATGTGCAACTTCAAGTTTGAAGCTTTGGTTCCATACAAGATATTCCTAGCAGAAACATGTACTTTTCCGATAGAAGCAACGATAATGATACGTCTCCTAGGATATGTAAATAAAATCGAGAACATTGGAGGAGGATAGGTGTCCAAAGGCAGTAATGATAGAAGAGCTGAACAAAATAAAGAGGAAATAGATGAAACAAAACAAAACTATGGATGAATAAGTGTGGCATCTACCTACAAGAATGTCCAATCATCAATTAAGAGATTAAAAATTATGTGAAGGAAAAGTGTAAACTAAGCATGTAGAAAAAGCAAACTAGGGAGGGTAAAAAAAATGCTACATGATTGAGTTTAAGCCCACATATGAGCCAAAAGATGTACATGGGGGCCAAAATCAAATGGAAAATGAAGATGCTCATAGCCCAATTGAGGACTATGCCACACCAACTTAGATGCGAGACGGTAGGTGGAAGATCCCAAAAGAAAGGTGGGAAGAGAGAATATGTCTTTTTTGCACATTGGGAATGGTAGAGAAGGAATGACACTATATCATGGAATGCTCCACATATGAAGACATTCGAGCTAGCTACCTGGACAACTTGAAGGGGATGTCAATACTTACCATATTTGAAGAAGAAAACATTGAAAAAAGTAAGGAACTTTTGATCAAAATCTTTAGTAGGAGAATGAACGTCCAGAGGCAGAACTATAATAGAGAGTTGAAGTAGGGTCCAATTGCACAAATCTTCTCTTTTTCAGCAGCTTATCACTCCTTTGGTTATGCTTATTGTTCTTGGTGTCCCATAAACTATTTTGGTGTCGTGGACATTATCTCTATCTATCTATCTATCCATCCCTTTTCTTATTTGCATGAAAAGCAGTCATAGGTATATCTTCCTCTTTGATTTGGATTTGATGGTAGCTAGAATGCAAACCCAACCTAGTAAAGAACATATAACTACATTCAATTCATCCAATAAATCAACAATAACAGATATAGGAAAATGCAATTCATCCAATAAATCAACAATTAACAGATATAGAAAAATGCAATTCATCCAATAAATCAACAATAACAGATATAGGAAAATCATCTTTGATAGTGATCTTGTCTAACTCTCAATAGTTAGTAAACATGCACTGAGTACTATCCTTTTTGTGCTCCATAACCATAGGTGAGGAGTAAGCACTTTGACTTGGCTGAATGATCCCAACATCAAGCATCTCACGAACCATGCACTCGATCTCACTCTTTTGCTCATAGGGGCAGCACTAGGAGGGAATAGTGAGTAGTTTACTTCCTAGACTCAACGGAATGGTATGATCATGCTCTCTAACTGGAGGAAGACACTTGGGAATATCTTGAAAAAACATGTAGTGTTTGTTAATTTACCTATAAATCTAAAGATGTTGGCCAAGGTTGTGCTTCCATGAGGAATTGTGTGACAACTCGAGAGGCTCCTTTTTTCAACATCTCCATTCCATGAAAGCTAATTCCTTGAAATGATCCTTGAAGTACTTGAGTTCATGTCGTTTTAGGGTCCACCTTGACACCCTCAAAGGAGACAATATGTTTGAGATATTCAACCTCTTTTACTATAGAAGAGAGTTTGGAATAAAGTTCATGTTCCTCCAAGAGTAGCAAAACATTATTCAAATGCTGGAGGTGTTCTACTCAAGTTTTACTGTAGAAAATAATATAATCAGAGAAGACGGGCACAAATTTTTGAAGGAAAGACCAAAACACAGAATTCATAAGACTCTGAAAAGTGGATGGTGCATTATTAAGACCCTAAGTCATGATTAAAAGTTCAGAACGGCTTTCATGTGTACAAAAACTTAAAAGTGGTCACAGGTATATCTTCTTCCTTGATCTGCATTGGATGGTAGCCAGAATGCATATCCAACAGGGTAGAGATTACAGCCACATGCAATTCATCCAATATTCCATCAATAACAGGTATAGGAAACTTAGTTTTTGATAGTGAGCTTGTTTAACTCCCGATAGTTAGGACACATGTGGCAAGAAGAATCCTTTTTTCACACTATGACCATGGGTGAGGAGTGAGCACTTTGACTTGGCCGAACAACCCAATCATTAAACATCTCATGAACCGTGCGTTCAATCTCATTTTTCTGATAGGGGTAGTGGTCGGGTCGAAAATTTTCTTCTCTCCACAATCATGACCCTTTCTCTACTTGTATTTACAGTTATAAGAAAGCCCTTTTCCATTTCTCCTCTACTGGGCTGATTTCAATAGTGCTGATTTTGGGCTGCACAAGAGTTACTTCTCTCTCTATAAGGAGTGTAGGACCTCTTCCATTCCATATTTCATTACTCCATTTTGAGGGCAACGAGCATAAATTTCTTCAGATTCGCGAGATCATGAACATCAATACTTCGATGTTTCCTTTTAAACCCACAATTATCAGAACTTAGTGATGGGTTTCATAACTGAATTAAAAAACTCAACTTAATTGAATTAAGGAACGCAAGAGAACACCAATATATGAAGGTACCATAGGAACCAAAGCAACTTGCGATAGAGAACTATGCACGAATGATCAATATTACAAATTGAATTTGAAATGTGGTATACATGTGTGTGTGTGTGTGTACCATATGTACATATCATATTTTACAAACCCCTAAAATGAAGGTGGTTTGTGCCTACTTATTAATATATCAAAGTTGGTAAAGATAACTTTTTTTCATGTGGTCTCGTAGGGGCCTACATGTTTGAATATCAACAAGGATTCCCAAGGATCCCACAAAACGATAACTCAATGGGTGCTAAAGAAATATCTCCATGGAATACCTCAAGCCAGTATTTCAAGGGGGCCTGATAAGTCGGTTGTACACACTATTGCAATACTTGTACCAAAACCAATGAATAAGTCCAATAGATGGGCCTCTTTGATGTCATAAACCCAAAGACTAAGCACTTCCAAGTCAATATATTAAGCTACCAGCCATATTTGCCAGAGATGTGCTTATTGATTGATGAATGATTTATCCTTCCTCTAATAATGCATAACTAACTCCTCAATGATATGCTCTATTTAAGAAATTTGTCTCTCTTACTCTTGGAGTCTTGGGTGGCCATTGGTACCATTTGCATTGATGACTTTTCATGTGAAAGGAAGCTAGTAACATCCTTTGGGATTATTTTGTCTTGTGAAGTGTAAACAATTGCTCCATTTGAAAATCCATGACAGAGGGTTTGTGCCATTGAACTTGAAAGTATCCAACTTCAATGGATAGAGGTCTAGATCATGCGTTGAAATATGTCCTTCAAGCATTATCTTGGAAAGATGAAATAGGCATTCTGTCTGCTTGGAATCATTATGAAAATATGGAGCTGTTCGGCGAGCAGAAAAAGGATTGGTCAAATTCTGAAGTGACGCTGCTCTGCCATTGAGCATAGTTTGGAGCTTTGGCACATCATCTTTACTTTCCATGGTATTCTTGACTGTTTCTAGGTCTCCTTTACTTGACATAATGTTTTCCAATGATGTTAATCTTGAATCCAACAAACACATCTTGGAACCCATGATGGAGCTCACTCTATCACAAAGCAGCTGTTCTTGTTCCCCATCACTATTCACGTTTTCTTGCACTTGTTCCACCAACTTGCCCTTGCTACTTTAACTTGGTTGCTAGATGATGCCACCCATACCCATTTTTAGAAGTAAAGTGACTTGTCGCTTGAGTAGACTCTACTGGATCTTGGAGGAGATTCCTTGTTCTTGATCAGAGGTTCTTGGGTTGGAAGTGGTCTATTTTGTTATTGAGATGGACTATCTTTGGTTTGAACTGGAGTGTTGTGAGGAGTCTTATTAGGCTCTTTAAGAGCTTTTCGGGGAGGCATACTAGGTATATGGGTGGAGGCTAAAGGGATCTACTTCCCTGCACTAGATCTCAATATAAAAATCATGTAGAAAAGAAGATACAAAAATTTCCTTCACAAAGTGAAAAATAAAGATGCTTGAATGGCTTACCCCAATTGCAAAATGACATTTTTTCCATTTTTATGTCGAAGTTGTGATCACGATAAAGGTAATAACAATTCCAGAAGGCCAGCTTTCTGCAGTTGCAAGTTTCTCAATACTGCTTGGATTTTGTAGTATGATCAGTCTTCTGAAAGCTCTCAAAGAGTAATTTTTAATAGTACACAACATTTTTTTGATTGAGTGTTTTGCTAGGATAAATTTGCAGTAAATGATGATGCATTTTTCTTGGAAAAAACCAGCAGAACTTTTAGACTACAAATCCTTTTCCCACTTTCCCATTGTCGCTTTGATACCACTTGTTGGGATACTAACACAAGAAATGCAACAGATCCACGTAAATAAATCAATAGAGTTTAATGAAATAAGGCCAAGATGTGCATAATTCAAATTGTAGAGGTGGAGTCCAAAATTACTTTATAATAAAATAAGAAAGTAGTGCCACATTGAGGGGGCAACCTCCCAAATGCTTAAGCCACAGATATGTTCACACAATTGATGATATCCAAAAGACTATTTAGCCCCTATTATAGCTTAATTAGGTTGAGGCAACCTCATAAACCCTAATAAGGCTGACCACTAGAGTCTAGAAACTACTATTTGACTAAGCCTAAGGGTTATGCATGCTACATGGAGGATACTCCATAACCCATCCATACATATGACATGTACAAATAGAAGTGTAGCATAGGGGAAAGCAAGGGAGAACAATACATAATTTCATTGATGTAGCTGCACATTATATACGGATCACCTTATGAATACGGTGCCCATCTGGTCTAAATCACTACAGCCAAGTACTTATCCAATCAGCCAATTACAGGGATTGTCTCTCACACGAGCAGCAGTCAAGGAGATTTAATATGGGATCAACCATGGCAGGGTACTTCTGTTATCAAATCAAAATTTATGAACCAGATCAAAATTGGTAAAGGTAACTTTTCCAACTGCAAAGGTGAAGCCATAAGACAATTTACGGTTACATAGAACTCTTATGATGCTAATACAAGCCAAGAAGGGATACCATCAAACCATTGAGGCAGTTTAAACCTTATCAAATAAGAGAGTACCGCTTCAAATCTTTTAGCAGATCAGTCATTAACTATAGAGATTCAAAGTCACCAAGTCCATTTTACCAATATGAAAGATGAAATCTTATGGGATGATGAAGGTAGGGGCAATTACTAATATATTTACATAATGCAGCACGGTTCCATCATAATTAGCAATAACCAGGTGAAGAATTGGGCCAATACATTATAGCCATAAAAGAAATTATTCTTGACACATGATGCACTTTAGAGAAATTGTTGGCCGGAGCCAACTAAGTGTATAATGTGTACCTGAGTTTCAAAAGACCTGCATACTGCATCTACTTCACGTGTAGGTGGATTGACAAGTTCAAGTTTACTACCAGGTTTGGTCATGTGGTCAGTTATCCCCCATTTTGTCAAATGGGTAATAATTTCTCACCAGGCACAAATGGGTCCATGAATTTAGAGTGACCATTTTAAACATGATTATGCATGGCTGTTTTCTAGAAGTGAGGATGTAGCTGTTCAAAACTATCAAGAGTTTCTTATAATACTTTGTGGCAAAGATATTTGCTAAATATTAAATATCATCAACATACACTTCTTGGTGGTCTATCATGTATGGAATCATTGTATTAGAGGGGGCACATGCGAATGTAATAAAGGAAGTGGTTTAAAGCCCAAGTCGTACTATAGGTCAAAGTCGTGTGATAAGATTAAATTGTCCTAGGTCTTAGAAATATTAATATTAAACTCAAAATGGCTGGTTGTTAAATTCCAAATGTCAAGTTCACTAAAGTGATCCAGGGCTCAAGGGTGACCCAAGGTATAACACGCAAGCAGATTCTAATGTGTCATGCGCGGAAATTATTTATGAAGATAAGAGTGCAAAAATAAATAAATATAAGTTTTGCATAAGAGAATACAATAACAACAAAAAAAAAGACGAGAACTGTAATTCAAGTTTAAATTATGCAAGCTTGGTACAATGATTTGAGAGATCAAATGTATCAACCACAAGTCTCTCCTATTTGATCAACCATTCGATGAATAGATATGTTACATTAATATACAGATGGAGGTGGTGAAAAGACGAGTTTGTAGTTACAAGAAACGCGACTAATTGCATTATGCTGTTTCATATTCTATTCTTTATCGTTTTATGAAGATGCCACTACACAATTATGCTAAATAGGGTTGACACTATTGGAGTTGTGGGGCATAGGATATAGTATTTCAGCACTTCATGGTATGACTACATGTGCTTGGGATGATGCCAAAGCCAATGGTGAAGACGGAATGTGGCACTGAGCACCACCGTTGTACCACGAGATGATTAAAGTGCTAGAGCCTCTTTGATTAGTTGCCCCTCCTTGAGAAGCAATGGTCCCCATTGCGACAAGTTTAGAGAGTAGATCTGCTAAGTGTTCTAAGATGTCATGTGGCAGTGAGCACTGCCATTGTATTGTGAGATGATTAAAGCACTAGAGCCTCTTGGAGCAGTGGTCCCCATTGTGACAAGTTGAGAGAGTAGATTTGGAAAGTGTTTTGCAACTTGAGTGCTAGTGTGCCATTTCCATTGATGAGAAACTTGACCCATCTTGACAATTTGGTAGATCAGAATTTCCTGATTCCTTATGCATTTGATCTGTATCTCAATCACTTGATTGGATTCTGTTGGCATGCTACAATCGACTGATTTTTGTTGTTCAGAGTTCTTCAGCTACATTTGGTGTGTGCAATGAAGGGGGAAGTAATGGTGCAAGAAATCTACATTGAAAAGTGGATGAAGTCTTTGATAAGTTGGAAGATTAAGCTTCAACATGTTATCTCCAACCTTTTTAGTAATGTATGGACTGTACTGAAGAGGACAAATCTTGCGGTAAGCTCATGCGAGTCTTTTATTCTGCAAGTGAAGCCATACTCTATCACCAACCTTGAATTGGTGTGGTGCTCAATGGTGATCATGGTGCTGCTAGGACTTAGCAGTTTTATAGAATGGTTTGCACTGGCTACTAGATGTGTTGTTTGTGCTCAATGAACTTAGATGTTTTGTCAACCTCTTTTGGAGCTAAAGGAGTTGCTGTTATAGAAGGGGTCATAGGATGAGCTACATCAATGGATGCCCAATCGCTGGAAACCAAAACAAACTTAAAAGGTTTGTGTTCAATAGAGTTGTGAAGAGCTTTGTTGTAGCTATATGGAATGAAAGGTTATTTTTTTATCTCAAGGGTGATTCTTCTTGGATTTTATCATTTTGAGAAGATGCTTGATCACTTGTAATGTCCCCATTGCCAAATCATTTATGAGCAGGTATTGAAGACCTTTAGTCTACTTTCTCCATAGACTAAAAGATTTTTTTTTAGGGTTTTATTTTATTAATTAATTATAATTGTCTGAATAATGATTTTTATTATTTGTTCATATAAGGCAATTTTAGTTGATTAATATAATATTTAAAAAAAAATTGTTTTTACCACTAAAGTATTTAATTGAAATAATTATTGAATTATTGCCTAAAAGTAATTTTAATTACTATTTATTATTTAGGCAATTATTTAATATTAATTTTGGTAAAAAAAATGTCGGCTCGTAAATGATCAAAGGCAAAAATAAGATATGCTAAAAGTCGACAAAGAGAGTTAAGAAAAAGTATTTGGCTTTTTCAAGGTGGTTCGCCCCCCTTTGAAGGGTACAAGTACATGGTGGAGTTCTCTTTTGAGGGATACGCTGAAAATTGATATTGATTCTTCATGCTTGAAGAAAATATTGGGATGTATGCCCAATAAGTGTTTGTAGGTTTTTGGAGCTAATTATTCGACAAAACGGTGTCTTTTGATGCCACCTTTGCAAAGGTGGATTTGATAATTGCCCTAGAGTAGGGCGACTTGCTTGGTGACTTGTTTGTAAGGATTTTATGGTCAATTTGAGGTCCAATTGATCTAGTTTTATTGATGAATATTGTTAAAGTATGGCATTGAATTTCTATGTGATTTAGCAAGGTTTTTAAGGTCTTTTCGAGTGGATAAATAAATAATAAGTTTTTATTTATTTATATATTTGGACAGATTTTATGAGGGTTTTGACTGTCATAGATTGTAGATTTGTGGTTAATATTTATTGAGTGAATTTTTTCACATGTGGCGACTTGATTGGGTTTGAGGGATTGATGTTTGAAGGGGTCTAAAACCCGAGTTGAAGAGTATTTGATTTTTATATGCAATTTTGACCTAAGGCGACTAGGTTTGGAGAGGTATTTGATCACTTTGAAGGCCTAAAAAGGTGTAGATTTTGTGTGGCTATTTTTGATAATTTATTCATGATTTTTGACAAGGGTTTGAGTGAGAATTGGTAAATATTCAGTTGTTGTTTTATGCATAAAATCAAATATTTTTCAGCGAGGTTAAATCTGATTTTCATTCACATCTAAGGGGTAAAAAGGCACAAAATTCTTATTTTCAATTCGTGGCTTATTTTGGATCATTTTGAAGTGATATTTGCTCAAGGTATTGCTGGAAATTACTTATCTATTTATTGCACATTGACGTCTAGGGTTTAAAAGCAAATTGCAAGTTTTTGAGGTATTTTTTTGAGCTAGAGTTTGTTGATTTTGCTAATTTCAGATTTAAAAAATTTGTAGATTTTAGGGAAAACCTTTTTTTAGTTGAAATATCCCATTTAGAGACATTACAATGGTATCAAAGCACTGATATTGTCCACCTGTGAGGTTTGGTATACAGATTTTGATACAAGCAGGTAAAAAGATTTTGTGTTATTAGAGAAGAGAAAGAAGCCATGGAAGAAATAGAGAAAAAAAGGCTCTACAATGCAAGAAGAAAGCTAGGGAACCTATGCCAACCGGTGAAAAGTTTAATCAACACCTTGAAATAAGTAGAAAGGAGGTTATCGAAGGTGACTTAATCACAATACAAGTCTATGAAATGGGTGGTACAACCCTCAATGACTTGGTTCAACATTAACTCTTGAGAGACACAAGTGAAGAGGTAAGATTTTTGGTTACTAGTTGTGTCAATGAAATTTTGAGACTAATTGTTCCCAAGGTTCTTTACAGTGACATAATTATGAGAGAGATATTTTAGTTGATTGTGGAGAGTTTCCAAGGTCTTGTGGATAACAAGGGAGACTCTTTTACTAGAAGGGTCACATTGCTAGACACTATGGTAGAAATCAGGGCATGTGTTTTAATGTTAGATTTGGAATGTGATGAGCTTGTTGAAATGTTTCAACATTTTTTGGCAATTGCTTGGAAGAATCCTACCAAAAATGTTGTAGCTTCTATGCAGAGATTCTTAATCTTGACACTCAATGAGAGTGATGATCTTTCCAAGCCATTATTATCTATCTTGTTGACAGGTTTGAGGCTAGAAAAGAATTTTTTTCCAATTGGACATATGTTGTTTGAAAATGTTGCAATTAATTGCGAGGGAAAATTGAGGCCTTATTTGATAGTGGAGCATGTAGAGGAAGAAATGATTAAACTACATGGAGAGTTGGAAGTAAACAATGAAAGAACCCTTCATGAGGGTTCCTATGAAGGAGCCAAGGAAATGAAAAAATCAGATTTGAAGGAGGAAGATGAGTTACAAAAAAATGACACTTTGGGGCAGCTTAGAGTGGAAAATTGCGAGGATAAAAAATCCGAGTTTTTGTAGCAGCGAAGGGGGTTGCAAATGATGGAGAAAATAGAGAAATGCTAGATGCTTTGGGATAGTCAAGTACCTCAAACTTTGGTATTCAAAAAGATGATATTGAAGAAGCCAAGAAAGCCGAGATATTCATTGAAAGGTATGAGTTGAATGATGATTTTTGTTTGGTATCTAATAATTGTTCAAATTTGTTGCATGACTTTAGATTTGATAAAAGAACTTGGAAGGAACAATTCCTAAGCACAAATAAGAAGGGAGTGCAAGCCTTCACAAGGTTGGATGGCACAAAGGGGCTCCTTGATAAATCAATGCACAATAAGATGGGGGAATGCTTGAAGGAAGATAACACTATGATGGACTTGCATACAATCAAAATGGATATGAGAAAATATCAAGATTCCAACTTATTGTGGAATGTAAAAGGCAATCCATTGTGTGAAATGGATAGGAAGGAAGGATCAAGACATCAAGAAAGGATTCTAGAACTTGACAAGTGGATTTGTTATAGACTGGATTTGCACCCTTGCGAGAGAGTTCTTCAAGCTATTTTTTACTTCCAGCTATAAGTATGGGAACAACCTCAGGATGTGGGTGTTCTATGGTGAGGTTGAACCTCTAGACTTTTTTATGAGGTTAGTTCTTCAGGTGCTTCACTTCAACACTTTGGGTTTCTACGTTAAATTCTACTAATGGCCAAGGAAAAGGGGAGAGAGATTACTTGAAAAGAAAACTAAGCTAAGGGAGGTGATGCACCGAAAGTAAGTGATCCACTTGGCTTGGGAAAGACACTAATTCAGCATAAGACAAGTTGGCTTACACAACCTCCTAACCAGGGAACTTGCATAAATTTTTCTTAAGCTAGGCTTATTGAACCACACATGAGGCAAAGAGGAATTTCAAAATTCACACCAAGCATCCATTAATAGCCGAAAAGCACGAGTTCAAACTTGCAATTAACTAGAAAGTACCTTAAAACAAGCAAGAAAGAAGGGCAACAAAGTTGGAAGGATGCTTCTTCACAACGCTATTAGTGCACAAGTTAACTCAACACAATTTTTAGACAAAAACATAGGTAAAAACAATCTTTATTGCTGCAAAGGTCCATTACACAACGATTTTCGCAGAGTGATTTTATCACCAGTCCGGATATACATTTCTAGGCTCCAAGGCCTCTATTTATAAAGAAAAGGGGGAAGAGAGAAAGGGAGGAAAGAAGTCACAGATGGCTGGCACCTCTTGTCTTTCTTTGATGTTCATAAATGCGCTGTTCCAGATCACCACCCAATACTCTTGAGCCCCTCTCGTCTTTAAGACTTTTGTTGGCACATCTGAAAAGTCATGCTGAGCAGCTAGAATGTTTCTTCCTGGTGTGACGCATTTAAGCGTCGAACGGCGATTGCGGGCAATGAACCATGATGGATGAGAGCCTTCATAACTTCCAACTATCGATCGCTCGGACTCTCCCATGTTTATTGAACATCTTTGTGCCACTTGTTCTTTACTGATTGGCCCTTTCTGCTCCAGTTGCATCACGTGGTAGCCTTTCATTCGTTGTATCATGAATCTAGCGTTGCCAAACCAAGCTTAAGTCGAGCCCTTGGAGAATCCTGATTTACTCTATACAGAGTAATTCGAAAGTTGGACCTTGTCAGATCCTTTGCTTATAAAGCCTTTTAAGTAGAGTACTTTGAGAAACCCGATTTACTCTATGCAGAGTAATTCGGGTTCTCTAAGCCTACTTACTTCGGGCTTGTCCATCTTGAAGTCTTCTCACTTTGCCGCTTCTCAAGCCTTAAGACTTCGAGCTTTTCAAACCCGATTACTTCCAATGGCTAGTTGCTTATCTTGATTTTGACATCCATTGGCCTGTCATTTCCTTTAGACACTTGGTCTCGGGCTTCTCTCTCGGCTTATTTCTTTTGGGCAAATTTGTTGAAGGAATTTCTTTGGACAATTTGTCCGAAAGAATTCCTTCGGACTTTTTGTTCGCGTCTGTCTTTGGAAACTACCCTTCAGGGTTTTCATAATGGACTTTCTCGAAGGGTAAGAGACCCTTCAAGCTTTCTGCATGTCCCCTCGGATTTTCGCAAATGATCCTCTCGAAGGGAAAGATACCCTTCGACAATCTTGAAATGGTCCTTCCGAAGGGTAACATACCTTTCGAGAAGATTACAATTGTCCACTTGGAGAAGAAAAAGCCTTTCGAAAAAGTTGAAGTGTATCTTCGGGAAAGTTGATTGGTCCCTTTTTGCCCTAAAAAGACCCTTCGACATTTGAAAATGCCCTTCGGATTTTTGAAAAAGACTCGTCTCTTGAAGAACCCGAGAAGCACTATTTTTCAAGATCAAATCGGGTTTGTCAAGCCCCTTTACTTATTTCGGGTTTCTGACTGCTCACGACTTATGAAGTAACCAAGTAGTGCCTTTTGGAGAACCCAAAATACACTGTCTATGAGTAATTCGGGTTTGTAAACCCGAATTACTTCTACTTATGAAACATTTAGAAGCTAAGCACTGCTGGAAACCCGATTTGCACTGTGCCTTAAAAAAATCCGAAGTTGTCACTGCTGGAAAACTTGAATTCCTCCCAAAGACTTACCATTTTTTCCCTGAAAGCTCCCTTTTTCATACTTAGGTAAACTTTGATATGTGGGCCAAAAAAATGGCCAACATTTCTGGCAATTCGCAGGGAAGCATGCCTGCTATGCTTGAGAACCCAGCTCTTTTGCTTTGTTCGATCCATTGGGTGTGGAGTTGTTGCTTTTGCACGACGCTGGCTCTTTCTGGAAATCTCCCTTAAAGTAACAAGGACAATCGAAACGAAACAGTGTCCATGGCACTTAGGGAAGGGAAAACCCACAACTGAAAAAGATGTGCACTAGGCACTTGAGGAAAACACAAAAGAAAACTAAAAGAAGCGCATAGAAATATATACAACGGCTGCAGACTCTCAATAGCAAGGCTTCAGATGAATCCCATTGACTGGGATTGGTAATACTTCTCCATCTAATTGAGCAAGATGGAAAGCGTTATGTTGTTTGCATTTGTGGGTCAAATAAGGGCCACTCCCCACACTGTCAAACTTGGTATGGTTGTCCGGTTTGACCTTTTTTGAGTCCCATTTGAGAACCAAGTCTCCTTCCTGAAAAGTCCTTGCTATAGCTCTCTTGTCAAAAGCTTTCTTGACCTGAGCATGATGTGCCTCCAATGCTTTCATTGCAAGGTCCCTTGTCTCCTCAAGCTTTGTGAGTTCTGCCAATCTCACATTCATGGGTTCATCTTCCAATAGCTCTAGCCGATGGACTAGCTCTAATGCAGGCAGCTCAAGGGAAATAGGTAACTTGGCCTCCCTTCCATATACTAGAACATATGGAGAATTGCCAACAACAATTTTAGAAGTTACCTGGTCAGCCCACAAGGCTGTCTTTAACTTGGTGTGCCATGTCCTCTGGTTCTCTATAGTCCTGATGATCTTCAGCAAATTTTTATTTGTGGACTTAGCTAACTCGTTGTCTTGAGGATATAATAGTTTGAAGAAGTGTTGAGGTAGATGCCCATCTTGAGAGTCCATTCACTTGTTTTCAAACCAAGGAAAGCCAAAGCATTATCAAATAGGATAGTGGTTGGAACACCAAACCTGGTCACAATGCTGTTATAGAAATTTAAAACTACGCTTTCTTTGGCTTCCTTCAATGTAATGGCTTCCACCCACCTAGTGAAGTAATTAGTTGTCGTAAACACCCACTTATGTCTTGCACTTGGAGGGTTAATTACTCCAATGAAGTTCAAACCCCACTGCATGAATGGTCGCTCCACTTGAATCGGGTTGAGAGGAAGAGCTGTTAACCTTTGCTTTCCCGTGAAGAGAGCACATTCTTGACACTTTCTCACCCATACATAAGCGTCTTTGGAGAAGCTGGGCCAGTAGTAACCAGCCTTCATGATCTTTGCTACAGTAGTCTTTGGGGCAAAATGACCTCCTACAGGCCCATCATGAAAATGCTCCAAAAGCTTGGCAACTTGGTCATCATCTACGCACCTCAAGAGCACTCCATTAAGGTCTCTTTTAAACAAAACCCCGTCAACTAAAACATAAGGCATAAACTGAAGTTTGAAATACCTTCTTTCTGCTTTGTCCATACCTTGAGGGCACTCACCTATTACCGAAAAGTAAGTCATATCATGGAACCAACGAGTGTGAGGTGGAGGTGCATCTGCTTGTAGGTTATTTTGTGTCACCAAGATGACCTCTTTGTCTTCATGAAGATCATCAACCATATGCTCACATAAGCCTTTACCTTTTACTAACCTAGTGACCTTGATCTCCAAGTCATACTTCATGACTTTAGTAATCCAACCAACGTTTTTTTCGCTCAAATCCTTGTTAAGGAGGAAGTCTCTTACTCCAGGATGAGACACCATAAGGTGAATTCTATTGTTGGATAGCATTGGCCTGAACTTTTTGAGGCTCCTTACTGCTGCAAGGACTTGTTTTTTTACAAAAGTGTATCTCACTTCATACCCTTCAAGCCCCTGGCTGAAAAAAGTTAATGGCTACTTGAGTCCTTGACCATTTTTTTGCATCAGCATAGCTGATATATTATCAATATTGGCAAAACCATACAAAATGAAATCCCTTGAAAAATCAGGATAAATAAGTGTGGGTGCTTGAACAATAACTTGCTTGATATCTTCGAATGCTGACTTGCCTTCATTTGATCAAATGAACATTTGGTTCTTCTTCAGCATAACAGTGATGGGCTTGACTAAACTTGCAAAATCAGGGATAATCTTCCCACGAAGTTAATCTTTCCAAGGAAACTTTGGAGTCCTTTCTTATGCTTGGGCAGGGATAAGGCCAAGATGGCACTTATTCTCTCAGGATCAATGGACAGGCTTCTTTTGAGATGATGTGGCCCAACAGCTTGCCTTCATTCATGACAAACACGCACTTCTTGGGATTCAATGAAATCCCATACTCTCTGCACCTTTTGAAAATCAACGTCAGGTGGTCCATGTGTTCGCTGGCATTTTTGGAAAAACCGTGATGTCATCCAACTATACTAGCACCATTTGGTTCAGCAACCCCTGTACAGCCATGTCCATGGCTCTTTGGAAGGTAGCATCAGCATTTGACATATCAAAAGGCATTTTTTGGTACACATATGTGTCCCATTTTGTGGTGAAGGCAGTCTTGTACCGATCCTCATCCTTCACCTAGAGTTGGTTGTAGCCAGAAAAACTATCCAACGAGGAAAAGTGTTTTGAATCGGCAACTCCTTGAAGGAGTTGTTCCATGGATGGCAGGGGATAGTGATCTTTTAAGGAGACTTTGTTCAAATCTTTGAAATCTATGCAGAGTCTAATCTCCCCACTCTTTTTTCTTACAAGCACCAAGTTGGCTACCCATGATGAGTGCTTGATGGGAAAGATGATCTTGGACTCGATCAACTTGGTTAGTTCCTTCCTCATCAGCGCATTCTTGGAGTTAACCGGATTTTGCTTTTGCCTTACATGCTTGGCATTGGCCTCCAACTTTATGGTGTGCTGGGCTAGTTTAGGATCAAAACTTTTTAAGTCGTACTCCCAAACAAAAATGTTTGCACACTCTTGGCAAAAGTGCTATGAAAGCATGCCTCTCAGCTTTGTTGCTTACCTTCCCCAGCTTGAAAAGTTTGTCCTTGAAGATAAGGACTCTCTCATAGTTTTCGTCATTAGTAGACATTACTGCCTTCTCTTTTCTCATATGGTCTCTTTCATGAAAAAGGCCTTCAAGTGTAACCAACCCCTTAAGAAGTTTGTTCGACTTCAGCTGAACAATCTGATCCTCATACTGATGTTGCAATTTAGCTTGGTTGGAAGAGGAGAATTCAGCTTCCTGCTGCAAGAAACAAACAATTTGGTTGTCACTCTAGAAAACTTGCCAATGCGCTTCATTATCCGGCACTGACGGTCTCATCACCACCTTGACATGTGGTTGAACCTTGGTTTCCTTCAGCTCACTTGAAATGTCAAACTGAGCTCTTACGGCTGTCAACCTGTCAGCATGCTGGTTTTGATCTCTTGGGACAGCTTGAATGTTAAAGGCTTCAAAATCTTCAATCAGGGTCCACACACTATTTTTGTA